>LFYR01001125.1:583191-625903 GCA_001185155.1 Zostera marina | reverse complement strand
AGCCTCAATTATATCATCCAAACTTTAATGAGTGGGGGGTGCCCTCTATTTATAGGGGTTCTTATGGGGGCAATATGGTCATTTGGGCAGTAACCGCCTAACTGCCAAACTGATCAGATTGGGTCCCGGGATCGACTTCCAGAGATCAACTTTCTGGGGGTCGACTTTCCTGGTGATCGACTTTATTCAGAAGTCGATCCCAGGGAAGTCGATCCTCAGGAAAGTCGATCTTCCTAGGATTCGACCTGGGACCTCCCCAACCCTAGAATAGATACCTTAACTCATCTTAGGCTGTCCGGTCTTCTAGTTGCTGGTAGGTTGTGACCGTGTTCGGGATACTGTATCACCAGTACTCCCCCCTCCTCTGCGTATTAGATACTTTGGGATACGTCTTTTAGTACTATGGTATGTGTGTCGGACCTTGTACTATCAGTTCTCATCAACTATGTTGTTACTATTATGATCTGTATGTTGACTAGTAGGAGCTTGAGTGTTTGGTTCTATGACTATATCTCTATTACCTGATATAGGTAAATGTAAAAGTTCTTTCGTCGTGATTTCTTTCTTTGAAGTGTTTATTTTGTAATCTTTAAATGGATAAACATCTTCATAGAATTGAACATATTTAGATATGATGATTGTTGAGTCCTTAAGTTTTAACATTTATATGCTTTATGCACTGGTGAGTATCCAAGAAAACAACAATAATTTGATGTTGGTTCAAATTTGTTTCTAAAATTCTTAGGTATCAATGGAAAGCATAATGATCCAAATACTCTTAAGTAACTTAAATCTGAGTCTTTATTATTGAACAGAAAAAGGTGATTTAAAACCTAATGGTTTTGAAAGAAGTCTATTTATTGAATAGATAGCAGTTGAACTTGCCTCTACCCAATATTGTTTAGGTACTTCAGATTGTGAAAAAAAACACCTGACTGTTCCAATTATCTGACCAAGTCTTCTTTCTACAAGACCATTCTGTTCAGGAGTATAAGGTGAAGAAAATCTATGAAACATTCCTAATTCATTACAAAAAAAATTAAATTTCTAATTGCAAAATTCCCCACCTCCATCTGTTTGTTTTATTTTAATAGTGTGTTCTAATGATTTTTCTATCATTATTTGAAATATTTTGAAAGTTTCAAACACTTGATCTTTTGTTTTCAGAAGAAAGAACCAACAAAATCTAGAGAATTTATCAATAATTAAGAGATAGCATTTATCTCCATTGATTGATGAAGTTGGAGCTGGGCACCATACGTTCATATGAAGTATTTCCAACGGTATATTACTATTTTTTTAAGGCGATTTTTATAAAATAAAATTAAAAGAGTACAAAAGGATAAAAAGAAAACATAATGATAAACGAAAAAAACTGAAAACATAGCGTGAATCTCCATCGTGTCGATCTATGACCAACTTCGTATCGTGTTTTCAGGTTGAAATAACTCCCGCCTGAAACTTTTAGAACCTTTAGAGAGTTTCAATACTTGTCTTCACAAAATATGTATGTTTCAATACTGTAAAAGCCAATTGTTGAATTTATTGTTAACTTAGAAGTTGCTGCCAACTTCTTAGTTTCATATATGTTTGATGAGTTTAGATAGTATAAGCCTCCATGGCTTTTACACCTTAATTAAATCATCGCCACTTTCATTATCTTGAATAATGAATCCAGATTCATTTAAAATGAAACTACATTTTAAATCCTTGGCCATTGATCTTATGGATAACAAGTTCATTTTCATTTCAGGAACACAGAGTATTCATTAATGGAATCTCTCCACTGTTTGACTTTAATCTAGCAGTTCCTATATGTGAAATTTTTAAACCTAAGCCATTACCAATCGTAATATTATTCATACTAGAATATTCTTGAACGTCAGAAAGAGCTTCTAAGTCAGGATTCATGTGACCAGTCGCTCCTGAATCAAGTAGCCAATTTCCTTCTGGAGCATCTTTATTTGTTTTCATGGCCGCAGCAAAAGCTTTCAATCCTTTCTTGCAAGTCCTAGCATTGTGAGGTGTCTTTTCACAGAGTTGACAAACTATTGAATTATTGTTACCTGAGCTACTATTGATCGACCGACGCCATCTGTTTGTTGTTTGATTTGTTGTTGTAGTTTGATCTGTCTCTATTATTATTTTTTTAATTTTGCCGATTGTTATTGTTGTTGTAGTGGTCTCTGTTTCTGTTCTGACGATTTTGTCCTTTTTTATAATTTGCAACAAATGCAGCGGGTACATCAGAGTTTGCCGGATTTGCCAAATTCATTCTATGAATATACTTATCTTCTTGAATGACTAGTTGTACAAACTCGTTATAAAGTAGATTTCGTTGGGAACGTAAACCCGAACAAAAGAATGGAAATCCACACTCAGTCCATCTGTGACAAAATCTATTTTTGTCTTGTGAGTGACAACTTCACCAGTTACTGCTAAAGAGTCAGTTAAAGATGTTACTTTAATTATGAAATCCCTAATCGATTCATCTTCTCTTTTCTTTAAAATTTTTAGTTCATCCCGAATTGCTTGTTGATGTACTGCCTTCCTTGGTGATAAGTGCAATTCTAGTTTCTTCCAATACTCATACGCCGTACTGTGGTTCATTACCAATGAAAACATCGGTGGTCCAACTGAAGATTGAATCCATCCCAATACTGCCCAGTTCTTTTCTAACTATATCTCATGATCTGAATTAGGTGAGCCGTCGCCTCTCTTTTCAGGGGGGATTTCTTGTTTATCATCTACAATATCAGAAACATGATTCAACCGGAATAAGTTCTCTATTTGACCTCTCCAAAACAGATATGTTGATGCTCCTTCTAGCGGGGTTCTAATCAAGTGGGAGACTTGACATTTATATAGAGCATCGGGGAGAGTAGCCTTATCATGGTTTGCCATCGGAAGATCAAAAATCACTGCAGTGAAAATAAAAACAAATTTCACCACTGCAACTTTCTAAATGAATCCCAAATAAAATGCGATAAAGTAATTTATTTTTTTTTTTAATTAATTTTTTTTATTATCTATTTACTGAATATCACTATTAATATATCAGTAATCTTACTAAAAAAAATTTAAACTTGGTTTCAATATCAGTATCAATATTGATTTTAATTTCACTATTAATATTGAGATTTCAATATCACAATATTAATTAGTAACTATCAATAATCCAAAAAAAAATAAAAAAATTATAAGCAAAGAAATTGATAATCAATCAACAAACCAAAAAAAATTTACGACAAAAAAAAATTCTGACCTGTATCCACAACAGCAAGTTACCTATGGCTTTCAAGGTAACAAATAACAAGATAACAAAACCACAAAAAAAAACAATTCTAACCTATGGTAATCCACAAGTAAATAACGCCAGAAAAAATGTGACCCCAAATCCATGTAATCCCCAAATCTGTAATCACATAAAAAAATCCCCAAATCCGTGCAGAGCAACAGATCTCGGAAGATCTTGACACTCGACGATCTCAGAGATCGAAGATCGACAATTGATCACCGGCCGATCTGTAATCGACAGTCCGGACAGATTACAATTTAATCTGTAATCTGTAACAGATCACACGCAAAAGCAAATCCGGACGCGAAATCCATCCGGAGAGCAATCAGAACTAAAATCGAACAATCAGAACAATAAAATGATTGCAAGAAAAGATCAGAACACAGAAATCGAAGATCGCAGCTAGATACTCGCAAAAACAGGACTCGCATGCAAATCACAATCAAAAATAAACTCGCACGCAAATCAAATCAAATCATAATTGAAAAGAAATCAAACTAAAATCTCAGAATCGATCAAGAAGGAAAAAAAGAATCAAACTAGAATCGATCAAATCGTGCATGGAAATAAATCAAACTCGTCATTAATCGATCAAGAAATATCACAGATCGGAAAAAAAATAGAATCTATCAAGAAAAATCAAACTAGAATCGGAAATATCGCAAGTTTGGCAAGAATCCGATCGCAAAGTCTGATCGATCGCAATCAAGATCTAAGATCGACTAACAAAATTTCGATCTAAGACTATAATTAAAATTTGAATCAAATCAAGATCTGAAATTAAAATCTATAAACTAAAAATCAGACCTCAGACGAATCGACGTGGAAGACACAAGCGCAGATCGTAGCAACTTCCAGATCCGAAGACACGAACGCAAATAGCGAAGAGAAGATCTACAGCGAAGAGAAGATCTGAATCGCAAATCTGGAAACTGGATCACGCAAATCGGAAATCGAAAAAAACCGCGCAATCGCAAATCTGCAACGGAATCGAAAGTCGCAGACGCCAATCGGAAATCCCAGATCGTAGACGAAATCTCAGAAGACGAAATCCCAGATCGCACGGGATCGTGGAAGAAGACGATCTCGCGGAAGAAGACGATCAATGAAACGAGAAATGTGATACCATCTCAGAAAAGCTTAACATTGATTATCATTGAATTCAAAAGATTAACCATTACAAAATACCAAATATCCTTTTATAGGATTAAGAGTTTACCTAACTAACCTATTACATGTTTACTACACTAACATTGATGATATAGCTAGCTTCTAATAAAGAGATCATATAAAATAACATCAAAATTAATTCTACATGATGTACTTAGCATTCCCATTTCCAATTCTCAAAAACTCCAACTTCCACTTCAATAACCTTTTTCACATTAAACCAAACTATTCCACCTTAGACACTCTTCGACGATCACCATCGATCGGTTTATATATTCGTGTCTACGGTGGAGTACGAGTCATCGTACAATCTTCGTCCGTAGGTCTTCAACGTTTTACGCAACTTATCATCAGATAGTTCTACATCTATCTATCTACCTTTTATTAATCAAGTTAACATCAATAAAACAATATCTTCATCCGATTATTAATCGAGAAGAATAAACCTTGGTTGTGACCTTACTTTAAAGCCTTCGAAACTCCTTCCCTTGCTTTGTTTATCAAACCTATCTATTATAGTCGTCTATATAGATATATTTAAAAGAGTTTATTTTACCCTTAAAAGAGGTTAGTAATTACTAAATAGTACTGAAAATGAAGGGTAAAACAGTCATTATCCAAGATAAGTCGACTCATTTAAATATTATTAATCTCTAAATGTGTTGTGAGATTTTATGGGTTCCTATTTCCCATATATATCTCACCTACCATTCACAATATACCATATGCTTTGCCATTAAATATGTTGACAGATTTAATTATCGTGTCGGTGACGGTCTCATTGGAAACATCGCTGCCGGTCTTTCTTCTTTTCTTCTTCAATTTCTTCGATTGATAAATGATGGGGGTGAAACCCGACCAGTACTCCAAGACGCGCAAGCAAGCGCCAAGCGGGGAACTCCGCGGGAAACCGGACCGGAACTCAAGTGTGCAGAGCTCTGCTTCGCTAGGAATCCTTCTTCTCCAAATGACTTGCCTTTAATGAGTGGGGGGTGCCTTCTATTTATAGGTGTTCTTATGGGGGCAATATGGTCATTTGGGCAGTAACCGCCTAACTGCCAAACTGACCAGACTGGGTCCCAGGATCGACTTCCAGAGATCGACTTTCTGGGGATCGACTTTCCTGGTGATCGACTTTATTCAGAAGTCGATCCCAGGGAAGTCGATCCTCAGGAAAGTCGATCTTCCTAGGATTCGACCTGGGACCTCCCCAACCCTAGAATAGATACCTTAACTCATCTTAGGCTATCCGGACTTCTAGTTGCTGGTAGGTTGTGACCGTGTTCGGAATACTGTATCACCAGTACTCCCCCCTCCTCTGCGTATTAGATACTTTGGGATACGTCTTTTAGTACTATGGTCTGTGTGTCGGACCTTGTACTATCAGTGACTACGATTTAAACCGGCTCGAACGACGACAAAGGAAGAAGGCTCAGGCCGAGAAACGTAAGTCGGTCGCCACTGCCATGGGGACGGCCCATATCGAGGACTTGGACTCTCCCGAAGCTAGCCACTCTGGTCCTCCGCCTGACGGGCCCCTTGACTCCCTCCTTCGGTCCGGGGGGTCGGATCCCGAGCTCTTGGATTCTGAGCCCTTTAAGTCTCTCCTGCAGGATTTCCAGAAAACGTTCGACTACAACGCCACCGTCGATCCTGCGTCCTCCTTGCCCCGCCTCGGCGGGATCTTCAAACAGAGACTTGCGGACGTTCGTGCCTGGCTGACGCCCGAGGATGAATACGTTTGACTGCGCGCCCGTCCTCCCTCGGCCGTCGACCTCGACCTGCACCATCAGATGCTGCAACTTTCGGTCCTCACCCAAGTTCGGCTGGAACAGGGCCTTAAGCAGGACGGGGAGCTTCAGCGGGTGCGGGCCGACCTTGTTGCGGCAAAGGCCGAGCTGTACGCGGTCAAGCGGGAACGGGATCTTCTGACCGCCGACGTGTGCCGGGCTGCCGAGGAAGAGAAAGCTCGGGCTGCTGCCGCGGAGAAGGCCGAGAAGGACGTTCAAGATGCTTTTGTCAAGGCCTTTGTTCCCACCTTTGAGGACCGCTTGGCCGAACTGAAGAGGGACCATGCCGCCCTGATGGCGGACTCCAAACGCAGCGGTTTCTGGAAAGGTTACGTGCACGGACGCCAGATGTGTTCGCTTGTCTACCCGCCCCTGTCACGCGGCGTTGTGCCCCGGAGCTGCAATGAATGGGCCGACTGGAAGGAGACGGGCATTCCCACCTATCATCCTCCCGTGGATGTGAGCGACAGCGAGGAGCAAAATCTTGAGGCTGACTTCCCCGACTACGTGGACCCTCCCCTTGAGTAGTAGGCCCGTAGCGAATGTTTTTTCTGCTCTTTTTTTTTGTACGGGAAGAACTCTTACCCCTTCTTTGTAATAATACTTAACTATTTTTCCTGCTTTTATACTTGCTTGTGGGCTTTCGCTTTTGCGTCCGTTTGCCTTGGCTCGGCCGTCGAGGGCCTCTTCCTTCAATCGTTTTCCTTGACTTGGAGAAGCGACCTGGGCCCTTCGGACGTTCCCGTGTGGCCTTCCGGCCCCGGGGACCTTCCGTTAGCCTTTTCGGTGGGCTCCTCCGGTTTCCGCTTGCTTCGCGACACCGCTTTCTATACTGCTGTCGCGTTTTTGCTCGGGAAAGCGGCCTGGGCCGTACGGATTGTCTCATGTGGTCGCCCGACCTCGAGAGCTTTCCGCCAGCCTTTTCAGCGGGCCTCCCCGTTTTTCGTTTGCTTCGCAACACATCGCTTTCGCATTATTGTTGCGTTTCTTTTTTTGCTCGAGGAAACGGCCTGGGCCGTACGGATTGTCTCATGTGGTCGTCCGACCTCGAGAGCTCTCCGCCGGCCTTTTCGGCGGGCTTCCCCGTTTTTTTCCTTTTTACTAATGTTCTTCTTTCAACAGGTGCACTCCGGGTGCTTTTTATTGGGCATCACGTGCCGTGGTCGGCGGGGCGCCCAACGTTACACGGGATGGGGAAAACAAAATACAAGGGGAAAGACTATCTCGCGCACGCTCCGCTTTACCGTCTGTATTTCTCCAAGTTGTCGGCATGCCACGTCCTTTCGATCTCCTGCCCGTCCTCATACCCTAGGCGGAAGATGCCCGGTTGAATCTCGTCCGTGATGACGTACGGGCCCTCCCATCTTGCTGATAACCTCCCCTTTGTCTGGTCGACTCCCGTTACCTTGGCGTTTCTCAACACCAGGTCCCCTGGTGCCAAGTTCTTGTCGGCCACTCTTTCGTTGTGGTACCTTGCCACCCTTCGTTTGTAGGTGAGGTCCCTGATGGACGCCTCCTCTCTTCGGCTCTCTAGGTGCTCCCTTTCTAGGAACATCGCCTGGTCGTTCCTCCCTGGCTGGAACTGCTCGATGCGTGCGGTTGGCCATACCAGTTCGGCCGGTGCTACTGCCTCCATCCCGAATGCGAGGGCGAAAGGGGTATGGCCCATGGGTGTCCGGATAGTCGTGCGATACGCCCACATGGTCTCAGGGACTAGATCCGCCCAGTTTCCCGGGTGTTCGCCCACCTTCCTTTTCAGGATTGACGTTATCGTCCGGTTCGTGACTTCTACCTGTCCGTTTGCCTGCGGGTGGTAGACTGGTGCGAAGCTTAACTTGATCCCGCTGTCCTCGCAGAACTCTCTTAACTTCTTTCCCGTGAACTGCATTCCGTTGTCTGTGATTATCTGGATCGGGACCCCAAATCGGCAGACGATGTTCCTGAAGACGAAGTTCAGCACATTCTGTTCGCTGATCGTATTTGTAGCCTCCGCTTCGGCCCACTTTGTGAAGTAGTCGACCGCTACGAACAGGAACTTCCTTCCTCTTGACGTCGGTGGGAACGGACCTACTATGTCGATTCCCCACCTTGCGAATGGCACCGGTGTCGTTACAGCCTTCATCATGGTAGACGGCCGTCTTTGGACGTTCGAATGCCTCTGACATACATCGCATCGGTCGACAATCTCCTCTGAATCCTTTATCGACTCGGGCCAGTAGTAGCCTTGCCTGGCTACTTGCTTCTCTAGCGCTCTGCCGCCCTGGTGCGCTCCGTTCGCCCCTTCGTGTAGGCTTCGTGTGATGGCTTTACCATCCTCCCGTGGGACGCATAGCCGCAGGGGGGCCTCTTCCGCTGCCGACCGTCGGTACAGTTTGTCCTGGGCCACTACAAACCAAGCCGCTCTGTTCCTTAGCTTCCTGGCCTCCATTGGGTCTGTTGACGCTTCGCCTACCACGATGAACCTCGTGATTGGCGTTCTCCAATCCCCCGATGTTATCACACCGCAAGCTCTGGCCGCCCCGGGGCCGCTGGTCGTCGTCGGCCGCTCTTGGTTCTCGATCCGGATCCACCTTCCCTCTGTTTTTCCTGGGGACGCTCCCAGCTTGGCCAGCGTGTCGGCCTCCCCGTTGCATTCTCTCCCTATTTGGGAGATCCTCCATTCTTCGAGCTTGCTCAAAGCCGCTCTCGTTTTAGCCACATAGCTCGCCATTGAGTCTTCCTTGGACACGAAGTCTCCCCTGACTTGGTTGGCTACTACCCGGGAGTCCGTGTGGAAGTGCACCTTGGACGCGCCTAGCGCGCGAGTTAGTCTGATCCCCGAGAGGAGGGCTTCGTATTCTGCTGCGTTGTTGGTCGCCCGGAATTCGAAATGGATCGAATACTCGATCTTCTCTCCTGTTGGGGATTTGACCACGACCCCTGCGCCGCATCCGTTACTGCTGGACGACCCGTCTACATGGGCCGTCCACCATTGTTCGTCTGCCTTCTCGCCTTCCCTTGGGGCCAATTCAGCCATGAAGTCCGCCACCGCTTGTCCTTTGATTGCCCTTGCCGGCACGATGACCAGGTGGAATTCGCTAAGTTCCATGGCCCATTTGGTCAATCTTCCCGAGACGTCCGGCTTCTGCAGCAGTTGCAGTAGTGGGTAAGCTGTTCGGATCGTGACCGTGTGGGCGTGAAAGTACGGTTTTAGCCTTCGGACTGCCGAGACCACCGCCAGGGCTAGTTTCTCGATTTCCGGGTATCTCTCCTCCGCTCCTATTAATGACCGGGAATGGTAGTATACTGGCCTTTGTGTGCCTCCCGCTTCCGAGATCAGAACTGCGCTGACGGCCGCATCTGAGCATGCTACGTACATGGTGAGTGGTTCTCCCCTTGTTGGGGGGCGGAGCGTTGGCAGGCTCGAAAGCTGGAGCTTGAGCTCTCTGAACGCCGCCTCGCATTCGTCTGACCACACCACCCTGGGTCCCGGGTTTCTTAACAGTTGGAAAAAAGGCTTTAAGCGGTCTGCCGTTCTCGGCAGAAATCTGCTCAGTGCCGCCACCCTTCCATTTAGCTTCTGGACTTCCTTCAGCGTCCGCGGGGGGTTCATAGCCATCACGGACTCAACCTTTTCTTCTCTTGGCTTGATTCCTTCGGGCGTGATTCGGAAGCCCAGGAAATGCCCCTCCTTGACTCCGAACGCGCACTTTTTGGCTTTCAGCTTAAGCCCTGCCTTTCGGATGTTGGCGAAGGTCTCTTCTAAATCGGCCAAGTGCGTTTCGGCCTCCTTCGACCGGACGAGTATGTCGTCCACGTATACCTCCGCGTTCCTGCCTATCTGTGCCTCGAATATCTTATCCATTAGCCTCTGGAACGTCGCCCCGACGTTGCGCAGGCCGAACGGCATTACTCTGAAGCAGAATGTGCCGATCTCTGTGATGAACGACGTCTTCTCCTCGTCTTCCCGTGCCATGGGCACTTGGTTGTACCCCGAGTGCGCGTCCATGAAGCTCAGCATCCCGCACCCGGAGCTCTGGTCCACCAGCCGGTCCACCGACGGCAGCGGGTAGCTGTCCTTGGGGCACGTTTTGTTCAGGTTGGTGAAGTCGACGCACATCCTCCATCCCGAATCTGCTTTCCTTACCATCACCACGTTGGACAGCCAGGCGGGGTAGCGTACTGGATGAATGAAGCTCGCTTGGAGGAGCCTCTTGACCTCTACTTCGGACGCCTCCCTCTTTTCCGCCCTTAGCGGGCGTAATTTTTGCCTGACAGGGTGGGCGCCCTGGGCTACCGCTAGTTTGTGCTCCGCCAGCGTCCTAGGCACGCCGCTCAACTCCCCCAACTCGCTAGCAAACAGGTCCCCGTTCTTCCTCAGGAGTTGCTCTAACCCCTCCCTGATATTCTACGGGAGGTTCCTTCCCATTCGCACCTCGTTCTGACCGAGGGCCACTTGGGTCGTGTGGGATGCCAGCTCGGGTCTTGCAATGTGTTCCCGCATCGAGTGGGGTAGGCCTTCGCCTGACGTCATTACTTCGCCGACCGAATTGAAGTAGCACTCGCGCGCCTTCTTCTAGGACCCCCGGACTGTGCAAACCCCTCCATCGGTTGGGAACTTGAGGCACTGGTGGAGCGACGACATTACTGCCTGGAAAGCGTGCAGCGCCGTCCTTCCCAGGATGGCGTTGTATCCGGATGTGAAGTTCACGACCGTGAACATGACATCGACCGTCTTTGCTTGGGCATGCCGTCCCAGGGTGACCGGGATGGAAAATGTTCTCGCTACTGGAACTTCTGACTGTCTGAATCCTCTGATGGGGACCCGGCATGGGAGTAAGTCCGCGCGGGCCAGGCCGAGGTCGACGAAAGCATTCCAGTACAGTATGTCCACCGACGCCCCCGTGTCCACCAGGACCCTGTGTAGTCGTACGCTGGACTTGTCTCCCCTTTGGAAGATGGGGGTTATGACTAGGGGGTCGTCGTGGGGTGTGGTGATGTCCTTCATGTCGTCCTCCGTGAACGAGATTTCCAAGTTCATTCGCGGGCGCTTGGGCCCTGTTGTCCGGTCCACGTCGGACGCGTACCGCCGTCCCTCCCATGGATCATCGCCCCTCGAAGCTCCTCCCCTCGCGATGGTGAGGATGTCCCCTATTGCTTCGTCCTCCGGCTCCTGCTTCGGCACTTGGTGTCCCGTGGGTATTACCGTCAGACGGCTTGTCGTCGGGGCCGGGGGGGCTCCGTTTGCGGGTTTCATTTTGTTGAGGACCTTTGCTAGGTTCAGGCATTCGGCCGTCGTGTGGCCGTTGTCCTCGTGGTACTCGCAAAACCGGCGGGTGTCCCTGAACGCCGCCGTGTCTTTCCTCATTGGCCTTGGCGGGGGTAGGGTTCCCGTTCCGCTCAACGTGAGGAAAACCTGCCTTTGGTTTGCTGCCGGGGCGGGGCCTACTTCCCTCCGCCCCGCTGCTGCCGGGGTGCCGGTTCTGTGTGGGCTCGCCGATGGTAGCTCACACCCTCAACTCTCTCAAGTGTCTGTTCCTAGAATTGTCAACCCCCTCCTCTGTTGGACCAGGGGAGGTATTTATAGTCCTCCGTCCCAGTCCTTGGGCTTCGTGAACTCGCGCGCCGGGCCCGTCCGTTCGCCCGGGCCGCCGACGGGGCCGGTTTGGTCCATGGGCCGCGGTCCATGGTACCAATATTAACCTTTTAATTATAAATTCTCTTATAATTCATTTACTCCCCCTCAAGCCTTGGAATATATATTGAGTATTCCAAGCTTAGAGTGAGAATTTGTTATTTCTCTACCTCCTAGAGTCTTAGTTAGAAAATCTGTCAATTGAAATTTTGTTTCAATTTGTGTGCTCTTTTCTGATTTTTAGTGTGCTCTTTCGTATTTTTCTATGGAGAAAACCCTATCACCACTCCATACTCCCTAACACATATTTGGTAACTTCGCTAGACTTAGTTATCAACATCTAAATGATATGGTTTGGGCTTCTCATAATAATTTTAGGTTTTGAATCTGACTTTGAAACGAGTCCAAACATCTATTTCAAACGTAGGCCCATCAGTACAGTTTTTAGATTAAAAAGTGATAAAACAAAGATAATAAAATTAGCTCAATCAGATTGTACCTATTTTGGCGCACTCTTTAATTTGATTTCTTTCAATCCAAATTCCTTATATTGTAGCTGCTCTAGAAGCTCACGTCAATCCCCGACATCTTTAGAGTTGTGTTCTGTTGTGTCTTCTCATAACATCAAATTTTTCCAACCTTATTGAGTTTATATCCAAATTCGAGTTCAATTAAGGGTTTACTCGTATCCATTCGTATTTACAAC
Source organism: Zostera marina (assembly GCA_001185155.1). NCBI lineage: Eukaryota > Viridiplantae > Streptophyta > Magnoliopsida > Alismatales > Zosteraceae > Zostera > Zostera marina. The sequence goes on along the minus strand of LFYR01001125.1, from coordinate 613,325 downwards.
CATACTTGAATTTAATTTATTCATTATTTTTTGAAGTTGTTTTAATCCATCTTTTTTCATGATGTTTTATTTAAAATTATTTTATAATAATTTTATAAAATTACATCGATTCTATTTTACCTGAAATTTTTATTGTCCATGATTAATTTTTCAATATAGTTGATGCGGTTGGTGTGTGAGCTCGCTGATGGTAGCTCACACCCTTAACTCTCTCAAGTGTACAATTGTCAATCCTATCTCTTCATCGACTAGAGAATGTATTTATAGTGTTTGACTTAACGGCCTTTGCCCGTCCGGTCCATTCGCGCGCTTGGACCCGTGGGGCAGCTGGTTCGGTCCATGGACTGTTGAGACGATCCATGATACTAACATTGATGGCTCGAATTTTGATATAAAAAGATGTTGAGATTGGATCGTGAATAAAAAAAATGTATTTGGATAGACCAGACGGGCTGGACATATCTTTCTGATGCCCCTTTGGCCTTTTGGGCCCATGCCGTCTTGGTCCGATGTATTCCCGGCCCTGGGTTGAGGTATCATACTATCATCACACATGTTTCAATCACCGACCTAACTAGAAGTTAGCACTAAGGGTGAGAGCGGGTCATAGAAGTCCCGTTCCGCTGCCCGTTACAAATAATCTCTAAATTAGAACCTAAAATATATCAATAAATAAAAAAATAATCATGAATGATAAATTATTAAATGTTAAACCCTTATATATATAAATAAATCACTAATTATACAAATAGATTATTTCAATTGGTCACTGTAATTATTAAAATTTATAATAATATATACATATATATATATATGTTTACACCTTTGCTTAAGACGAGTAAAAATATAAAGAATCACGATTCAACATGAATAAAAATATTAAAAAATCGGATTATAAAGACAAATCAAATGTATTAAAAAATGAAAACAAACAATGAATAAAACCATGAAAAATAAAAATAAAGACAAAACTACATGAACAAATTGATTTTTTTTTTGCTTAATTGTGATACACTAGTATTTGTAGCATATTCACTAATTATGAATTATAAGAAATTAACTCAAGTGATTATATAAATTATTAAGACTGTTGTATGTTCAAGATTTTAATCTTAGGTAATTTTCATTTAATTTTAGATCATTAAAATATTCATTGACAAACCTAACTCTTATGTACCTATTTTTATAATATTTGAAAGAGTCGCCAAGAATGAATCATTTCGCATGTTCAAAGTATTTCAGCTGACTATTTTTTAGTAGTAACAACTTAATCTTGTTCATCAATCATCATTTAATTCAGCACCTTCTCTTTTTCTCCACCCATTAATAGAATTTCAAACTTCAATGTGTTTCGTAAATATAAATGCAAGATAAACTTATTTGGATTGAGTTGAATTGAATGGATCTATTTCCAATATGAAACATTTATGAGGTTTTTTTTGTAAATATGTATGATGGGCCTTATCAACAAAAAAAACAATAATAAATTAAAATTATCGTTGATAGCTAATGATTTTATTCTCGATGTATATATAATTTTTATTTAATTTTCACTTGATTATTAAGAAAAACCAAATGGGAAATTGAATGAAATATTCAACATTTCTTTCAGCCGCCATCGTATAAAATTGTGTATAACTTGTCTTTTAATACCAACCGTTAATTATAAACGGTGCAGGCTGAATTCTACTCAGACCAGTCAACGTCCAAATCCAACCGTTAGATTTAAATTCCAAACAAAACATATTAGAAATATAAAATTCACAAAAGACTACCTTAAAAATTTAATACACGTAATTTTTTTCGAATCAAACCCCACAAGATGGGAATATTATAGGATCATACATCTCAAATATGAGATCTTTAGTAAAAACGATTTGGTCCTATCGTTTACTATTGTGGACCGTGGTTGTAAATTTTGGTGAATATTAGATTGTTTTACTAATTTTAGGATTATAATGGTAAATTCTCAAGTAAGGTACTTTATAGAGGGGTATTACTACAATTTCTCCATATTTTTTAAACTGTTTTTGTTTCATTTACGTGGCGGCCCAACCCAGTATTGTTAACGAAACCATTATGGTATAGTTATCTTCTCCCACGAAAAGTTACGGACAACATATAATATTGGAATTTAGAACTTTGGAAATTTGTGTGACCAATCCCTTATCTTTACATCGTAATTCTGTATGCTATTAGGGTATTGGTGGAATCGTGGAGAGGGCTTTAAATAGCGCGTATTCTGAGATTGTTTTCACCCCCAATTTTCTCATCCTATTTCCAATTTTCCTTGGTTAGCTCCCAACTTCCGAACATCGTCTTTCGTCGTTCCTCTATATCTTTTCGTCATACCTTCGCCCCTCTTGTTTTGGATCTGAAAGGGAACCTGAAGAACGAATCAGGGATTTGTAGCAACCATTTTTGTGAGTATTTTCTTCTTCTTTTCCCTTTTGATATCCGATGGGATCATGTGATTGTTATTTTTTCCTAGTTTTAATCTTCTTCTTCGTCTTCGAAGGTGGATTTTTCGATCGGTTTTGTAGTTTTATTGGATTGTTGTCATAACCATTGGATTTGTTTAGATCATGAATACGTTTTTTTTTTATCATCTTGATCTGTTTGCGATTTTTTCTTTTTCTTCTTTGTATTTTTTTCTTCTCTCAAAATTTATGTGATTTTGCAACTAAATTTTATTTTATTTGGTTTAGATCGTGAATACGTTTATTTTATGTGGTGATTATTCGCTCTTGTTGTTTCGAGACTTGAGTTTTTGTTTACGTCATCAGATCGTTTTTTATTATTACTTTTTCTTCTTCTGATTATCAATTAATAATATAAGTTTTTTTTTTTAATTTTTAGGTAATGTATTTTTATTTGGGCAATAGATTGACTAAAAATGAATAATTTGTAAGGAATTCCGATTTTAATTACTTTTATTTTTTAATCTAAATTCTAAAGTCTTTTCGTTTTTTTGATATCATTTTTTTGCAGAAAGAATTGATGTTGTGATGGAGTCAAAATGTGCTAAAATGTCTAGTAAATCTAATCAATATGAGATTCCACTTGGCTTAAGTATTGAGATTCTTAGACCACATGGCGGAGTAAAGAGATTCAAGTCTGCTGCGTACTCCAACGTATGGAAAATGATTTAGCATCCAGTTATTTAATTTTTAATATTATGATATTTAAAATTTTGTTTTATTTCCAGTGCGCAAGGACACCCTCCTGATATCGATTTGCCATCGCTCGTAGTTTAGGATTTTCCTTTCCTTTTTTCAATTCCGTGCTGAATCTATCTTCTTTTCTGGCTAGCTGCTTTCTAAGAACCATTAGGTTTTGTTGTCTCTTTTCTCGTTTCCTTTCTGTAATTCTTCTTTTCTTGTCTTTTCACAAATGGCAATGACAAGTCCAATTGGATTTGAAGGATTTGAAAAACGCCTTGAGATTATGTTCTCTTGTGCATCTCTGCAATTTAGTAATCAGAAGCAAGGCCTTCGTGCTCTTTCTCGTGCTCAAATTGATTCCGTCCTTGATCTTGCCAAATGCACAATTGTCTCTCAACTTTCCAATGAAGAATTTGATTCATATGTCCTATCTGAATCAAGTTTATTTATATATCCACTTAGGATTATCCTCAAGACATGTGGCACTACAGAGCTATTGCTTTCTATACCGAGAATCCTTGAACTTTCTTCTGAGCTTTCACTTTCTGTTCATTCTGCTAAATATTCTCGTGGAAGTTTTATTTTTCCTTCTGCCCAGCCTGCACCTTATCATAGTTTCAATGACGAAGTTTCTGTTCTTGATGGGTTTTTTGGCAATCTTTCGTCTGGTGGGAATGCCCATGTGGTTGGTGATCCATATATTCCCAACCGTAACTGGCATATATATTATGTCACTGCTGAACCTGTAACTGAGCAATCATCATTGGTGACTCTAGAGATGTGCATGACTGGCTTGGATAGTGATCTTGCAACTGTTTTCTTCAAGAAACCACCAATTGATGATAATGATTCTTCTTCCAAGGAAATGACTAAGCTTTCTGGAATATCAAAAATCATCCCTGAGATGGAGATATGTGATTTTGAGTTTGAGCCCTGTGGTTACTCTATGAATGCTCTTAATGATGGTGCCTTTTCGACTATCCATGTTTCACCTGAGAATGGATCCAGTTATGCTAGCTACGAAGTTATGGGGTTTGATCCTTTGAAGCAAGATCCTACAGCATTGATTAAGAGAGTGCTGAGATGTTTTGCACCTACCAGTTTTTCTATTGCTGTCACTATCTTTGGAAACCGTCTGAAGGCAGGTTCATGGGCCAATGAGCTGCATGTAAAAGGATATGCCCTTGCTGATGTGGTTATACAGGATCTCTCTGGTTCAAGTTTACTGGTGTATCAGACTTTCACTGCCAAATCCAACTCTCCAAGAACCATTCTCAACTTGTGGGATGCTGATAATGAATATTCAGTTAAAGAAGCTGTCAAAGGTGTTAACAATGAAGTTCCAATAGACATTCCTAACATATGGGATGAGGGTAAAGGATCATCATGTGGGAGTGAAGATGATGATCAAGATTCTAAGAATGAAATCCTATCCATTACTTCAATTGAACTTCTGAATTTCTGGGATGGGGGTAAAGATTCTTCAAGTGGAAGTGAAGATGAGGATCAAGATAGAAAGAATGAAGGATTATGTGGGAGGTGATTGTGCGAGAGGCGATGTGCTTTTGTTGGACTCTTTTTAGCAGCCAGCCAGATATATTACTAGTGTAGTACTATGCTATAATAATAATAAATAAATAAATAAATAAATAAACAAACATTATCTATGCTGCTATATCTATATTTTGAATTATCTGTTTTTATTGTACTTTATTTCTGTATCCTCTTATGTCAGAGGTACAACTTTATGTATGCTGCTATAAATAAAAGTTTTCTTTATTGTTTTTTTTTTTTTTTCTTCTTCCATTTTTAAACAGATTTTTATACGACTACATTGAATTTTGAACATTGTATATACCACATTATACATCGTAGGCAATGGTCGAATGGGCTGAGATTTTGAACCTTATTTCGTTCACTTTTAATTCACGATGATTATTTGACTTAAATAATTAAGAATTATTGATTAATGAAAAATTGATGGAAGAAAAGAGAAATAACATCTGACTGTATCTTAATAATGGATCATCTAAGAAATATATAAGGGTTACATTTGTGAGTCGTGTCTCCATTCACTACCATTTCGTAAACAATCATTATTCATGTATTATAATTATATACTACTACAAAATTTATTTGTTAAGAAGATCCTCATCTCAAACTTTCATTTTTCCTTCTTTCCATTTTCTCACTTGCAAGTTGCAACCGGCTCTTCCACTCCATTAATCTATTAAAAATTAAAATTCATTTTATTCATATATAGAATTTACATATGAAGAAAACTACGTATTTGCTAGATATTAAAACACAATATTAAAACACAATATTTGCTAATGATATTCTGATATATAGACAGACGGCCTTTCAAAAAATAGATATTCTGGGATTTCAAAACGGGCTTCTTTTCAAACGATTGAGTCTGCCGATAAATTGACTTTGAAACGAAGATTGTGCTTGCTATGCAATTTTTGGAGATGGAGCCCATGGATTTCAAGCCCAGAGAAAATAGTTCTCTACAACTAAAAGTGCTAGATATTCCTCGTCTATATATTTATTTAAATTCAGGACGCTTCTAGTGAGAACACTTATTTGCGCACTATGTGCGATATCAAATCTTAGCCACTCATTAAATGTGTATGAATTATAGCCGTTGGTGTGAAATTGCAGTTTTTTCGTGCAGTTTATGACAAACGGACAGTGGTAGTACACCCATCATTGTAGTGACCGGCGGACGGAAGGGTGGTGTGTACATTGATAATCTTTAAAGTTTTCCAATCTCCAACCCTAGAACTTACTAATCTCTTCCGTTTTTTCTTGAGGTAGCGCCGCGTTTTTGTACAGCAACTCCTGCTTCCGATCGGTGCATCAGCGTCGTCTTCTACAGCAGAATGTCGAATACTAACGGTGATCGCAACGGGAAGGCGCCTTCCAGGTCTCCTTTGTCCAATCTGAGGTTTGTTTCCTAAACTCCTATCTCGTCTGGTTTCAGTCTATGGATTTCTTCACACTTTTTTTTTTTTGATTCCTTCTTCACTCCTTTCAACGACCTCTTTCCCCATAAACCGATGGTTTTAGGGACGCTAGTTTTTTCGATAGATTTCCCCCAAAATGGTGTTAGCATGTTATCTGGGATATCGATTAGAGGATATTTCTCTTCCAATGATGGTTCGTAACTGTCCTCAACTTCAGCAGGCTATCCTTTAGCTTTCCGCAAAATTTGTGACACTTTTCCAACTGCAGATGCAACGTTTTGATTTGAATGATATTTTGTATCAGATAAAAAAGATGGAATATCACCCTCTTCCACATTTTCAGTCTGTCTCAGAAGAAAATCTAAACCATTGAGTTCCTTTTCGAGCTCAGCAATTTTTGAAATCTTCTTCGCAACAGTCATTTCACGGATCCTTTGACCCTGTTTTTCCCTTAGAGCAGCCTATCGTGCAAGCTCTTCTTCAGATGGCATCTCTTCTTGTTGAGCAGGAATCCAAGGAAGGTGCCAATACCTATATTTTTCTTCAGCTTTCTTTGTCCCATCGTAAAAAGTGTCAGGTTAGCAGAGAAAAAATAGAAACACAAAATGGGGTGTGATAAAGAACATGCATTACGCGAAGCAGTTAAACCTTTACCTTGAATAATTGCAGCTCTTCTGCTGCTTCGTATCAATGCTCAGTCTTCAGATCTTCAGATTTCCCCCAAATCCCTAGTCTGATTTTTTTGTTCATTTTTTTATCATAGTTGTTTTATGATATCGATCTTGTAATTATATGGGGACGGTTGGGTACATAGAGGGAGGGTTACATATTTAAATATGTGGGTTCTATTCCTTTCTTTAGAAAGTGGTGTCATCTTGGTTTGTTCGAAGTGTATCAGTTTCTTGTTAGAAGACAATACTAATTTATTTATAGAGGTTGACTTAGGGATGTAATTCCCTAATTACTGGTGCTTGTCTTTGACAGACAGTGCATTTGAGAGATAGAAGAACAGATATTTCGAAAATTTTTAACTTGAATCACCATAAACAAGGAGTTGAGTTTTTTTATCTCCCCAATGCAATGCCACCGCTCATCTTCCACGATATGGATTACAACCGATAATTCCTAATAACTGTCGAGATTCAATAAGATCACAAATGATCTATTTTGGTGTTTAGTCTCGACTAACACCTTTACCAATTGATGAATACATGTTTATAAACCTCTGAGAGATAGATATTTATAAAGATTTCCTATCTCTCAGTTTTTCAGTTATTTACTAGAGCAATTATTATAGTAAAATCAATTCAGTGCAAGTGTTCTGATAGGTGAAATGTTTGTCTTCTTTTAAATTTTTTTTTTTGCAATTTGTCTTATTTTAATGTGGTGTCTCCGCTAAGCGTTTCTTTTGTTTTTTTCAAACTTTTCCACTAATGGAAATGTGTTAATTTTTTCCTTAATTGAGGTTTTAGGGTTTAACATTTCTTCTCTATTTTTTTGTGTGTAATTCTATACTCTTTTGTGTAATCCTAGTTTTCCATAATTGTTTTTTTTTGGTAAAAGACGAATTTGGGTAATGCGTGCACTATGCAATTTGGGATATGGAGTAGACAAAGATTTGAATGCAGCGAAATGGTCTTTGTTAGACGGAATTCGTATGATGGCAACCTTTGACGATTGAGATGTTATGACTATCAAAATTGTTGAATATTTGTTTGTATAGAAGTGTGATTTGAATAGGGGAAAAACAAGTTGTCATTTAATTGAATGTAGAAATTACATTGATGTAATATGCACTATGCACTATTTACTATGCACTATGCACTATGCACTATGTAATATGCAATATGAAATATGGCTGCATGCTATGATCGAGATTGTAGGTCATCCAATCTTAGTAGTTATTAGGTAGCACGTATTAATATGGAATGTGCGAAGTGTCAGACATGCACTATTAGCATCTTATGCGATATGCACTATGTACTATGTGCTTTGCACTATGTACTATGTACTATGACATGAACTGTACAAATCACTGTTCACTACTTCCATGTAATTTGTACGATGTGTCAGCGAATGTGAGTCTCGAATTTTTACAGTGCACTATTACTGTGCGTAGTGCAATATGTACTGTTGACTAAAAAAAAGAGATGAATGTAAAAATAGTGCAAACCCAATTGCTGAAAAAAGGTAAATGAGAAAGGAATACGGTGGGGGGAAAAACCGTAAGCATACCTGAGGAGATATTAGTGGAGAGCCGATGACCATTTTTTTGAGAGGATGGAGAGATTAATAGAAATGGAAGAAGACACTAGAGGTAAGGAAAAGGAGGAAATAGGGTTTGAGAAAGGGATGAAGGAAGGGGAAAAAACGTTAGTGAGAGAAAAGGGAAAAAAAAAAGTGAGAAGTAGGTGAAAAGTAAGGGAGAGAAGTAAATGTGAAGGGTGAAAAAATACCTTGGACAAAGGGATGTACTAGGTGAATAATGACAAAAAAATATAATGCATTGGGATCTTCCCCCCCAAAAAATAGATATAATGAAATATATTAATGACCATTGGATGTAGATGAAGGGCACGGATTTAAAGTTCTCACCGGGTTCTCACGGTTCAGGTTCTCACTTGAAGCTGGCCCTATTTAAATTTAAGTTTTCAAATAAAATTTTACTTTTTTTGAAGCAGAAATTCGATCACACTCAATCTATTCTCTCTCCCAATTCCCAATATAACTTGAGTGTTTTTAATCTATTTGGTAATATTTACTCACAAAAAATATCAGTTGACAACCCCAATTTTGGGTTCTCAAATGAAAACTTAATCTCAACCTTCCATTTTCTTTTCTTTCATCCAAACCGTTGCTTCTCAACCTCTAACAACCGGTGACACCCTCTCTCATCTTGTACTGTTTTTTTCATTTTTTTTATTCCTTTTATTCACCGTTATTCACCTCTCTCGTTTCGCGTTTTGGTTTTGTCAGTACTAGCTGTCCTCCTGTTTTACTTCTATTTTCCGTCAAATTACTACTAGTCTTCCTTCCTTCCTTCTCCTATCTTCCTCCGTTTTTTTTTTCCTCCGTCTTCCCTCCTTCCGGCATTTAGATTATGGATTTTTTCCTACATTCTAACAAATTTCGATTTATCTTAAGGTTTTTCCTGCCATCGAATTCCATGGGTTCTTCTTCTCTCCCTCTTCCATTCTTTCTCTGTCTCTGCCATTTTGTTTTTTTTGCTCTTCTTCTTCCGTCAATACCTTTGTCAGATGTACTTCTTTTTCTTTACTTGTAATTCGTCCTAGTCTAATCACCTCTTTTCTTTTTCACTGTACTCACCTACCTCTTCTACTGCTACAGTCAATTTCTTTGTCTTTTATCTGTTGGCATCATGTGTCATCCTATCCAATCAATATTTTCTCAAATGATTCGTTTTATACACATTATCATGTTCCTATAATATGTATACTGTCTCCTGTATTTCGTAGACCTCCTCTGCTAAAATATTTTTCATATGAAGAAAACCAAATCTTTGTCTATCCAACATCGATTTTGCCACATTGTCCTTTTTACTATTCATCTGTCAATAGTCGGGTTTGCCACCTTGTACAATCTTCCGATTTCCTTATTTTTTGTCTTTTTGCCCCAACGTCTTCTTCTTCAATCTCCAAATACTTCATCGTCTTTTTTCTCTATCACGTCTAGGTCATCCAACCCATAATCCTCTGGTTTCATTTACCTCCCCCCTGTGAATACAAGGTAAGTGATCTACTGTTTTCATACATTGAATGATTCTTTTCTTTACCCATAGCATATAATGGTCTCTCCACCATCATTTGCGAATCAAGATCAACCTTCCATCTTGCATGTTTCCCCCAACACCAATTCAATTTTCGTTACCCCTCCTCCATATCGTTCACAACAGTTTTCATACGATCACACAAACACATCTTGCAACGTTAGCTTGAAATTTCGTTTCAATTCTCCTCAGTGTCAGACCAATGACAATACTATAGCTTCTGAGATAGATTTTTCGACCTCTTCACTTCCTCATGTCGCAGCTAGCACTATATTTCAGTTAGATTTTGTCCTATGCACATCTGCTGAGATTAGGGAATCTTCTGCTAATATGAATGTTGTGACTGCTAAAACATCTAATAGTCTGAATTTCCAATTCAATTCCCCTCATCGGCAGACCGATGTTAATCCTACAGCATGTAGTGATAATGTTTCTACCCCCTTAGATCCTGATGTCGTATGTAGCACATTTTTTGATTCAGAATTTGTCCAATCCACCTCTGCTGATATATGCAATCCTCTGCTGAAATTTTGTCTACCTTCGCTAATTTAGGTTGCGGAACTGCTAAAACCCCTGACAAAATGCCTCTTCTAGTTTTAGTCAATGCAATAAGCCATGTCCTGTTGTAGGTCAGGTTTTCCCTTCGTATGAATTGGTTGTTCAATCCTATTATGATTTCGCATCCGCTACGGGATTTTCTGTTCGTTTAGGATTGACAAAGAATGTAGTTGACAAAGGAAGCGGCCAAAAAATTATTGTCATGAAGAGGTTGTTATGTTCTAAACAAGGCAATCCAAGTCTAATACTTCCACCGACCAACGGTAATAGACGAAAGAATGGGGTTTCTAGATGTGGTTGCCTCGCAAGTATCAAATTTAAAAGAATAGACAGATCTGATGATTGGCTACTGATACTGAAGACTTCTTTTACAACCTCGTCAAAGATGATGAAGGTCGTTTGAAACACCTTTTTTGGGCCGATCCTACTATGATTGAAAATTATAAGTTATTTGGAGACTCCGTTACTTTCGACACTATCTACAAAACCAATGTTTATTCAATGGTGTTCGACATGTTTTGCGGTGTCAACCACCACCGGAAGACTACAATATTCGATAGTGTATTTTTACGGTATTTCTTTTTTACATTTCTTCTTAAATTGCCATTATCTTTGACCCTAGCTCTACCATCTTTTCTTGTATTAATTTTTATTCTTTTATTTTGTGTGCAGTAACGAAAATGTAGATATCTTTATGTGGTTATTCAATACGTTTAAACAATGTATGGGACACCCTCCTCAATCAATTATTACTGATCAAGATTTGACGATGAAAGGTGCAATATCGCGTTCTTTTCCTGAATCATTTCATCGTTTGTGTCAATGACACATAACAAACAAGTTGTCTACCAAGGTCCCAACAGTATGTCAGAACACCAATTCTCTTAACACGTTTTACAAGATTATTAAATTTTCTGAGACTCCGAAAGATTTCGAAGAGTCATGGTCTCTTTGGATCACAGAGAATAATGTGTCTTCCAATGTATGGTTGAAAAGTTTATACGACATTCGATATTCTTGGGTGCCATGCTTGATGTGTTTGCATTTTTTTGCCGGAATGCATTCAACTCAAAGGAGCGAAGTCATGAATTCTTTCTTGAAAACCAAAGTAACAGCGAAGAACCTATTGTTTAACTTCATTCGACGATACCAGAACATGATAAATACCATTCGTGAGTCCGAGAATTTGGACGATCACAAAGATACTTTCTGGCACCCCAGATTTATTACGTCTATGGATATTGAGAAAGACGCTCTTAGTTTCTTTACAACTGCTATCTTCCTTCTATTTCAGGAGGAAATGCGGAAAAGCTTCTTCTACCACATCTTACCACCGAACGACATGTCCTCCGAGGTATATTAAATTTTTTTTCCTATCATTCTTCTACATTTTTAATTTTCTCCCGACACTTTGTTTTTAATAATTTCTTCTTTATTCTTAAAGGATATTAAATATCTACCGGTTCTTTTTTTAGAAAGACAAACTATTTTATTTAAATTCACTCTTACGAAAGGTAATACTACACCGTCTTGCATATGCCATCGATTTGAATACAACGGTGTTCCATACTCTCATCTAATATACTATCTCATTGTCAACGGTTATCAAATGATCTTAAAATGCCTAGGTGGAACAAACTATGCCTTACTAACAGAATTGCTCCTTCTCTTTCACCACCTGACAATCCCCTGTCCAAGTATGCATTAATGTCACAGACAATGATAAATTATGCGAAGATGGGACAATCTCAACTAGATATACTACTCAAATATGGTGAAGAGGTTCTTCAGAAACTGAGTGACACTACCGTTGTTTCAAATTTATATTCAAGAACATCAATCACAAGAACTAGAAAACCGAAGAATACGCCTGTGCTTGTTGGTCCTCCAGCAAAGGTTAAAACAAAGGGTAGTGGTAAGAGCGGAAGATCAACCAAAATTCATGTTGCTCGAATGAAAAACGCAAAAGAAATATAACGCGATCCAGCTGCGAAGAATAAATGATCTATAATTTCTTTTATTTTTCACAAACATTATTAGTTGTTATCCCCAAACTTGCAAATTTTAATGTTCTACGTTGTTATCTTTTTTTTTAACTCGCATAATATATGTTGTACCTCTGTTAATATCTTTTCTTAGTACTTACACTAAGACTAAGATCCTATATAGGGTGCATCCGCTATTACTAGTATTTAGACTAACATCCTATAATTTGTAGTACTGCTCTGTTAATTTGCTGTATCGCTACCTTCAAGCTCACTTCTGCTATTATCAGAACCTAAACCGCTAATTAATTCCACTTCTTCCTATACTTTGTCGTATTCCTCTGCTAATATGTTGTTTTGTCTACAATTTAGTCTGCCTCCGCTACTATCATAATGCATCTGCTATTATCAGAACTTAGATCAAATAGTACTTACACCTCTTCCTATACTTTGTTGTATTCCTCTGCTAATATGTTGTTTTCTTGACTATGTAGTCTGCATCTGCTATTATCAGAATTTAGACCAATTAATACTTACACCCATTCCTATAATTTGTCGTATTTTTCTCATACTATGTTGTATTCCTCTGCTATTATCAAAACTTACACCAAATAGTACTTCTACCTCTTCCTATATTTTGATGTATTCCTCTGCTAATAAGTTGTTTTTGTATAATATGTAGTCTGCATCTACTATTATCATAACTTAAATCTACTACTACTCACATTTGTTCTTATACTTTGCTGTATTCCTCTACTAATATGTTATTTTTCTATAATATGTAGTCTGCATATTTTATTATCAGTACTTAGATCAACTAGTACTTACACATCTTTCTATAATTTGTTGTATTCTTCTGATACTATGTTGTATTCCTCTGCTAACACGTTGTTATCTCTACTATGTAGTCTGCATCTGCTATTATCAGAACTTAAATCGTCTAATAGTTACAACTGCTCCTTTAATTTGTGGTATTCCTCTGCTAATATGTTATTTTGTATAATATGTAGTCTGGATCTGCTATTATCATAACTTAGACCAAATACTACATCCACCTCTTCCTATACTTTGATGTATTCCTCTACTAATATATTGTTTTCTCTACTATGTAGTCTGCATCTGCTATTATCAGAACTTAGATGAACTAGTAGTTACACTTGTTCCTATAATTTGTTGTATTCCTATGCTAATATGTAGTCTTGATCTGCTATTATCAGAACTTAGACCAAATAGTACTTCCACCTGTATAATATGTATTCCTCTGTTAATGTGTTGTCTTGTATAATATGTAGTATGCATCTGCTATTATCACAACCTAAATCAACTAGTACTTACACATCTTTCTATAATTTGTTGTATTCTTCTGATACTATGTTGTATTCCTCTGCTAACACGTTGTTTTCTCTACTATGTAGTCTGCATCTGCTATTATCAGAACTTAGATCGTCTAGTAGTTACAACTGCTCCTATTATTTGTGGTATTCCTCTGCTAATATGTTGTTTTGTATAATATGTAGTCTGGATCTGCTATTATCATAACTTAGACCAAATACTACATCCACCTCTTCCTATACTTTGATGTATTCCTCTACTAATATATTGTTTTCTCTACTATGTAGTCTGCATCTGCTATTATCAGAACTTAGATGAACTAGTAGTTACACTTGTTCCTATAATTTGTTGTATTCCTATGCTAATATGTAGTCTTGATCTGCTATTATCAGAACTTAGACCAAATAGTACTTCCACCTGTATAATATGTATTTCTCTGTTAATGTGTTGTCTTGTATAATATGTAGTATGCATCTGCTATCATCACAACCTAGATCAACTAGTACTCACATTTGTTTCTATACTTTGCTGTATTCCTCTGCTAATATGTTGTTTTTCTATAATATGTAGTCTTCATCTGCTATTATCAAAACTTATATCAACTAGTACTTACACCTCTTCCTATAATTTGTTGTATTCTTCAGATACTATGTTGTATTCCTCTGCTAATACGTTGTTTTCTCTACTATGTAGTCTGCATCTGATTATCAGAACTTAGATCGTCTAGTAGTTACAACTGCTCCTATAATTTGTGGTATTCCTCTGCTAATATGCTGTTTTGTATAATATGTAGTCTGGATCTGCTATTATCAGAACTTAGACCATATTGTACTTCCACCTCTTCTTATACTTTGGTGTATTTCTCTGCTAATATGTTGTTTTCTCTATTATATAATCTGCATCTGCTATTATCAGAACTTAAACGAACTAGTACTTCCACCTGTATAATATGTATTCCTCTGTTAATGTGTTGTCTTGTATAATATGTAGTATGCATCTGCTATTATCACAACCTAGATCAACTAGTACTCACATTTGTTCCTATACTTTGCTGTATTCCTCTGCTAATATGTTATTTTTCTATAATATGTAGTTTGCATCTGCTATTATCAGAATTTAGATCAACTAGTACTTACACCTATTCTTATACTTTGTTGTTTTCTTCTGATACTATGTTGTAATCCTCTGCTATTATCAGAACTTACACCAAATACTAATTCTACCTCTTCCTATACTTTGATGTTAATAGTACCAAACATAATATGTAGTTCTTTGCAAAAAATATATCACTAGTCAGACTGATAGTTAATAGTAATGTGTTACAAAACAACAAGTCATGATATTTTTTTACTCTATTTAAACTTGAAGTCATAATGGATAAACATATGAGCATCACGTAACGCCACGCTTAGTATGTCGTGGACAATTTTCTCCCTAATGTTATCGACGTCTTTCTTGCTCCATAGTACCTGCTCACCCAGACATATGCATTCCATGGCTGCCATTACGTATATCCCTGTATCCTCAGGATTTTTAAGGAATGCCTGGGGAAAATGAGGAGATGATTCACAAACCCAAGTAGACAGGTTGTGGTCACAATAAATCCCACAGATGTAATGATCCAACCAAAGAGTCTGCAAAAAAATATAATAAGTATTGTTTCATTCATACACAGTTATATTCAAATAATGTAACAACATAAACTACCATTTATATATTCTTGTTCTGCTTCATCATTTCCTCGTTGTCCTCGTACGGACAACAATGTATGTACTTTTTCTTCGTTATGTCTAGTTGTATCAAATGCCAACAACCGTAAATTTCAATCGGCGCTAATATTGTATAAATCACGTTCCATTTGTCTACTTTCTCGCTCAAGATTTTCTTCAACTCGGAAAATTCAATCATGTTCAAGTTCCTGTTAGGAGCGATCCCTTTGATTTGTTTCTAATTTCACCAAATACCATAGTCATTGAAAAGTTTCAAATTATTTCAAAGAGTTCATCATAGATAATATATTACCATTTTTATTGGGTCAATGAACTTCGCTGAATGAGCGTGTAATCGCCGACATGCCATTTTGCGTTGGAGAACTCTTATAAATAGGGAGATGCACTACAATTATAGAAAATCACATTAGTGTAAGTCATGTTAAATAAATCTGAGATTCATATAACGTACGTGGCTACGAACATGATTTTTAGCGAGTAATCCAATCACCGAGGTCAAATCACATCTAACCGGACCTATTTCCAAAAGACCTTCTTTCGCAGCAATTTCTTGTAATTTACCGCACTCCTTAATGTCCTTTACATTCATTCCAGCCCTAGTTATATGGTTTTTCCATATCTTCTCTTTCATTATCCTCTCCATCCTAGCCTTCCTCACGTCTTTCTATAACATTTCTTAATATTTTTATCACATATCTGAATTTTAGGTTAAGAAACAAGAATAACTTACATGTCTTTCTATGATCCTTTTTACGAGAGAACTTGGTTTGTGTTTGTTCATCTGCACGGATATCGGTTCATTGTCCAACCTCTCATCTTCTTCTATCAAATCAATCGCTTTTTCCGGTGTAATACATATATCATCATTTTCCACTTTACGACATGCTTGAGACGCTAATCGACATGCTTCTTCGATGAATACAGGGTCTTCTTGAGAAGATAGAACATAATCAGGAATAATTGTTCTTGCACCTAAAACAATGTTGTAGACGATATTATGTATAGTCATTTGTCATTTTTTTAATTTCTTATTGATATCTTACCGTTTGTTGAACCTATATTTACATCCTCATTGACAACTTTAGGTACATCGAGATCCAAATCTGGAAAATCGAAAGATAGCTTGATAGGCGAACCGACAAATTCCTTCCGTGCATTGAACGGATCTGAATACATACAAACCTCTTGTTAGATAAAATTTGGAAAAAAAATTTCAAAATTTCGAAGAACCATATAAACATCAGTTGTTAGGTCAATTGTCTTCTTCGTAAAATCCTCTATATAATTATATCTACTTTCGCTCTTTACTTTCACAAACTTGTATTCAGATATTATAGGATTAGAGTACATATATTCCACCTCGTCCGAGCTCTCGCTCTCTTCTTTGCTAACTATATTTTTTTGCCATCGTAACTAATTACCCTATTGAACATACATGACATATAATTTTATAAGATAATGAATAATTGTACCATCACCTTGAATATAAAGGACGTCTTTGTCTTCATGTTCTAAAGGAGCTTTACCTTTTAATTTCTTATCTGTAACCGAAGAATCTGAAATAAAATTACATTTCTTGTTAGAAAGTTTTGTCTCGTTTGTATGGAATTAGATAATCTATTACAATGTAAACTTGTTCGTTGTTTATGTTCATGATTAATTAAAGAACCTATCAGTCATGATTAAGTATATTTTATAGGACGTTTCTCAATTAGTAGCAGACAATTTTTACATTTTAGCAAATACTACTGATTAATTAATAGAAATCTAAAATCTTGTATTGTAATGAAAAATAGTATTATAGAAATCTCATTCTTAAATAGCACAATATTAAGGTATTATAGGAATGCTATTATTGGAAGATAATTTTGAAATAGCAGACTACTTGAATATTTTAGTAGATATTAAGAAACTTACATTATAGGAATCACTTAACTATTGATTTTACTCATCATCAACTATTGTATTATAGAAATTTCTTAATCAAATAACATACTAATAAAACTTTCTAGCACATAATAGTTTTACATTAATAGAAAACTGAAAACACACTATCATTTTCACTTATTGTACTACGTACAAAAACTTCGATAATCAATTTTCATGAACAATTTTTTGGCATGTCAAAATATAATCTTTTTTTTTCATTATCAATTGTTGTCACCGGCCCCCCGCGTACCTTCGATATCTCACTTCTCCAGGATTTGCAGCCTTCTTCCCAGCAGTGTTCTCATCAATTAATCCTTTGCTGGTCTTTTTTCCATATGAAATTGTTGATTTTAGGTCAGAAATAATATTCAGTGTTATTTCTAACAAGTATTTTGTTTATTAGATTTGTTACCTCCATCACTTTCGATGACATTTTTCGAACTTTCACCTAAATGGTGTAATCCAGGGACCAAACCTCTCTTCAATTCCCAAGCTTCAAAGAATTCATGTTTGTCCGTAACCTCGGCTTTTTCTACAGTTCTTGGAGTAGAACCAAGAATCTGGAGTTCATCGTCATCATCATTGAGCTTGGGAGTTAGGCAGTCTTGGCTGATGTTGAAATTGAAGCTCTGGAACACGAAAGAATTCTCCTCTATTTTGTCTTTCATTTCTTGTACATCTTTCTTTGCATCGTCTTTCACATTTCCAACAATTGTACAATCAGTATTAGAATCTTCTGATATTAATAAACTTACCTAGTCAGGTCTTCATCGTTGACGTCGGGTGACATTTTTGCACTGTCAGTATCTTTATTAGCAGGAGTGTTCTCTTGTATATCAGACGTAGTCATATTTATCTTAACGGCAACATCACTGAAGGGGGAGCACATTTTAGCAGATTCATCGGCTTCATTAGCAGTAGCGTCGTCTTTGTTATCAGACTAATGCTCCTTATTAACAGAAACAACAACATTTTCAATTTCCTTCAGGCTGCTTACCTCATCATTCTTCACATCTACCTGTACACCAGCACTGTTCTTCAACTTCAAAGAAACCTTTGCTTCATCTTCTACGAGCTTCAGCTTATTGCCTTCGACCTTAATAATTAATATAACATATTTATGATGAACATTCATATGGGTTCCCTCATAATCTGTAGTATACAATTCAGACAAATGTGATATAATAAAAAAAAAGTAAGTAATTATACTTACTATCGGGAGACAGCGATGAACATGTCCCACTGGTCGCTGACAGCCTACCGCTGCGTCGCAAGCTTATAATTGGAGGTTTTGATATTTCCTTCTTCAATTTTTTCGGTTTCTTTGCACCAACCCTATTACCAAAAAGTTCTTCATACTTGGACTCAACCTCTTTCTTCCGTTTTTCTCTTCTTTCAAGGACAAGGTTCCTTATTTTAAAAGGCGATTTTGGTTCTATCCACTGTTCAGTTGAGTCATCAACATGTACTTCCTTCCCCTTCATTTTCCTCCTTCTCTCGGAATCGCAAATTTCAGGTTCAACATAACACTGCTCTTGTTCGACCGAGTTTATATCAGAATCTTGCTCATGTTTACTTGTAGAAGAACTTGAACCTTTGTCGGACACAACCTTTGACACGTTCTTCCTTTATAATATCTATTATCTTTTCAAATGAAATTTCTTCTATGAATACCTATCAATTGTACAATAAAAAATGACACACTCATTCACCCAACTTTATATTGTATGAAATATTATGTCCTTACGATAAATTACCTCATCATCGTCGAGAATGTCCAGTTTATCTTTCAAATATCGAATTTTGGCACTCCACTTCTTGAAGTAGGGTTTATTCTTCACATACGACTTAAATGGAGCAGCTATCAGTGTGTGTCTGAACAACCACACCTATAAATGCATAATAAATCAGAAAAAAATAAACAATACAGAAAATCACATGTCATTTAAAAAATTAATTTCCAATCATACCATTAAACACATAACGCAGTCATTGATGTATAGTTTTGATGGCTCATGTATCCTTTTCCTCCGTAGCACGTTGTCCCTGCATATGTCCATCCTTTCGAACAAGACAGAGTGTAGGAATTCTGCCCAGTTGTACTCAGCAACATGTCCTAAGTTGGATACGTAATCTAAAAATTTCTTACCTATCCTATAACTGTTCTTACAACATAATACTGTTATAAATAAGTATACAATCCATAGTCTTATCAAATCATCCTTATCTGTCCTACACAACGAGTCATTCAGAACTCTCTTGTTAATTGTTGTTATAGCTTGCACGACAACCTCTCTCCTGATGTTGCAGTCTGCAGCGAAGTGTCTGAGTCATCAATCGGATTTACTCTTTGCCTTTTTTTTGATGTCCACTTCTAGTCCGCGGAATGGAATACCAAGAATCTCCCCAAATTCTTCTACTGAAAATTTTAGTCTTTTTCCATTAATAATAAAAGTATTATTACCGACATACCTCCCGATTAGATCGTCAAGAAGGCGCGCTCTAATTTTGAAATCAGGTATTGCGTAGAAATGACCAAAACAAGTAGACTTGATTCTCTTGTTCACGTTGTCTGTGAAATTAATGGAGCCATTCATCGACGCTTCGTTGTACGTTGATATTTCAGATCGATGGCGAATTAGGTGTTAACTAAAATAAAAAAATGTAAAAAATTAAACTAATATGTTATAAACAATATCAATATCTTAAACTAATAAATACTTAACTGTTTGTATCTTCCGGGTCGCACTTAGTACTTCTTCCTTTCTTCTTTTGCCTAACCTCAGGTCTTTCATCCAAAGAATAACTTATTTTATCAGAAACAACGACCTTCTTAGCAGAAATTACAGATTTCATCTTCTTCGCAGATGTTTCATTTACTTTGTCTGACTTAGTGTCTATCCTTCCTTGATTTTTTACTACTACTACTTGTCTGTCATTAGAGGATGAAGACATTTTATCAGATAAATAACTTTTTTTAGCAGAAGTTGTACCTTTCTTCCTCTTAGCAGAAGCTTCCTTCATTTTGGGGGAATCATGAAGATTTTTAGCATGTACTCCGTGGTCTTCTGCGTCTGTTTGTGCCTTTTTCAACTGACATTGATTTCTTTTTCTTCACTGTCTGGATCTTGTGTTTGATACTTCGATTTGGCTTGAGAACGTCACCATCTGTCCTTTCATGTTTCTTTTCCACTACTTCTTGTCTGTCATCAGATGATGTAGACATTTTATCAGACAAATAACTTCTTCTAGCAGAAGTAGTACCTTTATTCCTCTTAGCAGAAGCATCCTTCATTTTGGGGGAGTCGTTCCGAGTTTTAGCATGTAATCCATGGTCTTCTTCATCTGTGCCTTTCTCAACTGACATTGATTTCTTTTTCTTCACTGCCTAGATCTTGTGTTTCATCCTTCGATTTGGCTTGCGAACGACACCAACGCTCTTCTTCGCGTGTAGTCTCTTCTGATCATCACTCATCAACTTCCTCAGTGTTGAGTCGAAATCCATTTCTTTAGATTTCTTGGGATTTCTCTCAGGAATTGTACCTGCAAAATATTACAATCGTTTGAGGTTTCAAAAATTCAGCATTAATATTGACAATGAAACTAAAGATTTATTCCAAACCAAAAATCTTTTGGTACTTACTCCCCTTTCTCGTAGAAACGATGAACTGATCGGCTTCCATAGAACTTTCTTTTTCTGATGTCGATAGATTACAGTCAATGTCTTGAATTAAACTATCAACGATCTCATTCGCGCGTTTCACATCTCGCGCTGCATTTTTTAGAACATGTCAAAATTATTACGAATAAACTATTCATGTGGAAAAAAAATAACTACGACAAATAAACACTGATTCTTTACCTTTCATTTCGTCATCATTGCTTGAAGACATTATCTCTCTATTAGCAGTACATTCAAACAAATTAGCAGAAATGATTATTTCTTTTACAAAAAATGAAAACATATGATATCAAAAAACTATTCCGATTACAAAACATAAGAACAATGTATATAAACAAATCAAATACAGAAAACATAGATAATGAAACGAATATATCACGAAAGAAGAAATAGTGTAAATGATTCGGTCACTGTTCTTTAAAAAAACCCACAAAATAGAAAGAAATATGACAGACGTAAATACATGGGAAAAGAGAATACATTGGTCTTCCCTATGAACAATGACTCATAATACATCATGTGCTTATGAAACATCCATATTTATATAGGTTGAAATGGAGTTTTAGTTCTATGAACGGTTACTATTAAACTACATATGAAAATGGTTAGTTTTTCGTTTGAATCGCTGCTTACTATTTTTGGAGAGAAAATAAGCAGTTGAGAAGAACGAGGGATGCTATGCGTTCAATGCAAACAAATGTCTACGGGGGGTGGCGGTCGGCGGAAATGTTATCAGTAGAAAAATAGAAGAACTCATTTGGAAAGGAAAAACATTTAGAACGAGTTATAGGCCTACCGCGAAATCGAGGTAAAGAACGAACGCGGCAGTCGACGTAACGCTGGTCAGCGGGTAGACGAAGTACAGGTCTTGATCGGCGAATGGAGTGGCTGGCAGAGGTCGGCGAGAAAAGTTACCGGTCGACGAGAAACAAACAACGATTGCAGAGTGGAGGTCGACGTGAAAAAATCGCATGGGGGTTTTCGGTAGGAAGACTGTAGAGACGATGGGTTTGGGGGTTTGGGAATTGAAAAAAAAAATTCAACCTGCAACTGATGGAACAGTCCATACTCCTACTACATGCCTACTACCAAGCTAGTTAATAGCTAGTACGATTATAGTACCTTCCAGTGTCAGTCTACAACTATTGTGTTTTTTTCTTCTACCGGTTACATGCAACCGGTAACAAGTTTAACAAGTTGGTAGAAGAAAAAATCAACAACCATGAATGCTCCTTAAAACGAACGGACGAGATTATGAGGGGTTCTCATGAAAAGTGTTCTTAACTGATATGGAACGTATTTACTCAATATCTTTGCTGGGTAAAATAATGGCGATTGTTGATGTCTTGTTCCAATATTTGTGGTCGTTGAGAAATGAACGTGCAAGACGGCAGACATGGACCCAATATTAACTAGGTTAGGTTGATGTAAGCAATGGTATTGTGTGGTCACTAATCATATTAAAAAATAAGAAACAAACAAACGGCAGGCTATGACCACAATACCACATGTATGATATAATGCCAAGAATCCAGAATGCATATGCTGGTTCTGGATCCCCGCAACATTTCAGAATCATTCACGGAGAACACCATGTGCCTAACATTACTGGAATCTGCAAACACCAACCAGACATGTTTTTATACTGCTAGAATCATGTTATCTGCTCAAAAGACCAAATAGTAGTTAGTGGCGACAGCCAGAAACAGCAGAAGCAGAAGCAGAAGCAAAATGACACTGGCACTATGCTATGTATGGTCAAAACTACTTATACTGTCACTATTGAAGATCTTAGTAGGGAGACTAACCAAAAGAATATTGAAATGAAACAAACCAACACCACTCAATATTTGGAAGGAGCTTGACTGCAACTATCAAAAAACATTCAATGATGTATCCAAGATTTTCAATCTCTGTGAGTGTTGACGTCAACCCGCACTGGATGATGCCGTTATTCATTACCTGCAATCTGTGAACACCAGCTTGTGATGAGAGGAGATGCAATCTTCCAAAAGTTCACCAAATAACTCATTCAAAACATGAGACTCGATTAGCATTCCTAATCGTGTGATTTCTGACCCCATCGTATCTGACCACTCCTTCCCGGTCTCACCACCGACTTCATTCCTGACAATTGCGTCGAGCTCGAAGCTGCTGTCACATCTGAATGCCAATGATCCGTTGAACAAATCTTCTATGCGTTTCGAAATATCATCTGTCAATGAACAGATTGATGTTGCATCACTCTTCTCCATTGATAATTTTCTAAGGAGATTTATGGATAAGACCACACCTTCCCTTCTCCAGCTGCTGATATCCATCAATGCAGTATTCACACAATCAAACAAGAGTCTTTCATTCAATTTTTTCTCATTGCACAGCTGATCTTTTCCATTCTGTTCCAATAAATGATTCTCCAGCAATGCTGGATTCAAAGGACTCTCTAAAGAATGCCATTTGGGTAAGAATGTATTCAACGTTTCTGTGCTGCCTAAGCCGACTGATGATAGTAATGACTGAACAAACATGTGCCTTTCGTATTTTTCTACTTCTTGCACGAAATTGTTTGGTTGTTTCAAAGGAATTAATTTTCTTCTTTCTGAGGAGGTGCTAAAATCCGATGATAGTGAACGAGCAACCGATTCAATAGGAGTAGATCTTGAGATGGTTCCTGCAATTGCAGAGAAAAAGTATAACCAACATAATTTACTCAGTAAACATAACCATAGTATTAAAGAGGGACTTACGTTGGCTTCCTATACTAGGACTATCAAAGTACTCTGAGAAAATACTCCTGGATGGTAATTCAAAAACTGAAAATGGAATGGTATTACCAAGATTTTCACGAGCACTTTCAGTAGATAAGTACTGGTCAAGAGATGAAAGAGAAGACGGTTCAAAAACTGAAGGTGGAACAGAATGTTCATTTTCATAAGATAAGCACTGCTCAAGAGATGAGACAACTGATGGTTCTATAAATGAATGTGGGTCGGAGTACTCCAGCTTATTTTTCTCACATGCATCTTCACAATAGAAGCACTGTTCAAGAGATAGCATCACCTAGAAAGCACAATGAAAATACTTTTTGAATATGGAAGAAAGGATAAAAATATAACTCAGTAGAAAACAGACAGAGAATTAAAATTAGAAAACCTGATCATCTCTGTTTTCAACTGATATTGGATTGAAATCCTTGTTTGCCAATTTTTTTCCAGAAGTGTTAGAAAAACCTTCATGATATTCCGAATTGAAAGACGAGGAAGGGTTTTGATGGGTATCTTTCTTAGTTCTGGAAAATAAGAAGTTTGAAACTATCTCTTTTGTTGTTGTTGGTCTTCTACTTTTCAGTTTACCCATATCATCAGACCGTTCTTCCATATCCAACTCAACTTTATTGTTTACTGAAGAAGAAGACGACATAGGAGTAGATTTCCACCTCTGTAGACTACGAGAAAAAATTTCATCTTTTTCAGTCTCATTCCAATTGCTAGACAAACATGATGATGCACCCATGACATTTGGTTCTTCTGTATTTGTTGCTCGGATGGCTAGCATCTCACCTAATGTGCTTGTGCCACTCCATTCTTTTTCTGGTTCTTCATTTATTTTATTTGATTTCACTGTTACCCATCTATCAGAAAGCCTTTTTTTAGCTTCTTTTATCACTGACGATTCTTGGAATTTTGACGAATGACTATAGAATCTGCTTGTATAACCCCATGACTGTTGTGAGATGGGAGTGACAACCTCTGAGTCATATTCGTCTTCCATGTACTCGTCCTCTGATCTATCGAATGAGCTCTCATCACCAATATAACCATTTGATAGAACAGAAGGTGATACTCCTGTTTCATCCAATCTGTATGTGCTACGGAGGCTTTCCGGCATGCTTTGAGTCATCTCTTTTGAGACCTCTCTTGGTCCACCATCATTTCCAAGCTTGTCAAATAAATTTTTGTTCTCTGGAGATTTTGAGATACCTTGGAGTTTTTCAGGACATGGTCTAAGCACCACAATCCTTGTTTTACATGAAAAACTTGCGGAACCATGTTCAGATCTGGTCTCATCATATGCTTTTGATGGTTTCAGCACTGTGATTTTCTTATTTGATTGACTTGGCATAGAAGCTTCTATTTTTAATTCCATTTTTTTGGAAATCGATGAATTTGGCTCCTCCAGAACCTTGAGAAAAATATCTCTATTTGAGCTTAAAACATCAAGAGCCTCTTGAAAGGCCTTCGAGTGAAGTAGTCTTTTGTTTGTTGCCAAGCGTTTTGCTTCCATAAACTTCTGACGAACAAGGGACATCTTCTCGTCAATAGAATTCTTCTCAACATTTATTTTTCTTGAGACCCCAGATGGTGTTGTCTGCTTCACTTCATAGGTTTCCTTAAAAGACTTGTTGTGGTCACAAGGGTGTAGGTACTGAAAAGGCCGGTCACCAAGTGGCACCAGCCTCTCATGATGAATTCTTTCCTCCTTCAACATGTTCCAAATCGTTCCACATGATGTACATGAATTGTGCACGGTGCATTTAAGGTTAGGTTGGTTGGGCTTCTCTGGAATTTTAGATGGAAGGCCATCAAGACCCATCAGCTTGGCAATCACAGTCGGAGGCTCCTGCTTCCATGCTTCCATCTCTTTGGACATCATTTCCCGTGCTATTAGCATTTTCATGGGTGTCGTCCCACAAGATTGATTGTTTGAGCAAATCTTGGTTTCATGGATCACCTACAGATATAATTAGAAATAATTTTACTATAACACACATTCAGTTGGAAACTTGGAATAATGAATTGATAATTATTCCTAATTATTCCAAAGTAAATAGCATACCATTTTATCTTCTACAGATCCAGCTCCAGAATCTGAGACATTCTTCTCTGCTTCTTCTTTTCGACTTTTTTTAGCCGGAGATCCTGTTTATTCATTGAATTTACATGGGTTAGAAGAATATGAAGTCGTTGCAGTTTTCAAAATTAAATTAGAAATTGGTAGAAGTCTGATTGTTTGATCCATGAGGTTACTTGGGGATTTACCATTCCATCCTGTACTTACAATAATAATAAAGAAAATTGTAGAAAGATATGACTCGGATGTGGTAAAAGAGGTTGTGCTCAAATCCCTCATGGAATATCTTCGATTTAGAAGAAATGCAAACTTACTGTCGCGAAGGATCTTATTGGTGAGTAATTTAGTTCCAGATAAGCCAGCACTCAAATCAAATAAAGGAATCATTCTTCTAACATTCCAGAATAATCAAATCATAACCTACGATCAGAAAAAGAAAGAAATCTTCGCTTTAAAAGATTAAGAATTTAAGAAAAATAATAATTGTAATTTGTACATACAGTAGACAACATGGATTTCCATCTTCTAAAAAACTAACATATTTAAAGAAAATAAGTATTTTTAGAACAAAAGACAGAAAATGATTCGTTAGTGATATTATATATGGTATTTGATCTGCGATATTAGATATGGCAAAAAGAAAATCATAATTACATGCCCTAATAACACCAGTAATGCTTTCTATTTTAAGGTTTTAAAATAAAATCTATCACAAGATTTTAGGCAAAAAAATTAGATGCGAGGATGCTGTCAGATTTATTATGAAAGGCATCAAACATGTGAGCAGAGACAGAGACAGAAAGAGAGAGAGAAGGAATCAGTCACCAGTCACCACCGCCAGAACTGAAAAGGTTGGGAAGAAGTAGACAGATGTGAACATCAGATGCAAAAAAGGCGAACCAGAAATAACCATCCAAATTGAGAAATCCAAACGAGAATAAGAATAAGAATATGATTCCAAAAAAAAAAAAGGTAATTAATTGATTGTTTAGCCCGTTGGCTGTTCAATTCGTGTTAGAAATAGATCAAAACCTGCATTTTCCGGAAGAAGGAAGGAAACCTAAAAGCCGAAAGGCCAAAGAAAAATAGGCAAGTGATCTACGACTTATCAGCAGGTGACGTGAACTTTTATTTTCCTTCCTTGTTCACGATCAGAAACCAAACCAAATCGGACTTCAACGTCCGAAATGAGTGCGAGAATTACGATGATAGGGAAATTTAATAAACCAGATGAGAAATCGAGAGGGAAAATGAAGAAGAACAAGATAACTTACAGAATCCACTCTTATCAAGTTTCCATGTGCGGTGGTGGTACCAGACACACTACACTAGAACCCCATTTCTCGGATTTCGCTCGAAATGTGGTCACTCCCAGTGATGCCAGTACTTCGTTTCCAAAAGAAAACAGAAAAAAACTCAAAGAGATTTGATCTTTTTGCAGATTCGTTGACGGATGTAGGGACTTTGGCGGCGTCTTCTTCACCGGACTTTTTGCCGGAGAGCAGAAATACAGCTTTTGTCTTACTTCCAGCTTTTATAGAGAGAGAGAGAGAAGAAGGATAGAGAGAAGGGATACCTGGAGATCGTCACTCTACCCATTAATTTACTATGGTAAATTTATAAATAGTACCTCGTTTTAGATAAAAATATAAATAAAAGGTAGGATGAGAGATGGTTTTGGATAATTGAATTTAGAATTTGGGATAAGTTTTTTTTGAAATAAGCCAATTAATTAAGAAAATAAGTCAATTAATGATACAATCTGCTTACCACATCAGCTATAACACCAACTTATAGATTCAATCTCTCGTAATTTCGCTTGTATTGTCCTTAAAGAAGTCATTAAAGACATCAGTCTCTCCTTTGATTCAGTGTGTTACAAGAATAGCTGTTGTCACTCTTTGGAGACATCTATGATGGAAGTATGAGAAACCAACCTCCTGAGACAGCGTATCTAGTCACTGTATAACTAAACTATATAGCTACTGAGAGAGAGTCAATGAGTTTTTTGCTCATTTTTTTTTACTTCTATTTTTATTTTTATTCTCTATTGTAAACTTGACATTAGCCTTATTCTAATGAAATTTAATTGTTTCAAAAAAAAAAAAAAAAAAAAAAACGCTTGTATTACCAATATTGTGGTTCAATTTTCGAATCTCGTTGTGTACGTATTTTCATTAAATTTCTACTACGATTTATAAATCGATAATATATTATGTGACTCTAATATATTATTCGGATGTAAAAATTTACTTCAAAAAGATGAATCTACTCACAAGGATTGTTTGATGTCTCAACGACTTTTGTTGACATTTACATGTAGAGTTTTAATTTCACTAGATGCTCACTCTTATACTCTTCTTCTCAAGTTTATTAGAAAAAAAAGGAAAAGATAAATTAGACAAAATCGTAAGATAAATAAGTAATGAATATCTCAATTTCACTTGATATTTAGTTATTTACCATGTTTAGGTTGATTTAGATATGTGCTCTTACTGTGACAAAATACTGATAGGGATGTGAATTAATAAATAAGTGGCAATTTGTGAAAAACTCTAATAATAATGGTCATAATGAATAGGGGTGTAAATGAAACGAGTCTGAAACTGGCTTACTTAGATCCGGACCCATGAAGTTGGTCAAGTCTGCTAGGGTGTAGAAGGAAAATATCTGAACCCAAATCTATAAAAAAATATGGGTTTGGACCGGATGCGACTCCAATCGCGCAATTTCAGTTCCCGTCGTACCCGACGGCATGACCGTCTGCGAGTACATCTACAGTACGTGGCATAGAGACAAGACGGAAAATATACCCGCAGTCTTGGAATCATACGAACGGCTAAGAATCGGCGCTATGGACGGACGACTAGATGACACCACCGCAGCAATATGCAGCATGGACGAACCTCACCAAAAATTGATCTTGTTTAATTAATCATACAGAATCAAAGAATCACAACTGCTAGAAAAAGAAAAATCTAAAACATATTTAGTGTTTGAGATTAGAATTGTATAATTGTGTTACTTTCTGTGTATTTTAGGAAAGAGACTAGGGTTAAAAAAAATATAATGAGTACTTTTATAATTAAAATTTTAAGATTGAAGATAATATAATAGATATTTTTATAATTAAAATCTTAAAATTGAAAATAATATAGGTTAAAAAAATATAATTTATACTTTTATAATTAAAATCCTAAAGTTATTATCTGATAATAATATATTATAATTTTCGGATCCGGTCGATCGGGTCTGGTTAATCTGGACCCAGACTGATTAATGGTCGGGTTTGGACTCGAACTTAGACCTCTGGATCCAAAATGCTTAATAAGACTAAAATTACCCTAGCTTCGGAACCGGACTCATTTACACCTCTACTAATGGATGTACATAGATAAATGATTAAATGGTTTTATAATATATATGACAATAAATTTTTTTTTTTTTTTTTTTTTTTTGAAACAATTAAATTTCATTAGAATAAAGCTAATGCCAAGTTTACAAAATAGAGAATAAAAATAAAAATAGAAGTAAAAAGAAATGAGCAAAATGCTCATTGACTCTCTCCCATTAGCTATGTAGTCTAGTTATACAGTAACTAGATACGCTGCCTCAGAAGGTTGGTCTCTCATACTTCCATCATATATAGATATCTCCAAAGGGTGACAACAACTCTTCTTGTAATACACTGAATCAAAGGAGAGACTGATGTCTTTAATGACCTCCTTAAGGACTACCTCAGGAGGCCTACTAATGTGCTGCCTATACCTTTTATTTCTTTCCGTCCATATATGCCACGACAAGCACCCAATAGCATTCCATATTAACCCCCAAGGGGGGGAGTGGCGCGTAATCTTTTGTGCTGCTTCCGTCAGATCCCCCAATCTAATATTTGGACTTGATTGGGTAGGAACTGGAATATTCATTATTTTCCAGAAAGCGAAATCCAGCTGTTCCGCCAACGAAATTAAGAGAGATCTGGAATAAGAACAGTTAAAGAAAAGATGACTCCTAGTTTCATCTTCCAGATTACACAATAAGCAAGCAGGAGGTACTTGTACTCTCCAATTTCTTAATTTCCTGAACGTGTTTAGATGTGGGCGCTTAACGCTGGCCGCGCTGGGTCGAGCTACGCGCCGGTTCA
>LFYR01001125.1:130611-583091 GCA_001185155.1 Zostera marina | reverse complement strand
TCCCACTCCATCTTGCTAGGAGCGCCTCTATAGACTGGATTAGCTTCCAGCACTGTCCAAATGACTTTTTCTTTCCCGTGATTGGTAACCCTAGATATGTTATAGGTAGACTTTTAACAGTATATCCTAAGATATTATGTAAAGATTGATTTTCTGCACATACTTTTGAGAAGGTGGAGGAGTTTTTGCTCGCATTTACTTCCTATCCCGAGAACAATGAGAATTTCTCAAGCACCGTTTTAATTGCATTAAGCGATTTCGGATTTGCCTTTGAAAATATGAGGATATCATCCGCATACATGAGGTGAGATATAGAAGTAGCACCATTCACCTGATAAGTGTCTATTTTTTTGTTCTTTACTCCATTCTGTATCAATCTACTTAGAACATCCATAACCATATCAAATAGAATAAGAGATAAAGGATCACCCTGTCTAATCCCCCTCTGGCTTTTGAAGGGAGGCGTTGGAGTCCCTTCCACCAGCACCGAAAAAGATGCAGAGGATATGCAATTCCAAATCATTTTGCAGAACATAGGAGAAAATCCATACGCTTCAAGAGTGACAATTATAGCCTCCCAACTGACTGTGTCAAAAGCTTTCTTAAGATCTATACTCAAGCAACACCTCTTGGGAGTTCTCTTTCTTCCAAAGCCATGCACCATTTCATCCGCTAGAATAATATTATCCGAGATGAGCCTTCCTTGAATGAAAGCTGCTTGGTTTGGAGAGATGAGTTCACTAGAGACCCTACTGATCCTATCTGCTAATATTTTTGTCATTAGCTTGTAGATCAAATTGACACATGATATCAGCCTGAAATCCAACAATAAAATATTGTATTCAATCAATGGATGTATTTCAAAAAAAATAATAAATTCAATCGACCATATTAATTTTTAAAATTTGTACATATTTCCATTAAATTTTGTGATATATATTATGTGAAAGAAGTATTTTTAAAATTATTACGAGACTAATTTCTTATATGTAATACAACATTAACTCTTCATATATGTGATATGTCATGTCTTATCTTTAAGTGTCTAATTTACCAGTATAAACCATAAGAACCACGATGAATCTTTGCTAAATGTCGAGAACAAGGGTTTTCGAGATCTTTGTAGATACAGGACAAATGGAAAGACGAGAATAAAAGTAAAAAATAAAAAACAAGTTTTTAACGGTTGAAATTAGCATATAAAATCATGGACGCTATTTTCAACTCTCATCTCCATAACATTTTCTTTTCCCATGACATTAATGCTTCTTATTTTCAAGTCGTTCAAGATATATTTTTCATCTCAGCACATCAAAATGATCAAATATTATATAATTTTAACATATGATCTAAAATAGATATCAGTAGATAGTAGATACACATGAATCTTTAGCTACTTGCCAAATAAATAAAAAGCACATTTCTAGATATCTAAAAAGTAAATAAAAAGCACATTTCTAGATATCTAAAAAATAAATAAAAACATAAATGATGACTTTTAATTAAAGGGTACAAGAAGACTAGAGAAAGAAAAATTTAGTAATATATCTAGGTATTATTATATTTATTATGGTATGTTAAAGCCAAATCATGTCTTTAAGATTATTAATACACAAGGTAATAATGAAAATAAAAATGATATTAAATGCACAACAAAGAGCATTTAATGCTAAATTTCTGTTTGCTTAATTGCTACTATGTTGTTTATATGACTCTATTTTTAAATAATGCTAAATCTATACATAACTCTATGCTTAATTGCTACCATGTTGCTAAAAATTCAAAAGCGACCACCATGAATTCACGAAATAAATGGAAGAAAAGCAAAAATATTGAATATATGTAAAGAAAACCATGAAACGATCCAGTTAGAGCCAAAGAAGAAGAAAAAAGTAAAACACTTTGCAGAATTACAGTAGATTTGAGACAAACAGACAAGATGCAGCAAATTCCAAATTCAAATTCCGTTTTGTCCCAAACGCTTGGTACGTTGGATAATATAAATATATATTATCCCAACAAGCCTGTATGAAAAAACAGTAAACGAGGGGACCATGAAAGCATGTGAATTGAGATAAAAGAGAGAACAGTGTCTGGATGCACTAATGACCAGAGTGTAGTCTATA
Source organism: Zostera marina (assembly GCA_001185155.1). NCBI lineage: Eukaryota > Viridiplantae > Streptophyta > Magnoliopsida > Alismatales > Zosteraceae > Zostera > Zostera marina. The sequence goes on along the minus strand of LFYR01001125.1, from coordinate 580,965 downwards.
GACTATAGTATCTCTCTGCCTGCATTATTATTGCCTTTCATTATTCCAACAAGTAGTACCAAAACTGCAACCAACATCAAGAGTAGTGGCCCAACTGGATCTGATCATCCATTACAGTCAAGGTTTTGGGATTTTGTAGTGTTCTTACCAGCAATTGCAAGAACATGTAGTGACCCAAGAACTGTGCCACCAATAATTGTTTCCCCAACTGCTCTTATGCATGATGTTTCTTCTCTGCAAAATAAAAATTTAAAATCCAAATACTTGTAGGAGGAATAATGGGTTGAATTCACAACAGTTAAGTTCATTTGGAAATCTTAGATTTGAGAACACTAATAACATCACACAGTAATACTGTTAAAATCACTTAACCAATACCCTCCCTCAAACTGGAGCACATATAGGATGATATCTATGACAAAAATGAGAAACATACTAGCAAAAATACATTAATACATAGATTGCAAAATGTAAATTGCAAAAGAATAACAAAATGGCATCTACAAAATAAAACATAGAGATTTTGTTTGGTGGCTAAGTGATGACTGATGACCATACAAATAAAAAAACAAAAAAGGCATACCGTTTTAATTCAGAACATAGATTACAGCCAAGTCAGTGACAAATAGACACTAACATTTAGTAGTCACAGTAATATGGGCGTCGTTTATAGATGAATGATCCAAGTTTTCTGAGAGATTAGATGTACCAAAATTACGATGTTTTCCATCTGCTTGGTTTGTAACTCTGAAGGATTTTAATGAAAGTTGGTTGATGAGAAGAGTCTCTAACTGCATCGCAATACTTTTTCCAGGTACAGTGAAATACAAGAATGTTGAGTTTTGTTGACCTTCCTTTGAACGATGTGCATTAACTCGGCCTATGAGATCATCGGACTGCAGGATGTAACATACAGATTATGAATAATATAAGCTGAAAATAAAGTCAATGAAATTGAAATAAAAAGAAAATGAAGCCAAACCTGACCAATGTACAACTTGTTATCAGCTCTAAATAACACGTACACACTGGAAGTACCTATTGTTGATGGAGGAGGTTGCTCTCTAGCACCAATGTAAATGCAATTAATAGATGGAAGCTTTGTTATGCTTTTCTTTTTATGTAACTCAAGGAACATTACATGGCAAACTTCCATAATAGCATTTTCAACTCCCTTTTGCAAAATCTCTGGAGATTTTAACATCTCAGTGCAAGAAAAAGATGGTGAATTTATCATAGCATTTTCAGAAATAAGATATTCTTGCTTTGATCTTTCTCCAATTGTTTGAGAATATACATCAATTGTGGGGTATAACCTGTATAACTCTTCGGCCCGTTTAGTAATTTTTTCTGGGATACCTTCTTTTTTGGCAGTTTCAAAAGCTAAACTTTCTCTACAGATTCCATCCATAAGCTTCCATGTTGGCTTTGTAAAACCATCAACTACCTCAGATCCCATTGCCATGTAAATAGTATTTTTCAAAATAAGTGGTAGATCAAAAATGTCATGCAAATGGGTTGAAACAATACCAAGGCAGCCCACATCATCGAGTCTTTCAACAAAGCTTCCGGCTAGGCATGTTCCTTTAACTGTTTCTGTACCTCTGCATATTTCATCCAAGAGAATTAGGCTTCTTCTACTCACCACTGCCAAAATTGAGTGTATCTCTGACATCTCGATCTGATGACATAAAAATAAAAATATTAAACTAATTATTTATTATGGTAAACAAACGCATCAAATCTAATAGTAAATAAACAAACTTGAAATGAACTTTTCCCATCAGCAGGACTGTCATAGGCTTTCATGTGCAACATAACAGCATCAAAATGTGGTATAATAGCTGATTCTACAGGCACCATTAGTCCACATATTCCAAGTAACGAAGCAGCACATATTGACCTTAGCAAACTAGATTTACCACCACCATTTGGTCCAGTTAAAAGAAACAATGACTTCATTGTAACACTATTTTGTATTGCACTGCCTTGTGCAACATCAAACCAATACGGTGACAAATTAATAAGTTCAAGCGAATTAGCAACCTCAGGCGATCCATCTTTAGTCTGAGTCCATTGTCAAAAGAAAATCAATTCAGCACATATTAGAGTTCATATTAAATGATTGTATATAGTATCATTTACATTAATATGCTTCTCTGTAACTAAATAACAATATATTAATGTCCTACCATGCAATTTTTTTTCATTCTTGTATTTTTCTTCTACATAAGAGAACACTTTTCATACTATATTTAACCATATATACTATTTACTATATGATGAAACCCACTCCATCTCTTTAACATGCACAATTTCCGCAACACAACAAAGGAATAATCTGAAGCACTATAAATACCAGCTCATCAATACATAATTCATCATTAACAGTAAATACAGACAATTCTAAGAAGTAGCACCTCTACCTCTCTATCACCCATCTTCCTCTACCGCTTGTGAGTTGTTCTCTTCTGCTTTGAAATGTAACTTACCATTTTATTTCAAAAAAAGTTTTAATAATTTTCTTTTATATTTAGTAATTAGTATGATTCAATTAGCGTCTCAAATAAACATAAGATACCAATAAAAAATCCAATTGGAAAGACTTCGAGTTTTACATATGTAAGATAATAACATATGTAAAACAAATATTAGCTACCTTGAATTTACAGAACTCAACAATTTTAGGAAAAGACCATTTTCTTCTTCGCCCTTCACTGCATAGAGAACAAAGTAAAACATGATATTTAGTGAGATGAAAATATACTTATGATTGTAATGAGTCAATCATATCCCCATTAAATCTGATTAAGGTCTAGTTACTGTATAACTAGACTACATAGCTAATGGGAGAGAGTCAATGAGCTTTTTGCTTCTGTTTTTATTTCTATTCTCTATGTAACTTGGGCATTGCCCTTATATTTTAATGAAATTTAATTGCTTTCAAAAAAAAATCTGATTAAGGTCACCCAATTATTTTTTTGTCCGTGGATTGTTTGGGGCCTGATTAGGGTTTTTGTCCCACTAATTGGGTTATTTTCTGTTCAATCTACTTTCTTTCCCACATATTCTCTAGAGACAACACATCAGAGACATGATAATTGGGCCAATCAAATAGGTGAAAATTTAAGCCCTACTCAATTACAAAGATTTGGGAATGAGTTGAAACTCATAGATATTGATTCTATATAGATTTCCTCAGGGTGTTTGCCTCAGAATATTTTTTTTTTGAAGCAAACCTCAGAATATTTGACTTACAAGAATTCTGCACATTTTTTTCAACCAATGTATGATTGAGCTTTTTAAAGGATGTCATTCAGTTTTGAGAAAGATAATGATATCCTCCGTAGCTTCCTTTTTGATGTGTTCTGGTAACCTAAATGTATGTTGTCTCAATTTCCTGTTCCTCTCATTCCAAACGTGCCAAGAAATTGCAGCAAGTAAAGCCTACTGGATTCCCCAATAGATTGTGTTTTTGACAGACTGATACCTATGGTCTATCTCTCTCACTGGAGAAAGTGCATTACTAAGCTCTTTTGTCACTTTAGGAAATTGCTTCAGTATATGTTCAACACTTGCTGGAATTGTTGGACAAATCTGTTTTTCCTCTCCTTCTGAAATTAATACCAGCCCTTACATTTCAATATTCATTTCTCTCATAAAAGCTCTTTGTCTCTGGTGGTAAAGGTAACAATGCAACTCTCTTGTCATCCACCTTGATTACATATTGATTTAGACGTCCTCTGTGATTGGCATCTACATCTACATCGATGACACTTTATTTTCCTCATTGCTGGATCAAATAGTGCCAAATTTGTGTGTCCCAATTCAGAAGCTAATTCTTTACCATTTGGAGTAGGTAATATCCCTTTTGCAACCTCTGCCACTGTTTTGATTGATGAAGCTCCAGACCATATTAATGGCATTCATCAAGCTATATTGAGGGTTAATGCCAGTTTATACTGAATTTTCTTCTACAATCCACTAACAAAACGAGCAACTAGTTATTTCTCTGACTCCTATAAATTAATCCTCACAGTTAATTTGTGAAATTCCCTTGAATAATATGCTACTGATCGAGTGCCTTGTTTACATTGTTGATATTTCACAAGCATTGTTTTAAGGAACGCTTTTTTCAGACGCCTCCAGGTTTTGGGCTAACCAGATCCGAGTCGAGCTTGGACCCGGTACACTTAATCTATGCCTCATCTTCCGGCGAGTTTCAAAAATGTCCAGAATTAGTCATTTTTTTTCTAGATTTTTTTTCAATTTTTTTTACTTTCCAGATTTTTTCTAGATTTCTATGGCTAACGCAAGTGATCCAGACTACATTCCACAATGAGATGAAGTCATTTACGAAGAGAACGAGATGAACTATGATCATCCGATAGAAGAGATCGACAAAGATGAGGTCCCACAACACGAAGTTCCTCTAGTAGAACATTTGATGCCGGTCGATCTTAGTATCTATGATAAATCGATTGACCTGAATATGATATCGGATATAAAGTTGCATCATCCAACAAATTGGGACGAGCCAACTTGGAAGTATACCGCCTAGACACCTGAAGAACAAAAGGACAAAAATACGCTACCGGTCCGAAAGGTGATGCGCAAGGTGCATCACCCTTAGCCGGTTCCTGGTCGGATCCCGGTCTGATTTAATTAATTAAATCAGGCCTGACCGTAAGAAACCTGTCCGGAAAAAATTATAAATAAAAATATTTATTTTAAGACTATTAATTTTATAAACATATTTATGTAAAAAATTTATACATTGGTGGTCTATGAAAAAAATTATATATTTTTTTAATAAACTCCTTCCATTTAGGACTTCATGTTTTTTTAGACAAAACGAATCTTTATTTATAGACCAACTTACTTTGTACTTTATTTATATATATAAATATATTGAAGCAATTAAAATTTCAATAAAAAATAAGGGCAATGCCCAATTTACAGAAGTAAAAAGAAATGAACAAAAGTTCATTGACTCTTTCCCATTAGCTATGTAGTCTAGTTATACAGTAACTAGATACGCTGCCTCAGGAGGTTGGTCTCTCATACTTCTATCATAGATATCTTCAAAGGGTGACAACAACTCTTCTTGAAATACACTGAATCAAATTAGAGACTGGTGTCTTTAAAGACCTTCTTAAGGACTATCTCAGGAGGCCTATTAACATACTGTCTATATCTTTTATTTCTTTCCGACTACTTTTTATAATTTATCGATATAGGACTAAATAAAGTGTAAATGTGTTTCATAATTTCTAACTATGGAACGCAATGGGATGGGCCTTCCTGACTCAAAATAGCTCTCACACCCATAATACTTGCATCACATTCAATTTGAAATACTTTGGAAAAATCTGGAAGACTTAACACTAGTGCTTCCTTAAGGCAATCTGTTATATGGCTCGTAATTGTACTGAAATCTCTGATGAAACTCGTACAGAAGGATGTAAGATCAAGAAAATTTCTAACTTCTATGATGTTTGAGGGAGTCATACAACTGTCCAAAGATTCTGTTTTTGCCGGATCCACTTTCAGTCCTTGGTACAATAAATTCACACTTTTGCAGATTTAGTTTGAGATGGGAGTCTCTAACAATTGCAACACTTTTTCATTAAGGAATATTCATCTTCAGTTTAAATTTTTCATCTCCCCTGTTTCTCTGGTATTGTTCTTGATATTCATTTTCGTAACCAAATTCACCTCTGTCAGTAAGGTACCTTGGTCGCCTCTGATATGTGCGGGTTGATTGATCCATGGCTCCTTGAGCAGAAAAATCATCCTCGAGCGGCAAAATCATCTTCTATTAGGTTCTCATATTGGTCCACTGCTCCCCCAAATCTACGCTGAATCGATGCGATGTGTAACATTTCTCTGTAGGTCCTGGAAGCCATCTCGCATAATGTTTGCTAGGTCCGCTATTACCTTGTTGAGGTTCTCCCAATCCTCTCGAGTGATGTTCTCAGACATGGCCGATAAATCTTGAAACACAAGCTCTGATACTATCTGATATAGCCATGCTTTTAAGAACAGTGAAATGGTGAGAAGAAGATCAACAAAGAGAAGAGTAAAATAGTGATAGGGTGTGAAGAATTTCTGCCTCTTTAGGGCTCAGCCTGTAATGACTCAAATTTGGAAGTCTTGAGCCTGGAATTAAATCAGTTTGGTGATCTATCTCTCTGTGAGGGTGGAAGAGACTGCTGTTCAGATTCTTCCCAAGTTTCTGGAAAAATTTCAATTTTTTTTTACTGTTTCTGGCACTTTCTGTTTAACCTCTTTCTGAGCTTCGTTTACAACCACTGCTAAACCTCCCCCTTCTTTTATTACTGCACCCAAAAATTCAGATCTCCCTAAACTCAGCAGGCTAGGTTTTTTTTCTCCTTCTCAGGTTCTGGTTCAAGAGGTAGTAACACAATTCTTCTGTCCTTTATCTGCACCACATACTGATTCAGTTTTCCCCTATAAGTTACATCTGCATCAAAGTGCTAGGGTCTACCCAACAAAAGATGTGTGGCATCCATTGGAACCACATCACACAGTATTTTCTCCTCGTAATATTTCTCAATAGACAAAGGCACTACACACTGCTGAGTTACTTTGACTGAGTCCCCCATCTTAATCCACCCTAATTGATATGGTCTTGGGTGTTTTTCAAAATGCAATTTCAGAGTTGTAGCAGCCTTAATTGAGACCAAGTTGTCTGTACTGCCATTGTCAATGATTATATCTAAAATTCTTCCCTTCACAGTGCCTCTAGTACGAAATAAGTTATGTCTTTGATCCATAATAGGTGCTTTAGGTCATGGTTTTCTATGCGACGTTTATGTGTCGCATAAACGAGTATGCGGTTTTCCAGATCTCGCATACATGTCGTATGCGTTTGAAAAAATCGGTAAGAAAAAACGTAACATTTATTCTTACCGTTGGTTGGCATTTATGATATAGAATATTAAAATATTCTTACTCACATGTGGATTGGATCAGTCACTCACATCGAGATGGTGTTGTGAGAAATTATTTATTATTTATCAGTAGATGGTGCTGTACTGCTGTCTGCTGTGTGAATATTTACTCACATGTGATGTGAGACTAAAATACTTACATGTGGATGGTGCTGCTCCACGCCTCCACATGCAGCTATTTTTTTTTACAGTAAGAATACTAAAATATATTCTTACCGAGTTACTGTATTATATTATTCATATATTATGAAAATATTAGTGGTAATTTTAAGAAATACATATAAATATAACATGTCGTATATTTACGTATATGAGCGTATATGCACGCATATACTTATATGCTTAATATGTCATCACATGAACGCATAGACGCATAGAAAACCTTGCTTTAGGTGTTAGACATAATCTGTGAATAACACAAGATAAGTGGTGCCCTTCATCCGGTCCTTGTTCTACCTCCAAGTCATCTCCACTTATTTCCACATTTTCTGGAATTTCTTCGGAATAGTGGTCACAATATTCAACTTCTCCCTTTTTTGGACACACATTAGATTTATGTCCAATGCCATTGCACCTAAGCTCTTCAGTTTCTCCTTTTTTTTTGCAAATATTAAAAGTTTTCATAAAAAATAATGAAGGGCAATGCCTTGAAATACAATCGAATAGGAAAATAAAAATGCGGTGGGGTTGATATTGTGATTTCCACTATATCAAGCTTCTCCTATGTAACTATCCTTCCTAGTGTTCTAACTAAGAATTTGGCTTCAAGAGGGTTGTCTCCCAAACCTGCATAATAGTCTTTTCCAATTGTGAACCACATTCTTTCTTAAAGATATTTTGCAGTCCTTTACTATATCAGCTAGAATGACTTTTGAGGGTCTGAGCGGGTGTTGGTGGAGCCTCCTGTTTCGTTCGAACCAAATGTGCCATGTGAGGCTACCAATAGCATTCCAATGTAAACCTCATGGAGGAGCCTGATGCGTCAGTTTTTGACATGATTCTAATACAACTCCAATTCTAATATCTGGATATGTGAGGGTCGAAATGGGGGAGTTTGATATTTTCCAGAGGGTCTGGTTGAGATGTTTAGAGAGTTGTAGAAGAAGTTTTCCAGTTTAGGGGCAATTAAAATATAGATGGCTGATGGTCTCAATTCCCTGGCCACAGAGGAGGCATGTTGGTTGTATGGGGACACCTCATGCGTCGAGCATCTGTAGAGTTTTGATTTGTTTATTTTTGATCCTCCACAACATTACTGAGAATTTTGTCGACATATGAGACCATATGCCTTTGGCTAGAGGATCCTTTGGGGCCTTGTTTCTTAAGGTTTCAATGATGGTTCCTAAGTTCTGTTTTCCATTTCCAATTTTCCAAATTAGAGAATTTCCGGCTCTGCATTCCAAGCATTGGTTGATTTTCCCTTTGGAGTCTAAAATTTCTTTCCATTGGGCAGAGTCAATGGAGTGTTTAGGGCCAATGTTGTTAAGAGCCATGCCTTTGGTGTATCTTCTCTGCATCCATTGTGCAAATATAGATTGCTTACTCCATATTGTAGCTGCTTTTTTAATAGGGGCAACAGAGGCTATCATTTGATACCTTGTCTGCAATTATGGTACTGCTGGTAGAGTGTACCCTCATAATCATGCGAAAGAAATCTGATTTTGATGAGTCTTTTTAATTTTGCCCAAGATCTGATAGTTTTTTTTTGCTGTCTTGCTCTATTATTGACAGTTTGATCCCACCAAGCCACTTACTACCTTTGAATCTCAGTGCCACTAATTTGACTTGACGACGTTCCTCTATGTCGTAACAGTCAAGTACTTTTTCCACCTCCGAGATTCAATCGAGCATTTCTTCTATATTTAATAATCCATTGAACATAGGGATATCTCTCTTAATTCTATAATCTTCACCATCCCTATATTGTTGCCGTCAAGGTTTCCTATGCGTCGTTTATACGCCGCATAAACGACTATGCAGTTTTCCAGACCCCCGCATGGATGTTCTATGCGTTTGGCGGGTCTGGGTCGGGTCGGATCTCCAAGTAGGGTCATTGGGTTTTACCCGAATATATAATTAAAAAAATACCCTAAAACCTAGTTAAAACCCTCCCGCATAAATCTCAAACCAAAAACGCGAGGGCGATCACGGACGCGAGCAGCCGAGCACTCCTCCTGAAAAAAAGATAAGAAATAATATTTAAATTCTTACCGTTCTGTCCACACGCGTTTTTGGTAATAAATATTTAATGCGGTGGGTGTTGTGCTGCGAATATTTATTATTCACATGTGGATGGTGTCATGGTGGTGTTGTGGATGGTGTCATGGTGGATGGTGTTGTGGATGTGGATATTTCTTACATGTGGATGTGGATGTGAATAAAAAACTCACTGTGCAGATTCTTATTTCTTACAGAGTTACAGTAGCTATGAGTGTCAATGAACCTATTGGACCATCAACAAGGAGTAGGAAAGGAACTGAAGTTGAAGAGGATGTTGAGCAAGCTCCTTAGGGCTTAGACTATTGCTAATTATAGTTTTAGACTTTGTTATGCAATTTCTATTTACTATTTAGACTTTGAAACTTGATTGGAAACTTTTTGCTATATTATATTATTCATATATAATGGAAATATTAGTTTTATTTTAAAAAATACATGTAAATATAACATGTCGCATATTTACGTATATTAGCATATAAGTATAAGTATACATTGCGTATATGCGTGCATATACGCTAATTTAGCGTATATGCACGCATATACTTATATGCTTAATATGTCATCACATGAACGCATAGACGCATAGGAAACCTTGGTTGCCATTGAGGGCGATACCCATACTCCTCATTCTCAAAATCCGGCAGCCGGTCATGATGGAATCGATCATTCCCATGTCTATGATCTTCTCCACAGACACTGCCTCTATCCCTTTGGTACTGTTGTCGTCTGTCTGGACCTTGCTGGTGATTTCTTCTTTAATATTGCTGTCCAAAAAAGTGATTCTCCTCATTTCGGTCATCGTCGCGATTCCGGCAAGGTGACCTCTAGCGATCGTCGTTTCTGTTTGGAGGCAGCCAGTTGTCATCAGATGATGACGAATCTGCCATCGGTTCTTTCCCAGACCTCCTAGGCGTCTGTCTAAGTACACTGTCCCATCTAGGGCGGTGATTGTTTGTTGATTCTCCCATTGAGCCGCTGATTTTTCTGGCTAGATCGTCCACAGGTGAGACATGTCTGATTACGTCAGTCACTCCCAGCAACGCCCTTCAACAAGGACTAGGGTTCCGTCGCTTTATGCCGGACCCCCGAAGAGTTCCACGAATTCGGAGGAAGTGTCTCCGTCAAGTACTCAGGGCAACACCTGGGAGTTGCCGACTGGAACTACCAAGTCGCCGACTCCAGGGGTGAAGCGCCGACTCTAGGCCTCGTGGTCAGTTCTGGTAGACTGCCAACTTGGCTCATGGGGAGTCGGCGACAGAACCTCTGGATCGGCGACTCCCATACCTGAGTCGCCGACTCCCAGCCGTTACTTGAGTAGGGCCCACGTCATTAAGACACCCTTCAATAGGATACCTTAATGGGGTGGGCCCCACGCTAATGAATGGGGAAACGTCCCCCAGGACCCTATAAAAGGGGTCCTTGGGGGACCTCTACTCTCAGGTCATTCCATTCACAACATATTCACTTGACCACAGACTCCACACTAGAGCAATCCAGGGAGCCCGAATCGCCTACTCCCAAGAGAGTCGCCGATTCCCCTCCCCTTCTGCAGGTACATTGACGTAGAGCGTGCGTCGTGGACTCCAAAGCCTCCGTCCCTCCTCGCGAGCCTACTGGTAGCAGATTTCGTGCTTCATCATCCACCACCATCGTTCGCATTCATCCTGGTCACCACATCAGACATTGTGGTCGTTGCCTAGTCTGATACCACTTGATAGGGTGTGAATACTAGATTCACAAGGAGAAGCAATCCGTTGAGGAAGATGGATTGCTTGACAAACAAAAAAGTAGATCTGGAATCCACCAGATGAAAGAAATGGAAATAACAGGAAGGAAAGAAATTAAAAAGAGAGACGTAAGAGGAGGGAGTACCTTGGAAATATTCTGAAAAAGTAAACTAACTCTATTGTCCATCTTATTCCTATTTATATTCTTTCCATTGTGATGGACAACAATGAAAAGAATTATAGGGGCTTTATTGATAATTGGGCAGGATTCTGTCTAAACAGAGTCCTTGCTGCAATCCTCCTCTATCAAGTAGATATAGGTAGTAATACCTGATTTTCGAACCTCAAAAATAACTAGCTCTCTTCCTTAATCGGTCCACCATATTTATACTCACATTATTAGTAGTGGACAATCCATATGATGTCATTAAGAGCCTTCTAGAGAGGAGGAATGGTGACCTTGGTCAAATCATATATGGGTCTGCTCTTTATTAATAGAAGGCCCATCTTATCCTTTATCATTAATACTATCTCTACGACTTCTGGAGTTACTCTTAGCAAGAACTCATCCAACCAATAGAGACGACACTCTTAGCAAGATGGAGGGGAAATGTCTTTCCTATGGAGGTAGAATACAATTAGTTAATTGGATAAAAGCTGAAAAATATACATATTGGGGACAAGGCATGGCTATCCCTGATTTTGTTGCTAAGAAGGTTGACCTATAAATTCATATGGGATGGAAGGAAAGGGATCCCATGGTCCCAAATGGTTCTTCCCAAGGCTGAACGGGATTTAGGGGTTAGCAAGGTTCCAGATGCCCGCGCATATGCGCGCATATGCGATGATGCGCCCCCAGAGGGAGATGCGCCAGGCGCATCTCCCTTAGCCGGATCCGGGTAAAATCCGACCCGGATCCAGGCCTGTTTTAAGTTATTTAAATAACTTAAAACAGTGTTTTATTTTTATTTTAAAAAAAAAGGCAAAAAAAATTTATTTTAAGACCTTATAAATTTTTATGCTCCATGAAAAGAGCTATATTATTTTTAATATAAGCTCCTCCCACTCTTTAGACTTCATATTTGTTTTAGACAAAATGAATCTTTATTTATAGACCAACCTTCTTTGTGTTTTTTGAATTCTATCGATGTGGGACTAAAAATGTGTGGTTAAATAAATTATTATTATAGAGTATTTTTTATGTTGTAGATATATTAAAGAAGGCCCAGCCCAGCCCATTACGTTATTATTTTTTAAAAGCCTCTTGGGTTATTTATTATTTTCTTTTTATAAAAGCCTCTCTTTTATAAGTTTAAAAAAACCCTAGCCATTTATAGAGCTATATTATTACGAAAATACCCCTAAATGATTAACCGGTTTTTAAACCTTGGTGTTACAATGAATTATAGGGTGTTATAATAATTAATAAATATATGTATTATAATAATTTTTCTATCCAATATATTTTTAACTAAAAAATTTAATTAATATAATTTAGATATATAAAAAAATATTAATTTCCTATAGTTTTATAAATATTTACGAAAATGCCACTGGCGCATCTGAGCGCATATGCTCAGATGCTCCAGGCGGCGGCGCATCGCGCAGAGGCGCATCCGGAACCTTGGGGGTTAGAGACCTCTCTATTATCATTTATCACTATTGCAACCAACATTAAAAGGGCTTCAAAGTAATGGGATAAGAGCGATTCTATCCTGGTACAATGGATCCTGCATGGTTATATTAAAGGTAAGGCACTTAGGGATATTCGGATCAAGCATACTGTGGATTTAAATTTTAGGAAAGCTTTCATCTCATAAAGGAATCTAATAGATAAATGCTTAGATTGCAGGGCTAATAACACTCAATTTTGAAAGCGCCGCTTAAAGCGCACTAAAGCTCTCTAGGAGGAGCGCTTTTTCCGATGTTTTTCCTAGAGTGGGTAATCGGATGGGTTCGGATAAAGATCAGTCCGATTGCCCAATTACACCTATTATTTATTAATATTTTCACTTAAAATACTTTTTTTCCTATTCTAGTATTTCTACCAATCTATTCTAACTTATATTAAAAACTCTTACCCCACTTTCAAATTTTAGTTGTATGAATTGAATCTTTAATGTTCTATTACATGTGATTTTATACTTTTATAAGGTATTTTTAATTTTCTATAGGTTTTATATATATTTTTACAGGATATAGGATTATATGTATTTTTACAGGATATAGGATTATATGTATTTTTACAGGATATTACTAAAATACCCTTGGCGCTCTAAGCGTCCAAAGCGAAAAAAGTCTTCCTGAAAAGTGGAAACGCTTTTCGCTTTTTTGAACTATGATAGCACTGCAGTTTGGAGATCCGGTACTCTTATAGAGATAGAATTGTAGAAAGTATTAAAGATAGAAGTCATAATGATTTATTAGCCAAGGGAATTTGGTCAAATATGCCAACAAAATTCTCTATTTTCCTGTGGAGCGTGAAATGAGATTACCTAAACACTTTCAAGAAATTGAGGAGTTGGAGAGAGCAAATGCCTCCGGCTTGCCTACTATGCAATCTCTTCTTCAACTATTTTTTTTCCAGATCCCTCCTAACTCCGTTGGCTGAGCACCTGAACTTCGCCTTCTGGATATTAATGAATATTCTAATTCCCACCCAATCAAGCTTTTTGACGCGGCCAGGCGACCAGGCGATGCCTGGGACCGCATACCGCATATGCAACCGCCTGGTCGCATATGCGGTCAAATATGCGACATGTTATTTTTATTATTTTTTTTTATTTTTTTTTCAATATACCCCCTGTATTTTCCATATTTTAAATAAATCTCTGATATTATAAGTCATAATAAAAATCATAAATGAAATAATATAGTAACTAATGATACTTAAACTTTTAAAATCACAAAAACTTAAAGAAACATACAAAACAACAAAACTATTAGTTTCAACTTTCAAACATCAAAGTACAAGTGTAATGCAAACACTTAGTTCTTAGTTCTAAGTTCTAACTACACTAGTTCTAACTACACTAGTTTTTTAATTTAATAGGGTTAATGGATCGGGTTTATCCGGATCCGACCCGGATCCGGCTAAACCCAATAATATGCGACCCCCCAAATATACGATGGGGGGTCACCGCCTGGTCGCATATGCGCTCGCATATGCGCGCATATGCGACAAATCAAAAAGCTTGCACCCAATCAAGCCCAGATATTAGATTGGGGGATCTTACGAAAGCAGCGCAAAAATTCACACACCACTCCCCCCTTGGAGGCTACTCTGGAATGTCATTGGGTGCTTGTCGTGGCATATCTAGATAAAGAGAAATAAAAGATACAAACAACACACTAGTAGACCTCATGAGGTACTACCTCAGAAGTAGTCCTTAAGGAGACCATTATTGACATCAATCTCTCCTTTGAACCTGAGTGTTACAAGAAGGTTATCACCCTTTAGAGACATCTAGTTACTATATAACTAAACTACATAGCAAATAAGAGAGAATTGCCCTTCATTTTTAATGAAATTTACTTTCTTTAAAAAAACATGTTGAAGAATAGCATTATTATGCCTATGCACTGCATCATTAATAATATTCAAAGAGATAACATACCTAACATGAGAAAACAATGCCTTTGCTATGACAAGTAATGTAGATGAAAAGAGCAAAACATTTATCTTCGATTGTAATTCAGCAGAGAGTTCTCTAAGTATTTCTAAAACCTTGGCCTTTGCTTTACAAGTAGCTTCAAGATACCTAGAGAGCAAAACCCAGTTTGATTATATTTTGCACAATAATATTATTATTATACAATACATATCGAAGCCTGAAGAATAAATACAAGATATTTCCTTTAATTCAGAATTAAGAAGTAATTTTGTATTGATTTGAATTTCACCTGTTCAATGCATCTTCAACCTTGTCTGTTGTGAACCAATCTTCTCCAACTTTCCTACCTTTTAAATCTGTTGCAGGTCTAAGCTGTTTAATTTGTTCTTCTCCAACAGTATTTGCCCACACCATTGGAATAAAACGTTTTCCTTTAAACCAAACAGCTCCATGTTCCCGTGCATATGTTATTTCGCCTTTAGCACTACCAATATTAGACATCAAAGATTTCAACCTTAAAACAATAGGGGCAAAATCTTCTGTAACCTGAAAACAGTATAATTCATATAAATACATGTTTTTGTTAAGCTTCCTCATGTATTACTGATGTAACCTATGGCAGAGATGGACGTTTGTGAGAAAGGAGAGATTCTCCTTACTGATTTATGAGGTATTGTTTCTTGGAATCCACCAAGACTCGAGTAGAGTTGCTAGTATTAGAAGAAGAAATAAAGGTAGATTAAGAACATAAGAAGAAGGTAGTATACCTGAGTATTATGGCACAATAAACGATAATGATCTCCCTCGTCATGGTCCACTCCATTTATACTCATATCATTGGTAGAAGACAACCCAATGATGAGTCAAAGTCCTTCTAGAGAGGAGGAGGCGCATGGGCGTCTTCATTAAATGAAAGAGGCCCACCTTGTCCTTCATTCCAAGGATTCTCAAATAATACTTCAATGTTATTTTGACCATTATGTGCTACATCAATAACTTACATTTGTCATTCTGATGAATTAGTTCCTAAGGCCCATCTCATGGAAGCCCACCACCATTCTAAGGTCTAGGAAGATCCGGTCGTGGGGGCTCTGTAGGATTACAGTGTTAAGTGATATCCACTAGCCCTATCTAACTCATTAAGGTGAGAGGTGAAGTAATAAAAATCCCGAAATCTATGAGTACGGATTTAATAGCTTTCATTTCTTCAAGAGTGGATGCAATGACTCGATATTCTGCCTCTGTGCTAGATTGGACCACTGTCACTTTTTTCTTAGATGACCAGGCCATACATGTTCCTCCCAAATGCACCAACATTCCAGTTTGACCCCTCTTATCAGTTGTGTCGTCAGATTGAGGTTTTCAAAATTACAACTCCTTAGCAAATTGACTAAGTACAGTTATTGTGAAAGATAAATTCCTTCTGCACTTTTTAGAGTTTGGATGTCTAAGAAGTATCACAATTCCCCCAATTCCCTCAGTGCAAATTCCTTGCCCATTCTTCTAACAGTATCTTTCAACGATACTTGGTTTGCCCTTCATTTTCATCAATGAAAAAGTTTAATTACATAAAAATTAAAAAGTTTGGTTGGAACCATATTTAGGAGTTCATGTGTATTCTGATCAAATTCAAACCTTTTTTTTTTGAAGCAAACAAATTCAAACTTAAAAAGTACTCAAAGATAGATCCTCCGTCTAAATGAGGAAAATGAGAATAATAATTATTGGCTGGATTTAAAACCCTTCCAATAATGGGGCCTCCAACAGATGATTTCTTGGAATATTTAAATAGGCATGTAAATGGTATACCGGAATCCGTATTCGTATCCGCATTCGAATTTGAATATGACTATCCGGATTCGGATTTTCGGATACGGATTCAGACACCTAAATTGATATCCGGATTTTATCCGGGCGGATTCGGATATCCGAAAAATCCGTCGTTAAAATCCGAATTTGTTTAAGAATTCCATATTCGGATATCCGAATAAATATAAATTGACTTCCGGATATCCTAATTATCCGGATTTTAGGGTGATTAATTGACTATTAATTAACTTTATTGATGGTGATTTTATATTTTTATAATTTTATTTTAAGATTTTTATAAAAAGTTATCCGGATTCGGATTATCATTCTTATACCTCTCGTGTTATAATATCAATTAACTCCAAACTCCAATAATTACTTTCGTAATGCTATTATTATTTTACAAAAAAACTCACAGCATTTGTCAAATCAAGAGCAGTGATTTCAACTTCTTTAAAAGCTTCCTCAGCATGAATTCTCTTCACACGACATTTCCAGGAAGATTCCATATCATCGAAAAATTCTTTTGGAATTAATTCAAAAGAACTTAGATTTTGATTTTTTTCATCATTAAGAAAGATAACTTCACCTATCTTACATGAAATTAACTTGCATTCCTTTACCTATAATAATTCAGATAAGAATAATAAGTATATTTACAATGACAGATTAAATTAAAAATATAATCTAACAAAAACTAGTAATTTAAATGATAAACCAGTAAAACTACATATCATGGCTTATGCACTATTGAAAATGAACAATCGGTCTGTAATGGCAACTTTGAATATGCCAAATAAGCAAAATACAAGACAATCCGGTCATCCTTTAGAGACATTAACTATGGAAGACCAACCTCCTGAGACAGCGTATCTAGTTACTGTACAACTAAATTACATAGCTAATGAGAGAGAGTCAACGAGCTTCTTACTAATTTCTTTGTACTTCTTGTATTTTTATTTTATTTTTACTCCATGTAATCTGGCCATTGCCCTTCCTTTGTTAAATAAAAATTTAATTACTTTTAAAAAAATGCAATCCGATCAGCGAAAAGGTAAAAAACTTAATAAGATAATCATGTATTGATAAATGCAAAATACTAATAATAAAATCATGTAAAAAACATGCTCACACTGATTTGCTAAATAGCCTGAAACGTGTACAAATTTCAAAATTACAAGGTGAAGATAACAGCCTCAATTTAATTAATGTATAGTAAATAGTTATATATTTACTTTACCAGTCTATCTGCCTCAACTTTCAAACCAGTGGCCAACCAAGTTGGTTCCAACAATGCTTGAAGAATAGGTAGAAGCTCCGGTTTACTATAGAGCTGAACAATATCATCAACTACATTCTTGATTCTGCAAAACTCAATATGATTAGCCTCCTTTGATTCCAATAACTTTACAAGCTGCACAAAAAAAAGGAGATTATTGAAATCTCAAAAAAGAAAATCTAAATCAACTGGATCATGTAATGGATTATAACTAGATTTTAAATTATAATATTATTGTTGTTATATATCTTAAATAATTTTTTTTCTTAAATAGTAATAGAAGAGGATTTTTTTTGTCTTGCAAATGCGTAATTTTTTTAAAGAAAAAGAACTATACATGCCAAATAAAAATTAGATAGAAAATATACATTATCCGTGTTATTGTTTAAACCGTACAATCTCCTTGGATCTTGTAGAACACAAGAGCTAGCTCTCCCTCACAATGAATGGTGGCTCTCTAGGTTTCCTCACAAAAGAATTTAGGAGAGGTTAAAGGAAAGAATTAGAATAGTAAAGATTAAGGAAAGAAATTACACAAAACAAGAATGTTTTGTTAACGGAGTTCATCCTTGCCTACCCCACCGGGGGTGATTGAATTGAGCTCCTCCTTACTCTTGGTGATAAAATAATAAAATTGTTCCATTACAAACAGAAAAGATCAGATAAGTTGTCTTGGGAATTGAGCCCTAGATAACTGATGTAGCCTTAGTAGCTAAGAACGGATCAGTTGAAGAAGATGCAGATCTTCGTCAAAAAACACTAAACTAGCTTTTAGAATCCACTAAGACTCGATTTAGAATGCAAGTAGAAGAAGAGAAAGCAATTACAGTAGAATAGAGAGAGTAGAGTGAGGAAATAGAAAAGAAATGGAAAACAGAACTTAGGAACCATCATTGAAACCTTAAGAAACAAGGCCCCAAAGGATCCTCTAGCCAAAGGCATATGGTCTCATATGTCGCCAAAATTCTCAGTAATGTTGTGGAGGATCAAAAATAAACAAATCAAAACTCTACAGATGCTCGACGCATGAGGTGTCCCCATACAACCAACATGCCTCCTCTGTGGCCAGGGAATTGAGACCATCAGCCATCTATATTTTAATTGCCCCTAAACTGGAAAACTTCTTCTACAACTCTCTAAACATCTCAACCAGACCCTCTGGAAAATATCAAACTCCCCCATTTCGATCCTCACATATCCAGATATTAGAATTGGAGTTGTATTAGAATCATGTCAAAAACTGACGCATCAGGCTCCTCCATGAGGTCTACATTGGAATGCTATTGGTAGCCTCACATGGCACATTTGGTCCGAACGAAACAAGAGGCTCCACCAGCACCCGCTCAAACCCCCAAAAGTCGTTCTAGCTGATATAGTAAAGGACTGCAGAATATCTTTTAAAGCTGATATCTTTAAGAAAGAATGTGGTTCACAATTGGAAAGGACTATTATGCAGGTTTGGGAGACAACCCTCCTGAGGCCAAATTCTTAGTTAGAACACTGGGAAGTAATTATGTTATAAAGTATTACACTAGGAAGTAATTGTCAATGCTATAAAGTAATTATGTTTGGAGAGTTAGGGTTCTTGTAGAGCAATTAATTCCTAAGTTCTGTTTTCCATCTGTATGCTCTAATTGTTAAACACAGTTTCTGCCAAAATAAGAAATTATGGAAGAATCAAAACTAATATTAAAATTATATGTTTTAATTTGGCAATAATCATGATTCTTTTTCAAAAAGAACGAGTAATAGCTATGAGAATAAATAACCATTCATTAAATCTTACGGAAAATATATTCTCAATCATGACTTGATATTTTAAGTTGATCGAGAAAAAGTAGAGATTAGGAACTAGAAAAAAAACCTTGGAAGCAGACATGCATGAAAATTCAGGAAGTGGACACGCTGTACAGGCCATTAACTTGCATATTTCTGTAAAATAAAATGATTTCATATTTCAAAGTATCATTGTGAAAAAAACTGTCAATGGTAAATTATTTATTTTCAATAAAAATCAGCAAAAGTGATATGCAATTGAAACAAAAATATTGAACAATATAAGCTATATTAGAACAATTAAACCACTCTATATATATTATTCTATATGACATTATGCATGAGAAAGCACATCCAAAAATATATGATTCTGAATTTCTGATCTTCATCTGCTAACTTGCAAAGAACACAAAGAGAGAATTGATCAAGGTTTGAGTTATGGCATAGCACGTAACACCAGCTACCAGTGCTATCGGGTTATAAAGGCTACATCATCCAGTATATTTTATATTTATTATACAATTACATACATATATTATGTAAACATTGGCTATTTAGAGTAACCTAATGCATTAAAATTATAAATGACGATCAGAAGAATGGAGATAGTCGCTAGAGGTTGCTGTTGGTGGGTGGTTTCTTCTTCCTATCGATGCTATAGCAGGTGAAATCACCCTTTATCCAATAACTAAAATAGAAATCCAATTTCACCCTTTATCCCATTTAAAACTCTTCCATATAACCAGGTAACTGGACTGATCCTTACCCGGATCCACCTAGAAACATGGTTGCCATAGTGCGTTGTAGCACGGACTACTCAAACCATGAAATTTACTCATGACATCAGTCTATAACCAATCTGCATATCTATCTGGGAAATCTATCTTATGTGATAGGATCGATGCTTCAATCGAACTGAGAAAACCAAACAAGAAACAAGAACAAAACAGATTTACGTGGTTCGGCAATGTGCCTACGTCCACGGGGTGTCTCCTCTTCTTCTTTTTCTCTCACGCAAAGAATACAAGTCATTACAAGATACTTATATGGGAGATTAGGGTTGTCGTTTTGTGTTTGCAACCCTAATACCCATTACAAGGCTTAAAGCCCATTTAACAGAATTAAACCTATTTAATTCTAATGGCTCATAAAAGGCCTACATTAATTCTAATTATTCTAATTATAATTAATGCCCTTAATTGAACACGTCTCCACACTCTAACATTATGTAGGGTTAAGGTTAAAGGAATAATATATAGTAGAGAGCAGAGAGCAGAGAGTTGGTAGAAAAAAAGGTACCTCAATATTCAGAAAATGACAATCCCATAGACCATAGTGTCCAATATATTTATACTCATATTGCGTGACAGTGAAAAATCCAAGATGTTAGTAAGCTAAACTCAAGCTAGCTCGAGCCATTGTCTAGTCAAAACATTGTAGTGCTCACTGTGCTCTACATCAAATGCTCAAACTTAAGGTAATTGATAGACATTCACCACATGTCAAAAAACTAGTGAAAGTTATTGTAATAGTGGATCACTTTTATATGTATATAATATGCATTAATCAACCATCAATGTAGGACAGGTGTAGCCATATTTTTGGAAAGAAATCTGAAACCTAAATAATTTCTATTGGAAATCACCAACTTAATTAATATGGGATTGTTTTTGAGAGTAAAGTTAAATTCCATTAATAGTTTTTTTTTATAAAGTTAAATTTTCTCATTAAGAATGAAGGGCAGTGGCCCACCAACACTTTCCTATATGGCATGACTTTTGGTGATTAAATCATACAGCATACTTCCCAATAACGCCGCTATACCGGCCTGGCAGGACATAGGCGCTATGCCCCAAAGTTCCAGATCCGGGTCAGATCCTGACAGATCTTATCCAGATCCGGCCTGATCCGGGCCTATTGAGTCTGAAATCTGAATCGTAAAAACTGGCCCAAAAAAATAGTCATAAATAAAAATTATTTATTTTAAGACCTTATAAATTTTTATAATCATATTTTTGCCAAAAATTTATAAATTGGTCCATGAAAAGAGTTATATTATTTTTAATATAAACTCCTCCCACTCTGAAGATTTCATGTTTGTTTTACACAAAATGAATCTTTTTTATAGACTAACCTTATTTGTGTTTTTTGAATTCTACTGATATGGGACTAAAAAAGTGCACGTGTTAAATAAATCATTGAGTATCCTTTGTAGTTTGTACTTTTTTAATTCTATCAAATATGGGACTAGATAAAGTGCACATGTGCTGAATAAATAAATATTAGAGTGTTATAATGAATTATAAGGTTTTATAATAAATATATGTATTATAATAATTTTTCTCTCTAATACATTTTAACTAAAAATAATAATTGATAATTTTATTGTCAAGCCTATATTTTAGGGATTGATATAAAAAAATACGTTTATTTTACTTATTTTTTAAATATTTACAAAAATGTCACTGGCGCAAAACAACCGGTATAACTATACTAGCGACCGCTATGCCACTATCCGCTGTTTAGAAGTATGGATTAAATAACTATAATTTCTACCTAAGGAAGTTGGTCTCCTACATTTGTAGTGTAAAGTGTAAACTCCATTTGTGAACAGCAAGCTTTCTTGAAATCTTCTGATTGTTTTTGATGAAGTTAAATATCATTAATATGGGAATAAAAAAAACTAATGATTTTGTAAACTTGGCATTAGCCTTATTCTAATGAAATTTAATTGCTTCAAAAAAAAAAAAAGATAGGGTGTGAAATGGTATGCCCATCGTGTCAGTCACGTAGCACCTGAACAACCTGATCATCAGAATTTTAAAAAAAAACATGATCACCTTGAATTGCAGAAGCAACCTGATATGGCGGAGGATTTAAAATAAGATCTCTTATATACCTGAACAGAAAATAAAAGGCCACAAAATGAATACAGAAAATAAAAGGCCACAAAAAATTTACAATATTAATTATATATGTTCACTACATTTTAGACTGTATTTTTACAGATATAACTAAGAAATTGAAAAGGTTTGAGCATATATGTCCACCAAACAGGAAATTATCGAAATGCCATGAGATTTGACATAGTATGAGTATATGGTGACTGTATTTTCTAGTAGCAATTTTGTTATCTTAATTACTCAAGTAATTATGTTTATGTCACCTTCTAGAGCTTCTATTTCCTGTTATTTCTCATGGTCGTAAGGACCCTTCAACATCAGGCACTTGCCACTCATGATAACAATAGTCTAGAGAGAGAAATACCTGATGTTGATTGATTTTCTATGCAAAGCAGATCAATATACAACTGCAACCTCGAACATTGTCAATTTAGTTGATCTATGTAAAACCATTCAAATCAATAACATTCTCAATGTAACTCTGAAAAGAAGACTTCTCTTGGTGAGCATAGTTCAAGGCGATCTTTCTTATTATTAAATGGGAGGTATAAGTTAGATGAAGTTTATTCCTCATGGGTTCTTATTGGGCAGGAGAACAAAATTATTGATTTATCTAGAGCTAAGAGCATAATATGCGATCAGTTGTCCCTTGACGTCAAACGGTAGAATTCAAATGTGCATTCCTCAACTGTGCAAACACCTTGCCAGCAGCTGTAGTAATGATGAAATAATATGTGTGTTTGAAATCGGTAAGAAGGAACTGAGTGTGGGATAGCTTTTTCGCCATCTTCGGGTGTAAGTGGAACCAAACCCTCTTCATCTTCGCCCATAGATGGAGAAGATTTGGTTCCACTTCCACCAGACTAATGTTGCTCCTTTAAAAACATGGTTTAAGTTGCACGCCCTATAGAACGCTATAGCGCGCGAAAAACCCCATAGTGCGGGTAGCCGACGCTATGTCACCGCGTTATGAGCTGGCAGCATGATTTTTTTTTCTTTTTTTTATAATCAGAATTCTATAAACTGAATTCTGATCTTGATTTTTTTTCTTCTGAGAATCATAATTCTAATTTCTTAAAACATGGTCTGATCTGATCTGATTTTATTTTTTTAGGATCTGAATTTTTAAACAGGGTCAGATTTTCATCTTGATTTTTAAATTTTTTTTTAAATAGGGTATGATCCAAGGAATCGGATGCTCGCGCATATCGCACATCTTTATTATATGCTCCTCCCACTCTTTAGACTTCATGTTTGTTTTAGACAAAATGAATCTTTATTTATACACCAACCTTCTTTGTGCTTTTTGAATTCTATCGATATGGGACTAAAAAAGTATAGTTAAAAAAATTATAGAGTATTCTTTGTACTTTTTGAATTCTATCAATGAGGGACTAAATAAAGTGTACATGTGTTAAATAAATTATAGTGTTATTTGTACTTTTTATATTCTATCAATGTGGGACTAAATAAAGTGTACATGTGTTAAATAAATTATAGTGTTACAATGAATTAATAAATATAAGTATTATAATATATTTATTTTTTTTGAGAATATAATTTTTAATTACTGAAAAAGGGTTGGGCATAGCCCAAGATTACAGTAAATTGTACAAACCTATCCCTGCCTGCTTATTATTCCATGTAAATTCCCCCCCTATTGAGGGGACCTCGATTAGCTCTGTTAGGTCGATAGCTTCAATGAATTCAGAAGGTCCTCCATGAGCATAAACCCCAGCCCCTGGTTCTTTCCTTTCCTCTGGAGTTTTTATTTCATTGAAATCGCCCAACACTAACCATGGGTGGGAGATGATATTAGGTTGGATGTTCTTAATTGTGTTCCACAACGGTCTCCTAGCTTCCCTTGTATTGTTTGCATATACTACTGAGATAAAGAACTCCAATCCACCCTCGTTGTATACCTTAGCATGAAGTATCTGCCTATCCAACAAGATTGGCACCACCTTCCATTGGTCTTTTTTCCATAAAATCCAGATTGAGTCTGAGTATTCTGGATCTTGTGGGATGTTGTTTGAAATTACCTCCCACTCCTCCGAAAAATTGTCTCTTACTGTTTTGAATTGTTTGGTTTTAACTCTAGTTCGCATAGGCGACCATGCACTCCAGCGCATGTAGGCGTTTGCCTTCATGCGCTGGAGCGGGTTAGGCGGGTCCGGGTCAGATCCGACCCGGACCCGCCTAACCCAATAGGTTTGTTTTATTTTAAAAAAATTTTAATTTTTTTTTTAAATTTAAATATAAGGCCCAATCACCCATTTAAGACCCATTTAAATGACTTAAGTCATTTAAATAAGAGGTTGAGGGTTTTAAAAAACCCTAACCTCTTTTCTTTCTTGTTTTTTGCACCTTTCTAACCATAAATTCATAGAAGTCTTATAATCTATGTATTTAAATTTTAAATTTTAGATTAATAGGTCTATTACTTTTTATTAGTAATTTCAGGTTTTAAAATTTATGCATATATTTTTTTAAATGTTTCTAAATTTACCCTATTTTCAGGCGACCGCCTAGGCGTCGCCTGAAGCGCCTAGGCGGCCATGCGGTCATGGCCATCGCACTGTTTTAAACAAAACACTGTTTTAAGTTATTTAAATAACTTAAAACAGGTCTTGATCCGGGTCGGATTTTACCCGGATCCGGCTAAGAGAGATGCGCCAGGCGCATCTCCCTCTGGGGGCACATCATCGCATATGCGCGTGCACCCGGAACCTTCTTCCTGCATTTTCCTGAATCAGTAAGAAAAACATCTCCTCTTCCATCTGACTAGCATTTTTTCTATTGGATTTATCAACTTCCAACATATCGCTTGGGTTTTCTTTCTTCCCGTTATGGGAAGACCAAGATAGCTGATAAGGAGGGATTTAGTTGGGAAGTTGAGGATGTTATGACAAGAATGGTCATTCATGCATATTTTTGAGTAGGTTGCTGAGCTTTTCTCCTGATTAATCTCGAGGCCTGAGAATTTGGAAGAAGTCTAGAATTTTCTTGATTGTTTCTAGAGACTTGGGATTTGCCTTTGAGAAGATCAGCACATCATCTGCGTAGATGAGATGTGAGATGGAAACCTCTCCATTCAAGATATAAGTATTGATGAAGCACTGAATCTGCTACCAGGGCTCGCGGTGGTGCGAGGTGATGCCGGAGGCTCTGGAGTCCACGACGCGCGCTCTACGTCAAATACCTGTAAGGAGAAACTAGGCGATTCTAGTGAGACTCGCCGAGTTTCTTAGTGGTGCTCTGGTGTGAGAGAGGAACTTGAATCGTGCCTTTGAGTGTCCCCTTGGGACCCTTTTTATAGGGTCTCGGAGGGGCAATCAAAGGCGGACATCGCGTCTATGGTCATATATGGTAACATTTATGACGTTGGCTGGCGGCGAGTAACGGTCGTAAGCCGGCGATTCAGGTATGGAAGTCGCCTAGTTAGGGCTAACTCGCCGAGTTTCCAGGGGCAAGATGTGCAGTCTACCATACTGCCGATCTTGGCCTTAACTCGGCGACTTATCCTTTATGTCGGCGACTTGGTAGTCCAATCGGGCGACTTACGGGCTAACTCGGCGATCTGGACGATGAACGTGTTCCGCACCGTGGGAGCTCTCCGGGGGTCCGGCCAAAGCGACGGAACCCTAGTCCTTGTTGAAAGGCGTTACTGGGAGTGACTGCCGTAATCAGGCATGTCTCACCAAGTATCCATCCTCTTATCCTTGATCTCTTCCTCTATTGGTCTACTAAGATTGTCCATTACCAGGTCGAATAAGATAGGAGACAATGGGTCCTCCAGCCTGATTCCTTTAAAATTGGTGAAGGGGGGAGTGGGGGTCCCTCAACTAGTACCGAGAAGGAGGTTGTGGATATACAGTTGTGTACCAATCTGCACAACAGAGGACTGAATCCTATTGCGTCAAGGGTGTGTGTGATTGCTTGCCATTTCACTGTATCGAAAGCCTTCTTGAGGTCGATACTTAGACAATATCTTTTGGGGGTTCTAATTCTCCCGAATCCATGTACCATCTCGTCTACCAAGATTGTGTTATCTGAGATGTTTCTTCCCGCTATGAAAGTTGTTTGGTGAGGGGATATTAACTCAGAGGAGACCTTGGAGATTCTGTCAGCCAAGATTTTGGTGAGAAGTTATTAAATTAAGTTGACACAAGAGTTTGGCCAAAAGTACGATAGTTCGGTAGCTGTGGGTTTTTTTGGGATTAAATAATAATTTTCCTATCCAATATATTTTTACCTAAAAAATTTAATTGATTATTTTATTGGCATGCCTATATTTTAGAATTGATATATAAAAAATATATGAATTTCTTTTATTTTATATATTTACGAAAATGCCACTGGCGCGCGCTTTTGCGCGCAAAAGCTCAAATGCTCCAGGTGGTGGCGCATCCCGAACCTTGGTCTGATCTGGAGTTAGAATAAATGTGCAACTATAGAACCTTTAGAGTTTTAGACTTGTGATTTTACTCTTTATTTTGGTCACTAAAATTTATAATTTTGGTTTTTAAAACTATTGACTATTAGCTACTCTTTATTGACTATATTACATGGTTTATATTTAATTGATGAAATTAAATTAATTAATATTACAAGGTTTATTAATATCAAGCTTTTGCAGGCGACCAGGCGATGCCTGGGTCCGCATATTGCATATGCGACTCAATTGGCGGCGTTTTTTTAATGTATTTTTTTATTTTTTATTGGAAGAAAATATTGAAGAAGAAAATACCAGTCCGGAAAAGATCTGGTGACTAGAGAGTGAGGACGTCCGGCGACTGGAATAAAAAACTCCAGCGAGGTGACAGGAGGAAGAGGATCTGGAAGTTATGTTTGGGGAGAGGTAGGAGGCAATGGTTTAGAATTAGGTTTGGGGTAGGTTTTAGAAATTTAAGATTTTTAGGATTGTTATTTAATTGGGATTTTATTTTTAGGTCTTTAAGTTTTTAAAGTTTTATCATTTTCATTATAAAATTTTTATTTTTTAAAATTTTATTGGGCATATGGATCGGGCTTAGCCGGATCCGGCTAAGACCCAAAAATAGGTGACCCCCCAAATAAGCGATGGGGGGAATGCGCCTGGTTGCTTGATTAATATACATGTATATCTGATTTTTTTTTTAAATTACACTATTGGTTACACTTGGCGCTATCTCCCATGGCGCGGGTTGTCGGCGCTGCGCGCTATGGCACAACTTAAACCTTAAATGAAGGAAAGTTATAAAAGCTATGGAATGCTTTCTATGGAATGATATAAAAGCCATATCATGACACATGGGTTGAGATAAATAGGAGATTAAAACAACACACATTGTGACCCCTGCAAGTTTTGCTTAGAGAAATCATCATGGACATCAGTCTCTCAGTCTCTCCTTCAGGCCAAAGTGTTGTAGGAAAAATTGTAATCTTTTGGAGGACTCTACACTTCAGATGTGGGAGACCAACCTCTTGAGACGATCTATTTAGTCGATTGTCACTAGATAGCATAACCAATTGGGTCAGTAAACCCATCTCCTTTCTTTATCTTTTTTGTTTCTCCAACCGTTGTAATTCGGGAATTGCCCCTCATTATTTAAATAAAAAATTACCTGCTTCAAAATAAAATAAAATAAAAGCATCAAAGGTAAAAACATTGAATCGGCAAAAAAATTGACTCACAATGCTGGCAAACCCACACAATTAGATGGAAGAAGCACCTTCAACAAACTTGGTATTCCCTCAGTGGGAATGACCCCTAAGATAATAACTTAATGAGTATATACAATATAATTCATTAATTCTTAAAGTCAAAACCTAAGAAAAAGAAAATACTTCATTTAAGCAAATAAAAAAGTAAATTAATAACTAACCAATCTGAGTAGCTGTTCCAAGGTACAAAGGCAGTGGCCTATTTTCTGATAATATTGTAATGTTGCGAAACTCGGCATCAAGACCAAGACCATATATATCTCTAACCTACAAATTGCAAAAGGATTTAGTTGAACACAAAAATGTTGTTTATTTGAAAGTAAAATCATAAAAACATGAATATATTATATTGACTATGAAGAAAAGATATAAAAATACATGTATTTCACTCGCTAAAAAAATGATGTAAAGCACTACAGTGTTTTGGCTAGACCATAGCATAAGCTGACTCAAGCAACAACTATGTCCAGAGAGTCCCTGAGCGAGTAGAGAGAGAGAGAGTCCAGTTCGCGAGTCCTGTTCGCGATCAGGAGAGGTTTTTCTCGTGGCTAGGGCACCCACGCGCCTGCCGGTCTGGGAGTTTTTTTTCTTTTGGCCGCTGGTCTGTGTTTGCTCGCAGCTAGGAGGACCCATCTCAAACAGTGACTCCTTTCTACCTCCGGTAAGACAGAGCACCATGTGCTGGTTTCAAAACCTCTAATCCTCCACTACACAATTTAAGTGAAACTGTTGGGTGATTTTTCCCGGAGAAAGATGGGAAAGACCACACCAAAAGAACGATAAGAGGACAAAGCAGCGCCCACCCGGGTTTTTTCATCACCCACCAGTTTCAGAAGTTCTTGTGTAGTGTTGAATCAGTCACTTCGGAGTCATGTGTGATGCTTCCTTCTTACATGGAGACCTTCAGGAGTTTTCTGTGCAGCACTCCCCATTTTTAGGTTAGTGAGAGCCACCACACACACAGAGAGCAGCAAGGAGAGTTTCAAAACAAAACAAAAAAAAAAAAAGAGCGAAGGAGACATTTTCAAAGGAGCGAAGACCTCAGCAATAAGCACAAGGTGGAGAAACAAGGGAGGGATGAAGGCACGAAATTTCAAAAGGAAAGAGAACAATTCTGGAGGGATTTCTATCAAAGGCATAGCAACCAAAAAGGCACGGGCAGGAGGAAGAAAAGAACTATGGGCACACTTAGTAATGGAATTATCCACAAATGGAAGAAGGAGACCTCAGACTCATTTTATCAACTACGTCGTCTACAATTTGCACCCCCTCTGATTAGAAATGGTACCCAATATGCATATGTTCACAGAGCTGATTTGGAACTGCCCAAATATGGAGAAATTCTTAAGCTCGCCATTAGAGCCTTTGGGAAGACCCCCACGATGAAAGCTATCTCATGCCTAGCAAAGAACAAATGGGATGTGAAAGGAAAAATACAAATCGCAAAATACCCAAACGCTACTTTCAACATGGCCTTTCAACTAGGAGAGGACTATCTAAAAATCTCAGAAAGAGTGTGGGAATCCCTCGGAGATACTATTCTGATGGTGAGAAAGGAACCACCGGAACTGGTGGCCAAGGAGTCCTACGATTGGCTTCCACAATGGGCATACATAAGCAACACAGACCAGAGATGCTCTCAAAGACAGTAATAGACTCAATAGTAAGTGTTCTAGGCCCACCCATTGGGGCTGAGTTCATAGACACCCCCCGGCATCCTCACAGTCTCAAAGTAGTTTATCAGGCGGAACCGGTTGGAAACTACAAATCTCGCATCCCGGTTATCATAAATGAAGGGGATGGAAAGGAATTGGTTTTAGAACTCAAAGTGCACTACGACTCCATCCCCTTAAGATGTTGCAAGTGTATGAAATTTGGCCACCCAACAGCCCAATGCAAAAGCATCCTTCCACCACCACCCCATCTGACGAAAACCCATCAGGTTATTCCAGCAATAATAAATCAGGAAAAGGAATCGATGACCCAAACAATAGCAACAAAACGACCCACCAAGCAAAGAAAGACATGTGGCAGAAATAGTCAAATCGTGGCCTCCTAAAAAAGACTCTCTGGGAGGAAAAGAAGGAAGCATGGAAGAGGACCAGCAACAAATCTCCAAGACAGTTATCTTATATGAGATGGACAGGACTGAAAAAGATACACGATCACCTTTTACAGAGATATCCCAGACTGAAAAGGAAGATAGGGAGGAGGAAGTAATATCCCACACCTTGGCAATATCCTCTACTAACAGCAACCCACACAAGACAAAAAAACAAACTACTCTCACATTATGCTATAACCGGTGGTCCTTGCTCACAGATAGGCAGGAGGAGTACGATCCAGATAGCAGCTCACACTCAGACAAGCCACAAGAGAAAAACGACAAGTCTAAGGAGCATAGTTGGGAGGACATCAATGGGCTTTCTTCAAACGATCCTGACTTCTCTGTGGTCCAGCAGCAGGTAAATTATTTCCATAAAGTAGTTGAAGAAGGAGGGAAGGTTTCAAACAACCAAGACATGCCAAAGGATGGGTCCAAAAATAAGTTACAAAATAAAAATATAGAATTCCAAATTAATCCCCAAAAAAATTTCCAGTTTCTGAGCCCAGCCCACTAGGGAAGTTCCACCACCCCAATTAATCAAACAATTAAAGCCCCAAGAATACCCATCACACTTACCCGGAGCCAAATCGGGTCAGAGACAAATGGGGCAGTCGACTCACAAAATAATCTCCAGAACCTGAGCCCAGCCCACCAGGGAAGTTCCACCACCCCAACTAACCAAAAAATTGGATCCCCAAGAATACCCATTACCCTTAGACAGAACACTACTGGAACAACCAATACCCACCAGCCAAACGGGTCAGCCGACCCACAAGGAAAAATTTCAGAGGCACCCCTCATCCCACAAACCTCAAATACTCCATCCTATTATAAAAGGCAGAAGAAATGGGGTAAAAAATAATCTAGAAAAACCACCAAGCAAACAAGCAAAGATGGGAAGAGGAAAGTTAGGAGAGCACTCCCTTGTGTCTCCTTAAGATCCAATCATAACCCATGTTGGATCAATCATGCAACTAAAATCAGGAAAAACAGAACAGAGAGAAGGAAAAATAGAATGATAGTTAGAGGTTGGTCCCAAGACCATCTAAAAGGTGCGGACAGATCCGCACTGGGGAACCAGTAATCACCCAAATTACCTTGTAAGTTAGGAAAGCCAACCCCTAATGGCTTTCCTAATTTGGAATGTTAGGGGATTTGATCCGGATGAAATGCATGCAGAGGTTAAGAATCTAGTGAAGCTTAAGGAAATTGAAATAACAACAGTGGTTGAGACAAAAATAAAAGCACATAAGGTGCAGGCAATTAAGGATGCTTTTGGTCCAGATTGGAACTCCCATAACAATGGAGACCCCAACCAGCCACTGCGTGCTGACTCAATTTGGACTTTCTGGAGGAAGGACAAATGGTCAATAGATATTCTAAACACTCACCAACAATTTATGCATCTTAGACTTAAAAACACCCTAGGGCTAGAAATCCTATATACACCAGTCTATGGGAAAAACACTAGAGAGGAAAGGAGACAACTATGGGATAGGATTCAACAAATAGGGCCCATAAACAATACACCTTAGCTAGTGGATGGGGATTTCAATGAGATCAGTTCTCCAGAGGAGAGAATAGGACCAGGGATATACTCCCATGGAGGGCCATCAGATTTCATTAATGCTACAAATATGGCTCAATTATTTGAGTTGCCATCTTTAGGGGGGGACTACACATGGACAAACAACTCCCCTGGCCCAAATTTCATACAATCCAAATTGGACAGAGCTTTTACAAACCAACTATGGATGAACACATGGCCTGAAGTCAGAGTAGATTTCCACAACGGTTCTAGTGACCACAAGGCAATGATCATCATCCTATCTTAGGTAGAGAAAGGTGCTAAACCTTTTAGACTATATAACTCTTGGTTGGAAGACGAGACCTTCTGCGAGATAGTGAAAGGACTAAGGAAAAATACTAGAGGAACAGGGCTATTTAGACTTCAACATAGGCTAAAGGAAGCAAAAATCAGAATCAAACAATGGGAAGCAACTAAAGGTCACTTTGCAAAACTAGTGCAGGAGATCAAGGAAAAACTAGATATTACCTCCACAACTCTAGAAAAAGACCCAAGCTCAGTCCGTCTACAATCCAAAAGTGTGGAACTGAGAAAGGAGCTCAAGAACCTATTCCTTAGGGAAGAAACTGACCATAAGCAAAGGAGCAAAGTCTCCTGGCTTAAGGAAGGAGATAAAAATACCAGGTTTTTCAGCATAGTCTAAAACAAAGAAAAGCAAAAAACTCCACACTTAGAGTGCTAAACAGAGAAGGGAACCAAAATATCACAAGATCCCAACTGGAAAACAATAGCATGACGGCCATGACCTATTTCAAAAGCTTGTTCAAAAGAGGAGACTCTCCCCATCCAGAAATCCCAACTATCTTCCCAAGGATAGTGTCTGCAGATATGAATGAGTGGTTGATACAAGTACCCCTAGAGGAGGAGATCAGGGAAGTCCTATTTTCCTTTAACACAAACAAGTCTCCAGGCCCAGATGGTTTCACTTCGGAATTCTTTAAAAAAATTTAGGCGGAACTGAAAGGAAATGTAATGGACTGTGTACCAATTTTTCAAAGGAAAACCTCTCTTAAGGGCCACAAACCACACTTTCCTAACTCTCATTCCAAAAACAAACACTGCATCTGAAATGGGGGATTTTAGGCCCATATCATGTGTAAATCTTATTTATAAGCTTATGACCAAGACCCTAACGAACAAAATAAATATGGTATTGCCACAGCTCATATCACCAAACCAAACAGCCTTCATAAATGGCAGACTAATATCAGACAACACCCTACTGGCAGATGAAATGCTCTATGGATACGGTAGGAAAAGAACCCCAAAAAGGTGTTGTCTAAGTATTGACCTCAGAAAAGCTTTTGATACTATAAAATGGGAGGCAATAATTGACACACTAAAAGCATATGGCTTCTCCCCCTCCCTATGCAAAATAGTGTGGAATTGTATGTCAACGGCATCTTTTTCAGTTCTAGTAGAAGGGACTCCAACTCCCCCTTTCAAGAACCAAAGAGGGATAAGACAAGGGGATCCCCTATCCCCAATCCTCTTTCACATAGGTTAATTGAAAGAGAGGTAGAGGCGAAAAAGATTGACAACTATAAGGTTAATGGAGCAACCTCCATATCTCACCTAATTTATGCAGATGATGTCCTGATTTTCTCTAAGGCAAACATTAAGTCTCTGAATACAATTAAGAAAATCCTGGAAAAGTTCTCATCCTTCTCTGGGTTAGAGGTTAATGCTTCAAAAAGCTCAATGACGCTATCAAAAGTTTGTGAGAATGACCAGTCACTCCAAAACATCCTAGGTTTTTCTATCAAAGTACTCCCACTCACATACCTAGGACTTCCAATAACAGGAAAAAAGAAATCCTATAACCAATGCTGGAAGCTGATCCAACCCATTGAGGCAATGCTGGCAAAATGGAAGGGGAAGTGCCTCTCTTATGGGGGAAGAATTCAATTAGTAAATTGGATTCTGGCTGGGAAATATACATACTGGGCACAAGGCACAGCACTACCAGAATTAGTAACTAGCAAAATAAGGAAATTAGCCTATAATTTCATATGGGATGGGAGAAAGGGAATCCAAATGGAAGCAGATGATTCTCCCCAAAGCAGAGGGAGGCTTAGGGGTCAGAAATCTAGGAATCATAATACCCGCCATAAATATCAAAAGAATTGCAAACTTCTGAACAAAATCAGACACAATTTTTAATAAATGGATCCAAGAAAGATACATAAAAGGAAGAGCCCTCACAAACATCCTTGTAAGGACCACCATAGACTCCCATTTTTGGAAATATGTAATGGCAGACAACCCCAAAGTCATTGCACTAGTTGAATGTAGGGCCAATTATACAACAATATGGAAACCCAATCAGGAAACTTGCAGAAATATGTGAGATCAGGGATAAAAGCCATAAGGATAGCCTAGCAGAAGGAATATGGGCCCATAAACCCACAAAGTTTTCCATATTTCTATGGAGGGTAAAGTGGGCACACCTAAACACCTTTATCAAACTAAATGGATGGGGTATGCCAATCCAGCCCACATGTTTATTATGCAATATGGAGAATGAATCCAGAGCCCACCTATTTTTCAATTGTCCCTACTCTAGAGCCATCCTCCTTCCCCTGGTTAAAAACTATTAGTGATATAATAAGGGACTATTATGTAATTAGTTTAATTACTTTTATAACTTCTTTAAGCTAGGATATAATTCTAGAACTTTCTAATTGGATAAGACTTAACAGAATCGTTATTATTCTGTGAAGTCCTAATCCTCCTAAATTGTATATAAGTGAATTAATAACAGTTTAGGAGGGATCGAACACTTGTTCTCCCCCATTTCCCAATCGCATTCAGATCATAACACACATATGGTATCAGTCGCTGGATTTGAATTCAAGTGTTGTTGCTGATCGGGGAGGTTTGTTACTGATCCATCTTTCTGGCTGTTGCTGATCAAATTCCGCTGCGCGATCATGGCAGAGTCCGGTAAAGATGTGGTAAATGCCGCTCGGGAGGATTTGAAGATTCTAACGAAAGTTGTGATCATCAAGTCTCCCAAGACTGTTGCATTGGACCAAGGCAATTATTTTGCCTGGAGGACGCAGTTCCTTGGGGCTTTGAGAGGTAATGGGCCCATTCCTTACCTTCTCGGAGAAGTAGAATTGAGCACGCCGGTGGCTGTCCAGAAGGATCAATTAATTTTGGGCTGGATACTCTTTTCACTCACGGCATCAGTGGTGACAGAGGTTTCAAATTGTGAAACCTCATCAGGCTGTTGGAAGATTCTTCAAGAAGAATTCGCATCTTCCTCGCGCTCACAAATTCTTGCAATCAATCAAAAGTTGCAAAATCTCAAGAAGGGAGGTAAAATTTTTACTGAATATATTGCTGAAATTAATATGCTTGTGGAAGGATTGTCAATTGCTGGAAAGAAAATAGATAATGCAGATCTCGTCCCTCTAGTAGTGGCTGGGCTAGGAGATGAATATGAATCGTTGATTCAAAACATTACAGCAAGAAGAGATGATATTACATATAGAGAGGTAAAAACAATGTTCATGGATATAGAGATCAGAAAATCTAGATCCAATGTAGCAAACCCTCTGAGCATTAATGTCGTTGAGACAAAAAAAGTTCAGAAGCAAGGGAAGGTGAAACTCAGCACTATTCCATGTCAGATTTGCTCTGGAAAACATGGTGCACTGAACTGCTACAATAGGCTGAACATCATCAAATATCCTCCAACACACAATAGAGTACTATCACCTAACGGGCCTACTGGCAAGATGTCCGTTAATACTGCATATAAAGGTTCTGGATCTATTTGGTACCCTGAAACAGGTACTGTTGATGAGCCTACTATGAATTTGGTAGCAATGCAGGAGGAAGCTCATCTCTGGTATGCAGAGTCAGGAGCTACGAATCATGTTACAAAAGTTCAGCAAAATATTCAGCAATCTGTGGAATGTGATAAGGCCATCAACACAGCAGATGGAAGGCCTATGAAGATCACTCAGTATGGTAATTCTAATTTTTCAGTAAATAATAGAATGATTAAATTAGAACAGCTTCTTTATGTTTTATCAGCATCCAAGAACTTAATCTCTGTCAAGAAGTTCTGTATTGATAACAGGGTTTCTATGGAATTTGATCCACAGAAGGTGCAAGTGAAGGATCTGGTCACAAAAGAAGTATTGATATCTGGACCTGAAGGAGATGGGTTGTATGAGATCTCTATAAATATAAGGAGTGTTGAACTGCAGGTGAATCATGTGGAGATGGGCAAAAAGGCTAATGCAAGGACCTGGCATCTAAGGCTAGGGCATTTACACTCGAGAGCAGTGGAAGATTTAAATAAAAATAAGATGATTATTGTTACTGATTCTAAACATATCCATGTACCATATCAAAATTGTTGTGTAACAAAATCTAAAAAATTAAATCATTCTAAGAGATCCACTGTTTACAGTAATCCACTTGAGCTTGTGTTTGCGGATGTTTGGGGTCCTGCACCTAGGGATTCTTCAGAGGGCTATAGATACTACATAAATTTTGTAGATGCATCTACTAGCTTTAATTGGTTGTTTTTGATGAAAAGGAAGTCTGAAGTAAAGGATTGTTTTATGCAATTACAGAAATTAGTGGAGAGGCAGTTTGAACTTAAAATCAAGGCAGTTCAGAGTGATAATGCCAAGGAATTTCTCAAGCTCTCCATTTATCTTAGAAAGAATGGTATAATTCATCGCCTTAGTTGTCCACACACTCATCCTCAAATGGGTAAGGTGGAAAGAAAGCATCGTCTATGTTGATGACATGGTCATTACTGGTTCAAGCTCAGAAAAGGTGAAGGAGTGCCTGGATATTCTAAAGTCTGAGTTTGCAGTAAGGTTGTGT
This sequence comes from Zostera marina, assembly GCA_001185155.1. Classification (NCBI taxonomy): domain Eukaryota; kingdom Viridiplantae; phylum Streptophyta; class Magnoliopsida; order Alismatales; family Zosteraceae; genus Zostera; species Zostera marina. Next base: position 544,405 of record LFYR01001125.1, on the reverse strand, counting down.
GGAGATCTTGAATATTTTCTAGGGATAAGGGTAAGAAAACATGTGGATGGTGTGTTCTTAGACCAACAACTATATTTGATCAATCTGTTGAACAAACACAATTTTCAAAGCCTTAAACCTATTTCTACTCCAATGCAACATGATCAACCTTTCTTCTCTGATGCTGAAGTAATTGAAAATGCAACTGATTATAGGAAGATTGTTGGTTCTTTGCAGTATTTGACAATGTCAAGACCAGACATTGCATATTCAGTCAACAAGCTGGCTCAGTTCATGGAGAAACCCAAGGTTCCGGATGCGCCTCTGCGCGATACGCCGCCGCCTGGAGCATCTGAGCATATGCGTGCATATGCGCTCAGATGCGCCAGTGGCATTTTCGTAAATATTTATAAAACTATAGGAAATTAATATTTTTTTATATATCTAAATTATATTAATTAAATTTTTTAGTTAAAAATATATTGGATAGAAAAATTATTATAATACATATATTTATTAATTATTATAACACCCTATAATTCATTGTAACACCAAGGTTTAAAAACCGGTTAATCATTTAGGGGTATTTTCGTAATAATATAGCTCTATAAATGGCTAGGGTTTTTTTAAACTTATAAAAGAGAGGCTTTTATAAAAAGAAAATAATAAATAACCCAAGAGGCTTTTAAAAAATAATAACGTAATGGGCTGGGCTGGGCCTTTTTTAATACATCTACAACATAAAAAATACTCTATAATAATAATTTATTTAACCACACATTTTTAGTCCCACATCGATAGAATTCAAAAAACACAAAGAAGGTTGGTCTATAAATAAATATTCATTTTGTCTAAAACAAATATGAAGTCTAAAGAGTGGGAGGAGCTTATATTAAAAATAATATAGCTCTTTTCATGGACCAATGTATAAATTTTTATGCTAAAAATTTATAAGGTCTTAAAATAAATTTTTTTTGCCTTTTTTTTAAAATAAAAATAAAACACTGTTTTAAGTTATTTAAATAACTTAAAACAGGCCTGGATCCGGGTCGGATTTTACCCGGATCCGGCTAAGGGAGATGCGCCTGGCGCATCTCCCTCTGGGGGCGCATCATCGCATATGCGCGTGCATCCGGAACCTTGGAGAAACCTAAGGAGATTCACTGGCAGATGATGAAAAGAGTTCTCAGATATCTAACTGGAACTCAGTTCATGGGAATTGTTTTCAGAAAATCCAGTAATTGCAACATTTCAGCTTACAGTGATGCTGATTGGGCTTCAGATGAAACAGACAGGAAGAGTCAGTCAGGTTACCTTGTGTATATGGGTAAATCTCTGGTGATATGATGTTCTCAGAAACAGACTACAGTGTCCAGATCAAGCATTGAGTCAGAATTCAGAGCTATTACTGCTGCAGCTGCAGATTTAGATTGGGTGGCAAATTTACTGTTTGAAATGGGTATAAAGGTTGATAAACCTTACAAAATGTGGTGTGACAATTTGGGAGCCACACAACTTGCTGCCAATCCTGTTTTTCATTCAAAAATCAAGCATACTGCTGTGGACTTCAACTTTGTGAGAGAAAGAGTTAAGAATAAAACTCTAGAAGTTATTCACATTCCAAACACCAAGCAAAGAGCGGATGTATTGACCAAAGCATTGAGGCCAACATCATTCATGGAGCTTAAAGCCAACCTCATCGATAGATATAGATGAGTTTGGGGGGGGGGCTATTAGTGATATAATAAGGGACTATTATGTAATTAGATTAATTACTTTTATAACTTCTTTAAGCTGGGATATAATTCTAGAACTTTCTAATTGGATAAGAATTAACAGAATCGGTTATTATTCTGTGAAGTCCTAATCCTCCTAAATTGTATATAAGTGAATTAAAAACAGTTTAGGAGAGATCGAACACTTGTTCTCCCCCATTTCCCAATCGCATTCAGATCATAACACACATAAAAACTTAAATAACATTTTCTGGAAGATACTAAAAATACCCACTCCCACCACCACTCACCCAGACATTAGAATAGGGGACCTAACTGAGGCATGTCAAAGGCTGTCGCATCACTCTCCAATTTGGGGACTACTTTGGAACATGATTGGATCCTTATGTTGGCACATATGAGCAGAAAGAAATCGTAAATGGAAACAGCATACTCTCAGACCACCAGAAACAGTGTTAAAGGAGGTAATCAAGGACATCAGCTTATCCTTCAAGCCTGAGTGCTTCAAGAAAAGTTGTTGTCCTCCTTTGGAGACTAGCACAATGCAGATATAGGAGACCAACCTCCGGAGGCAGATAGTCTAGAGTCTTTCTCTAGGCAGCATGGCTATGTGGCAAATGTCACAATATCCATATTTATATTTTATGCTTATTTCCATTGTATTTTTCAGGACATTGCCCCTCATTTTTCATTAAATGAAAACATTTAACAGCTTCAAAAAAAAAAACTATGTCCCTTTAATTGGGAGGCCCACTCACATCTTTGAGGAATTAAATATTTCATTACTGAAAAGTGATGGTGGACATTGCCCGATTCCAATGTAGGGAGATATAAAACATGTATAAATGAAAACATAAGAATATGTGTTGTATTGTCACTCTCTTATATAGCTACGTCACCGACAATGTAGACATAGACTGATGCCTCAAAAGGTTGGACTCCCATAACGATATGGCTTCCAATTCAATCGATAAAGATTGAGTTTCTTGTAGGGTGTGGCACCATAAGCAGTATTCACATCCCTCGGTATTTCTTTGCTGACAGTTTCTGGGGGTCTAAGTGTGTTGTTTTAATCTTCTGTTTCTATCACACCAAATGTCTCAAGTTAATGAGCCTAGTTGATGCAAAGCATCAAAAAGATATTACCATTGAGCCTAGCATACATTCCAAACATATTGAAATGAGTATATTCTACAACGGATGAGTGGTGAGCTTGACCGAGGTTGGACCTCACAACCTTCTCTTTAGAAGGTCTTCTTTCTTTTTTGAATAAAATCGTGATAAATATATACACACAAAAATGGTACACCGTACACCACGTGGCAGTGACCTCGTATAGAGGCACGTCCGAAGGCTACAAGCCTACAAGTGATACAGCCCATAATACAAACAAGGTCAACCCACACACTCCCTAAACTCCCATGTCTAGCCTTAGGTTTCCACATCCCCTCCCTCATGTCCCGATTTCAGAAACCCTTCAAAGAGGTTGGGAGATGCTTTCGTCTGTCATGTGCTCGTGTCCATCCGGAGGCCTGACACTCCCACACAACCATAGTCCGTTGAAGATATCTTCCTTCCCCACTTCCCCGAAAGAAGGCAAGGGTCAGATTCGCCAACAATCAACTAAATCGACTAGTAAGACGTGGAGCAAACGTAGGGTAACCCAACTGAAATTCGTCCCTAAGGAACGAACTCCGACCAGACTCCTCGGCCCCTCCTCAGGTATCTCGCCATACTCAATTCAGAGTCCGCACCCACTACTAAATAACATCTGTTGGAGGATTATTTTGGGTACCCCCTCTATCCCATACAACAAATAACAAGTCCTCCATAGTTGAGTTTCTAGACTTAAATCTAGCTCTGTCATAAACAATACACATATCCATAGCCATACATCGTGCCAGTTCTGATGCCAGTAAAGATCTGCTCTCATGCTTCCTCCAGTTACACTCACCCCAAATTGCTCATGTGGTCGACCCAAGTATAGTCCAACACATACCCCATACGGGTGACTGTCATGTTTTCGTGTCTTCCTAGTTCATATATGATTCGATCCCAACATCTTGCGGTATCAAGAAATCCCCAGTACGTCTACGGATATGCCTGTTGGAGTTAATTACAGATTGTTGGAGTTAATTGCATTGAAATTAATTGCAAGGAGTTATTTGCAATTATTTCAATGAGCAATTAATTAAATTATAAGGGAGGCATAAGTTAGATGGAGAATATTCTTCATGGGCCAATAACTCTTATTGGGCCTGCTGGATTAATTAGTTATGAAGGGCCAGGGCACGCCTTCCTATATAACTAATTATAAACATAGTTCAAAAAGCGGAAAAGCGGTCAGCTTTTTCATGGTCCGCTTTTTCCGCTTTGAGCGCTTTAGCACGCTTAAAGCTGAAAAAGCGGTAGTGGCATTATTGTAAATAATTGTAATTTTTTTTAAAATTGCATATATACCCCCTGTTTATATATATATTTTTTAGACCTGTAAATATATGAAAAAATCATAAAACATAAAATATATATAAACCTGTAATTATTCAAGACATCATCCAAATTATTTGAAAAACATTTACAAGTCATATAACCTAATCATCTAGACGTGCACCAATATCTATATTATCTCTTAAAATTTCTTCCATTTCATTCATGCAATGATGAAATTGGGATTCAGTTCCCATATCTCTAGGGTTTTGGAAGAAATAGAAGTGAGAGTGATAAAGGAAATTAGGGTTTTATTAGAAGGGTATTGGGTTTATTTAGTTAGATAGAAATTGGAAGGGTAGGAAGGGAAATTAAAATAGTTTAAATTATTTCACATGGGTAATGGGTTGCCCCAACCCAATAACCCAACCCGGCCCGACCCGATAACCTGACCAGAAAAAGCGTTTTAGAAAGCAGTCCTGGAGGACCGCTTTGCCGCTTAAAGCTAAAAAAGCGACGCTTAAAGCGTCGCTTTTTGAACTATGATTATAAATAGCATCTATTCTTTTCTTTGCAAAGTGCTAGACAGATTTGTGCCGTCTTTTATTTTCTGTAACTCTTGTCACCAGGGTAGGAGGAACCCAATCACCCCCGAGGAGTAAGCATAGCTGGATCTCGTTAACAAAACATTCTCTTGTTTTGTGTTCTTCTGTTCTTCCACTTTATTTTGTGTTTGTTTTCTGATCTGATTACACGTTTCAGGTCAGTATTTTGTGTGAGATCGAAATTGAGAGAAAAAAGAGAGACAACCACCATTTTCGAGTGAGGAAGAGAGAATCTCATCAGAAAAGATCAGATCTGTTCGTGTATAGGAATCAAACTTACAATGCCCTCATACCTCTTTGGAATAACTGCATCTGAAGTATATATGGTCGAAGCTCTCCAGAAAAGGTCTTCACACTCACATCATTAGGGTTGTCCACCTAAGATGTGAGTATAAATGAGATGGACCTCATAAAGAGAAGGATTACTTTAAAATTGCATTATCAAGGTTCAAGGTATTAGTCTAGTCGCCTTTCTACTTTACTCTTCTTGTTCTTATTTGATCTATTTATTTCTTACTGTGATCTATTCTCTTCTATTGCGTTTCTCATCTTGGTGGATTCCAAGGTTGATCTCTCCATGTTTACTCTCTTATTGAGAAGATCATTCTTCTTTTCTCATTCTGGTCCTAATTATCAGTCATATTCTACATTATTAGTGCTAACCAGTGTGTGCCTCAACAGCTGGCTCTATGTGTAAATTCCTCTATAGTTTCCATTTAATCACCAATCCTAATATCAATCATGAAGGATGGAGGGGATTGCCCCCTCTTTGTCCAAACCGCATTATTTAGATTGTTTATGACCTCTGGCAAGACGTTTCTGGTCGTAGATGTAATAGAAGAAAAATTATTAAAAAAGGGATACATAAAAAAATAGCAAAAAAGATAAGAGATTCATCCGGCACCAATATATTTTAACCACTCACTTAAAAAAAATTAAAATACCAAAAAGATTAATAATTCCATCAATTATGTATTTATCAAAAAAAGAGATAGATGAGGTGAGAAAATTGATAATTGTACCTAAATGATAATTGTCTATCATGTGAAAAAGCAAAAAAAGAATTGTTTGACCAATATGAAGAAAAGTTCTTCACCAGTGGTGTTCCATTCGATGTTACTTTAAATCTGAAATTGCAGATGAATTTTGAGTTTTGTCAATTCTGAATTTACTTTTAGGCTTGGGTACAAGTTATGTAGATTAACTCTACAATCCAGATTCGACAACTACAATCCAGTAAACGAGATGAAGAAACGAGGTGCGGAATAGAATAAAACAGTAGAGGTAGAACAGTAGAAAAGGTAATAGAATATATTTTGTCTCCCCTCTAGTTGCCCACTATATTGCTTATATACCCATCTCCATGGTAGTGGACTCCGATGAGATGGATGATGTTTTACTGAACTGAAGCATAGAAAATTGATCCGGGTAGGGATCAATCACAGGCCAAGATATGGGAAATTGAGAGGAAATTAATTTAAAGAAGATGGATTCCACCAGAGAATCAGAGATTAAGGGAGAAACAAGATCTAGATCTCAAGAAGCACATAGAGAAAAAGTAAGAAGAGAATAAAGTAAATAATACCTTGGTTAATTATTGGAAAAAGATCTAATCACACCCCCTCACCACTATTCCCCTTTTATACTTGATTTCCTACTAGTGGGGGGCGAAATACTCTCTGTTAAACAGAGAACATTAGCCAACTAGATGTCGGTGCGGCTACATCAATGGATTATGGGCCTAATTAAGAGAGTTGGATGCCCTCTACTGATAGAGAGCCTACATCAACAAGGTATTGCCCGCTACGGTTCTGGATAGTAGGCTACCAATTTTATGGAAGTATTTTATTGAAAGGTAGAACCACGTAAATTGTTGCCTTGCCTAGTTTTTCTTCTTTTTGTGTTTGTGCGTGATTAATCTCTGTCAATGATCTGATCTGATCGGGAAATAGGTTTTGCTGGACTGCTATTTGAAGAATAGAGTCGAAAATTGAGTTATCCAACCAATAGCCAAAATAGCGATTTGGTGATGCTATTTGTAGAATATTGGATGTAAAAATAGTCAAAAATAACTTCATTCGTGGGTAAAAAGCTAATCTATACAGAGATGATTCCATTACAAGGATATACCTCAAAATCATTTTGACGCATACTTTTTTGGAATATTTTGAGGTATATCAAAAAAAAAGATATACCTCAATATTCCAAAAATGTATGCGTCAAAATGATTATGAGAAAAATTGTAGCAAACTCTTTTTGAAGCAAAAAATGGTGGCAAACATACAATAAACAAATTGTAATATTCTGATATTTTGATTGAAAAGGACCAAAAAAAGGAAGAGATGTAGAGTTCAAGAAAATATTCATCATATTTTTGTTTCGTGTTAGAGTAACACATATAATGAGAAACATCTATAAACATACACAAATAATATAACTTAAAAATGTGCAAGTACACAACAGATCAGATATAACAAACCTTCAATAGGATTTCATCCAAGGGATTCCCATCAACCCACTCAAAACTCTTGCCATTACATTCACCCCATAAAAGACCACCCTCACCAAATTGTCCCCAACAACGTGAACCTTAAAGAAATAGAAGGTATAACAATTCAAATCAAAATACATAATTATGATTATCATGAAGCTTTGCATTGATATATTACAAAATACATACAATACAAAAGAGAGTTTCTTCCAAATATTAAAAACATGTAAGAAGTTTCACATAATAAATTCTTCAAAACCTGATGCATTTTGCCGCAAAGAAGTATGCAGTAATAAATGATGGTATTGACAGGTGCGAAGTTTAGTAACTAAGGCTTCTTCTGTTAATCCATCTTCTTCTGAAAAAGTTTTCATAGTCTCAAAAACTGAAATCAAGCAATAACCTTTAGCTGAGCGAGAAATTCCTACAAAAATAAGATAAACTTCTAAATTAAGAAAGAAAGAAAAACATCAAGTATTAAAAAATGATATAATGATCTGTCATTATATTAAAAAATATAAAACAACTAGAACGCGTCAAATAATTTAAAGGGGAAAAAATCCTTACCAATAACTGGCATTGGCTCGGGAAAATCAACATCATCATCTGCCCCAGCAAGTCCAAAAACATAAGGGCTGCCAGGACGAGCATGCCTGAGATAAACAGGATAAGAAATACAAGTTAAAACATGAGATGATAATGATTGTATAAAGCCTATTAATGCCTTGAAAAAAAAATTATTCCAATATATGAAATATGTTTATATATTAAATGTCGAACTAAAGCATAATATCCATGTGCTCAAAAATAATCTTTTTGCTCTTCATGAAAAATAACAAGATAGGATTTTTTTGTTCTAACTAAAAAGACAAAACTGGGTGATTCTCAAATCGCCTAGTTCCCCCACACCTCCGATCAGCCACATCCTCACCGGAATCCACCCCACAGAGATTCAGAGGCCCATTTCAAACAGGATCACAACCAATATGATGGCAAAAGTGAAAAGATAGATCCTAGATTTGCAGAACTTGAAATTAATTGATGGATGGTTTTTCCCGGAGAAAGATGGAAATGGGAAAGACCACACCAAAAGAAAGCTAAGATGCCAATAGATTGCATATAGATTGATTTGGGATGGAAAGAAATCCTGTCCCTGGATAAGATGGTCCTCCCAAAGGAGTTAGGTGGGCTAGGGGTTAGAGATTTTGAGGCTACTATTGCAGCCTCCCATATCAAGAGAATATGCTACTTTTGGTCTAACAGTGAATCTATCCTCTCCACCTATATTTTTTTTAATGAAGATAAAATTTCATTAGAAATGAAAGGGCCTTGCCCAGGATTACAATATATACATAAAATAAAAAGAAAGACAGCCTCCTTAACAGACAAGCACTGTTTGTGTAACAGGTTGTGTCCTCTAGGGGTAGCAATAAAGAAAAACATGAGCAGTACACAGATAGATCGCTCAGAGCAGAACAACAATGCGTTATGCATCACAGGATAAAGTTATGAGCCTATCCAATGCCTCATTACATTCTCTCTCCACCTAGATTAGGGATAGATACATTAAAGGAAATGAACTTAGAAGTATCCAAATTTCACCTACTAGGGACTCCATGATGTGGAAATATATTCTGAAACATAGGTTGAATATAGTAAAGCTAATGGACTATAATATGGACTACGATCTTAGACTAACTGGTCTAAAACAAGGTTGGTCTCTCTAAAAGATCAGTGGAGCCCTGGCCACCCAAAAAGAATCTGACCCTCTAACAAAAGATATCTGGACCAAAAAGCCCACTAAGTTCTCAGTATTCTTATAGAGGCTGGGGGGAGGGGGCTTCCTCCCTTCTTTTATCACCCTGGGCTTACTATCCCCCAACTCTACAACCTATGCTACCTAGTTCCTGAAATAATTGGACACTTATTTTTCAACTGCCCTTATTCTAGAAACATTCTCTTAGCCAGCTCCGAGGTGGGGCTTCCTCCCTTCTTTTGCCATCCTGGGCTCTTGGAGTATGACTGTCCCACAACTTGTGCAACCTAATTCCTGAAACAATTGGACGCTTATTTTTCAACTGCCTTTTTTCTAGAAACATTCTCTTAGCAGGCTATGAGGCCACCAATCATATTGTATAATTGTATGGAAGAATCTGAATTTCCATGTTCCACAAAGGGAGATATCAGATTAGGGGATGTGAATCATTGCATCCAATCACTAAGGTCGGGCTCAAACTATTGAAGGTTACTTTGAACTCTCCCAAAGGGATTTCAATGTCTCATCAAGCCATGAAGATAATTCACATTCATGTACGAATGCTTTTGAAGAGGGGTCGTCTAAAGTAGCAACATCCCTCGTAAATTGTGTTTTATGTTCTACAAAGAATAATATGGGGTTCTAACTAATTCGATTTCATGATCTTCACTTTTAAGGTAATTTTACTTTTCTGTTTATTTCTCCATCATTTTCCTCTTTTCTTCACTGGTTGATTCCGATCGCATGGTAATTTCTTTTTTTTTATAAGAGGTTTAATTTTATTAGATAATGAAGTGAGCCTTGCCCAAGATTACAAAATATATACAACAAACAGAGGAGAAAACCATAGCCCTTAACAGTGTGTAACTAACATAGTAGTCACATTGAGCTCTAGGAGTGATTTTCCCAAGTTGTGATGGCTATGGCCTGCATTAGATCAGTAGGGACTGAGATAATAGCCTTGCTGATTAAAATCTGGAGACAGAACTGGTTCACTCTCCATCTCCTGTTCCTTGTCATAGGTGTCAAATGGTGCTAGCAAATAAAATCCACATCAGCCGCCAGCAATTGGAGTGCTTCTAAATTAGTTGCATTGCCTTCAAGGTGTTCCCAATCCTAATGACTCCACAGTAATTTCATGCCTTCTATTGATTGACAACTAAATCGATCTCTCAACCTCTACATCTCATATATCAGATATCGATATGAACCTGATAATATTAAATATTACTCGATCGAAAAAATAAAAATGTAAGGAATTAAATATTTCAATATTGAAAAAGTAATGGTAGCCATTGTCCGATTACATGTAGGGAAATGTAAAACATACATAAATGAAAACATAGAATGAGAACATAAAAACATGTAGTTGCATTGTCACTCTCTTATAATGCTATGTCACTGTAAGTCGATTTGCAATCCACGAACAGATCTGATCTCTCCTGATCAGATTTTCTCTACCTCACACGAGAATGATGGCTCTCTTTATTCTCTCAATTCTGACCTCACACAATTCACACTAAAGACTGATCTGAAACATGTAATCAGATCAGAAAAAATATAAATGGAGGAAGGAAAATAAGAACACATAACAAAACAGAATCAGAATGTTTTGTTAGCGAGGTTCTGCTGTGCTTACTCCCCAGGGGTGATTGGGTTCCTTCTACCCTTGGTGACAAGAATTACAATCGGCAGAAAAATATCCAGCTACATTACAAGAGAAAAATTAAATGCTATTTATAATTGGTTATCTAGAGAGGTGTGCCCTAGTCATAGCCGTCCACTCGATAACTAATTAATCCAGCATACCCAATAAGAATTATTAGCCCATGAGGAATATTCTCCATCTAATTTATGTCTCCTTTATAATTTAATTAATTGCTCATTGAAAATTGAAATCATTGCAAAACTCCTTGCAATTAATTTCAATACAATTAACTCCAATAGTCACAGCCAATGTAGCCATAGGTTGATGCCTCAAGAGATTGGACTCCCATAACGATATGGCTTGCAATTCAATCTGACGAAGATTGATTTTTTTTGTAGGGTGTAACACCATAAGAAGTACTCACATCCCTCAGTATTTTTTTGCTTACTATTTTTGGGGGTCTAAGTGTGAGGAAAAACCAAAATCATATATTTATTAACAGTCAAAAATGACATTGATATTTTTTGGGACAATTAATTTCAAAATACCGATTGATACAAAAAAAAATATCTTGGTTTCACTTGTAATTAAGAAAATTGAAAAAGGTAAGACGCAAAAAGACTAAAAATGTAAAACAAATACGACAAACAATATATTACCCAGATTGCTTCAAAAAAAATATATTACCCAGATATAAAACGACCTTTACGAGTGCGTGCTTGAGAAGGACCTACTACTTCTTCAACAATGCACTATTAGAAAACACAAAGACCCCATAAATAAATATATGTGATAAGAATTTTATGTGTATTTGCATCGCATAAGAGTCAAATAGAGAATGTGTGTATTAACAATTACTTATAAAAGATGGAGATAAAGAATTAAGAACTATTTGTAGTTGGAAACAACACCATGTTCATAATTAGTGTTGGGCTGATTGCTATTAAACCCAAGGTACCAACCGAACTAAGAAACTCAACCAAACACACCTTGTGTATATCCTGAATGCTTAGTACCTTATGTATATATCTCTATAGGACTATAGGTGAAATGTAATACGATTGACATGATCGGTAACTTTTGTTACTAAATTTCTCCCCTTGTGTAAGAGATGTTGGTGTCTTGTATTTTTTTTGGCACCTCCCGTTTCCTTATTAATTCTTGTTCCAATGAGGCTTCTGAAATCCCTCACTGTTTATTTTAATATAACATTAACCAGAACCATTGCAGGAAACCCAATAACAACCTAGTAGTGGAGTGATCTTAGACTGGGTGACCCCTCCCTCCGGTAAGACTGGTGTAGACTGTGTGTAACAATGAAGTAATTTTCATTAGAAATGAAGCTGGTCTTGCCCAGTATTACAATATATATCAAATTATCAACATAACATAAAAAATCGCCCCTTAAAACCATAGTTCGAAAAAGCGCAAAGCGCTCCCAATTTCCAGGGAGCGCTTTTTCAGCTTTGACCGCTTTAGCGTCGCTTAAAGCGGTCAAAGCGGTAGTGGCATATGTGTAAATATTTGCAATTTTTTTATAAATTGCATATATACCCCTGTTTATATATATAATTTTTCCAAAACCTGTACATGTATAATTACCTAAAAAATATATATAAACCTGATAATTTTTGCATATCATCTTAAAAAATATATATAAACCTGTACAGGTCGGTGTCCATCCCAGGACTCCAAAAGGTGGCTATCTTTTTTATATCCACAGCTTTGGTAATGAATGCAAGGTGTCCATCCTCTTGCAAGGTGTCCATCCTCTTGCAAGGTGTCCATCCTCTTGCAAGGTGTCCATCCTCTTGCAAGGTGTCCATCTCAGGTGTCTATCCTAGACCATGATATGCAAAAAAAAAAACTATTTAAGTTATCCCTACACGGGTAAATGGGTTGGCCCAACCCGTTTACCCGACCCGACCCGACCCAAGCACCCACTGGAATAAAGCGTTTGGCAAAGCGGTCCAAAAAAACCGCTTTGCCGCTATTTTCGCTTAAAGCGACGCTTAAGCGTCGCTTTTTGAACTATGGTTAAAACTGTGCACTCTAGGGGTAACTAGTAGAATAAAACCAGAACAGAAAACAGAATACTAAAGCATAAAACAGATTTATGAGCCTAGCCACTGGCGCATGGCATTGACTTCAGCCAAACCCAAATCAGGGGGCTTAGCTTTAGTCTAATGTAAGTGACCTCCAGGGCTAGTATTCTGTCTTCCATAAAACATCCTAGCCTTCCATTAACTCCTTTATTAACTTGACTCCGTATTGGGCACTAGTGTGGAGTCAAGCACATAAAAGGATTAGTGGGGGGTAGGGGATGGCTACTTTTGATCTTGGATTAATTGATTGAATTCTACTCGAGTTAGTCTCCCTTTTCTTTCTTCTTGCTTTTACTTTTTCTCCACCTTGTTCATTTTCCTCTCTTGCATCTCAGATCTCAATCTCGATCTGTGCTGGTGGATTCCAGCCTTGGGAGAATTCTCTCCATCACAGTAATTTCAATTCAACTTATCTGGATCCTCCAAATCTAGGTCCAGCTACATCAAGAGTCTCGTCATAGTCTCAAAGAAGATTTTTTAGTCCGTTTATAGCCTCAGCTACAACCACATCCTCAGATTTGAAGCTGCCAATAATGAAGTAATTATCCAAAGTGAATTGTTGGATGTGGTTGAACAAGGATCAAAGATCCAATGATGTGAAAATACTTGTGAAAATACTGGGAGTTAGATGGGAATCCACTTATCTAAGGATTCCACCAATCAGTAAACAAGATCTGAAGAATAGATGAGATCTGGAACAATAAAAAAAGAGAATGAGAAAAATAGAAAATACGATACCTCGATTTCGCAAAATAAGCTAATCCTCCTTCCACCAGTCCTCTCTTATTTATACTCTCATTATGTGAGTGAAAATCCACAATAAGAGTTAATCCAGCCCATTTAGAGGGCCCAAACCATTTCAAGCTAAGGACTTGTTAAGGCACTATAGTGGGCTACATCAGGCGGACCCACTTGGGATTCGATTGTCCTCAATTGACTATAACAATCTTCAGATGGAAAATACTTTTTCAGATCTGCTACATTAAATATTGTTAACAATGAATTCTTCAGGTAGCCCACAATGAATACTTTTTCAGATTTGCACTATAGGATTGCAAATTTCTGGACAAAATCAGACTCAATCCTGAATACATGGATCCAAGGGAGATACATAAAGGGAAGGGCCCTTACAAACATTCAGATCAAAAACTCTATCGACTCTCATGCTTGGAAATTTATAATGGGAGATACCCCTAAGGCTCTCACACTAATAGAGTGTGGACCAAATTACACAGTGCTCTGGAAAAGTGGAAACCCAAACAAGAAACTTGCAAAAATAGGTGAGGAAATTAGAGACAAAAAACATAAAGACACTCTAGCTGAAGGAATATGGGCTAACAAACCCACAAAATTCTCTATACTTCTATGGAAAATAAAATGGGGACACCTGAATACCTTTACCAGGCTAAATGGATGGGACATGTCCATCCCACCCACCTGCCTATTATGCAACTTAGAAAATGAAACTAGAGGATACCTTTTTTTCAACTGCAGCTACTCTAGAGCCATCCTTCTACCCCTAGTTGAAAAATTAAACAATATTATCTGGAAAATCATGAACATCCCCACACCCACCACCACATACCCAAACATCAAAATAGGAGACCTAATTGAGGCAAGTCAAAAGCTAACACATCGCTCTCAAATTTGGAGCCTATTATGGAATATGATTGGAGCCTTGAGTTGGCACATATGGGCTGAAAGAAACAGAAGATGGCAGCAACATTCTCTCAGACCACCAGAAACGGTTCTTAAGGAGGTTTTAAATGACATCAACAACTCCTTTAGGCCAGAGAGCTTCAAAAATAGTTATTGTCACCCTTTGGGACCTAGCACGATACAAATATGGGAGACCAACCTCCGGAGGCAGATATCCTTGTGGAAAGTGTCAAAATGAGACTTGCTCTCATTTCCATATTTATATCTATATTTTATATTTTATTGCTAGTTCTCATTGTATCAGGGCAACGCCCCTCATTTTTATAAATGAAAAATTTAACTGCTTCAAAAAAAAATGAATTCTTCAGGTAAGTTCACAATGTAAGCATTATAAAAAAAAATCATGATTTCACAAGGACCAAAACTCCTCTTCTTTTTTTGTAAACTGGGCATTAGCCTTATTTTAATGAAATTTAATTGCTTCAAAAAAAAAATCCTCTTCTTTAGTTTGGAATAAATCCCAGCTGAGGTTTCTAACAGAGGTATCTAATTCTTGGGTTCCTTGTAGGGAGATTTAGATCCCATTTGCTAGGTCCTGAAGAATTAGTTGCATATCTGGAAGATGAAGGTGCTGATTTCTCAATCCTCTCAGCCATGTTAATTGAATCCACGAGATCAAATATCGTATGCAAAGATATCACCTCTTGGATCCAATTTTTCAGTCCTCCAACATAGTGAGTGAGATATCACCTGATCTTCAGATTCATCCAAATTGTTTCTCAATGCAAATCGATGAAACTCCATTGTATAATCTTCAGCTGTTCTCACTCCTTGGCGGGAGTTTTGGTATTGAGTAAACAAAACACGCTCATAATCTTTAGGAAGAAATCGTTTGCGAATTAATTTCTTCATTTAAGGCCAGATCTCGATTCTCGATTGGTCTCCTCTGTTGATGTGCACGAGATGCGATTGTTTACTCCCACCATACTGATGTAGCTGCCTTCAATCTCACACTAACTAGATTAATTTTCTTGTTCTCTGGGATTTTCATAACTTCGAAGAACCTTTCAACATCGATTAGCCTATTCTCATGTGTTACATTGAACAATGGAATTTCCATCCTCGATCTGTAATAATAAAGTGTAATATAATCCCTTAATTCCCCCTCCTTTGTTCCATTTATACTAACATCTCAGCAGGTGGAGGGGAACTTGGTGAGATGTGCTTGAGAGGCTAGTTAGAAGTAATTGTGCTCCTTTCCACAGCAAGGGCACAATTGGGAATTGCCCGAACAAAATGTACTACATGTCTAATTGTCTACATCAGTATGTAATTGCATTTTTCCTGAATTTAATTGTTCAGCCCAGTAGAATACCTTGCAATGAGTTGTTCTCCAGATACCCTAAGTTCTTCAGATACCCTTATTTCTGGAAGACAGCTTTTGAAACTCCTCTGTATAATCTCTGACTTGTCGAGGACTTTGCTTGCACTTGTAGTAGAGTTGGTAAAGTGTTCTCTAATAGTCATGGTCTTATGGTGCAGAAATTGAGCCTTCGTTAATTTCTTTATTTTGCTTCATGATCTCACTGGTCTTTTTTGCCTTTTTGCTCGAATTTCTATAACTTGATCCCACCAAGCAATAGCACTTCCCCTAAACTTCATGACTATAATTTTCGCTCGTCTAAGCGCAGCCACATCCATGCATTCAAACACACATTCAACTTCCGATAGCCAATTCAGAAATTCCTCTTTTGTGAGTTGTTACCACTCCATTAAATGTCGGGATATCCCTCCTTATTTTGTACTCATCTGTCTCATGCCTTCCATTTCTGTAATTCTGATAATTTGATGAAGTTCTTTGCCTCTGATATCTTGGTGGAGATCCTAGCTGCCGATGATCGCCGTCGGCAAATCTCCGATGATCGTCAAATGGGCCTCTCTGATGCTCATATTGGTATTGAAAGTATTGTTCAACGGCATTTTGAGGTTGACATTGATGAAAATACCACAAACATTGATAGTCCAGATCTGCCTCAGAAGTTTCATCTGATGACGACGATAAACAGACAATTTCCTTGTCGTAGCCTCCCCATCGACAGCGTGATTCCGCCTCACCTTCCCCAAGAGTGTTTGTCCATTCTCCTGGACAGTCCATCTACTACAGCACAGAAATCCGTGATGGATTTCCTCAGTTCATCTAGATCAATGTCATCTCCTGAGGTGGTGATTCCTTGCGGGTCATCACACCGGTTGATCATCTCCTGAGGGTGATCATCTTCCTTTCTTCAGGATCAATGTCTTTCTCAGATATTGATTACTTGCAGGTCTACACGTCGGACATGGTAAATGATCGTCCTCCTATGTGACTTGTACAGTAGGAAGATCCTGAATTTGATACCAACTTGATAGAGATCTAACATTGAGAAAATAATAATCGATCCAAGATGGATTGATTCTTGAACAGAAGATTAATAAGTCTGGATTCGACCGGAAAATAGTAGAGGAAACGATAAGAGAAATAAGAACAGTAACAGAAAAGTGGAATATTGGAAAGTGGGAGAAGAAAAGACACAAAAGAAAAATACCTTGGTAAATGATAATTATTCTCAAAAAACAATAACTAAAAATGCAGCTTCACTTATTCTCCTATTTATATCCATCTAATTCAGTGGAAGTAAATGAGATGGATTAATGGGCTAATTTATTGGAAGAGAGACATGACTCTGCCCCAGCAGTGTCCATGGCTCCAATTAGGCCCAACTCGAGTTTCATGGATGGAATTCTCTCCATCAGAAATCTCACAGATGGTGGTATTGTTTCTTTATATGGAGCATGGTATAGGTTCTGAGCCCTATCATGTAGTTTAAAAGCAGATTATTACAAGTGGCAGACATGCACATGTAGGGATGAAATTCTTACAACCGAATATCCAAAACGTGTCAATGAATCCAAAGTTTGACGCAAATTCTGCAAAGGGAGATTTTCAAATTAAGAAACAAATGCCCAAATAACAGCAAAAAGAAATAAAAAAATTGATGTAAAGAGAGCATTTGGACATAATATTGACGTAAAAAAATTAAGTGTTAGCATGTTGTTATTACTTATCTCATTCAGAAAGCACTGTTGATCAGTAAAAAATTACAATAATTTACACTACACTGCCTAACAAATTACGCATGTGGGGGGAATGGTGGAACCAATATTAAAAGAGCTTCAAAGTATTGTGATAAGAGTGATTCTCTATTTTGGTAGAATGGATCCAAGATAGGTATATTAAAAGAAAAGCGCTTAATGATATACAATTCAGGCCTGCTGTGAATTTGCATTTCTGGAAAGCTTTTATCTCAGAAAGGAATCTAGTAGATAAATGTTTGGATTGTAGGGCCAATAGTACGATTGTGTGAAGATTTGATACTCCGATAAGCAAGTTGGGGGGAATAGTGGAAAGTATTAGAGATAGAAAGCATAAAGACATGTTAGCTGAGGGAATTTGGTCGAAGATGCCGATAAAATTCTCTATTCTCTTGTGGAGGGTGAAATGGGATTACCTAAACACGTTCAAAAAGTTAAAAAGTTGAAAGGTACAAGCGTACAAGTACCTTCTGCTTGCTTGTTATGCAATCTGGAAGAAAAAACTAGAAGTTATCTTTTCTTCAACTGTTCCTATTCCAGATCTCTCTTAATTCCGTTGGTTGGGCACTTGAATCTCGCCTTCTGAAAAATAATGAATATTTCAGTTTCCACCCAATCCAGTCCAGATATTAGATTGAGGGATCTGACGGAGGTTACGCAAAAAATTACGCACCACTCTCCTCTTTGGGGGTTACTATGGAATGCTATTGGGTGCTTGTCGTGGCATATATGGACGGAAAGAAACAAAAGATATAAACAGCACGTTAGAAGGCCTCCTGAGATAGTCCTTAAGGAGGTCATTAAAAACATCAGTCTTTCCTTTGATTCGGAGTATTACAAGAAGAGTTGTTGTCACCCTTTGGAGACATCTATGATGGAAGTATGAGAGGCCAACCTCCTGAGACAGCGTATCTAGTTACTGTATAACTAGACTAAATAGCTAATGAGAGAGAGTCAATGAGTTTTTGCTCATTTCTTTTTACTTCTGTTGTTATTTCTACACTCTATTCTTGTAAAGTGGGTATTAGCCTTATTTTTTAATGAAATTTAATTGCTTTCAAAAAAAAATTACGCATATTAGAAGTGAAGAATACACTGCCAAAGAAGGGAGGGATAGGGGTGAAGAATTTCTTTGCTACTAATGCCACTGTAATAGTTAAAAGAGTAGAGAAATTTTGGAGTCTAAACAACTCCATACTAGGAGAGTGGGTAAAAGCTAGATACATAAAGGGGAGAACTGAAAAGTATAGAAGAGAGAGAGCAGACCCATTATAGACTCACATAGTAGAAAACAATTTTAGTAAACAAAGAAATTATAGGAACCTATATAGAAATATAGAATGCATAAGTGATTGAAGAACCTCCCAAATCTCCACCTCCAAGCACTCTGAAACACTAAGGCCCAAAGGAATTATCCAAGACAAACTTCGGAATCTGGTCCAGGGTGCCTCCCAAATTCCCTATGTTCCTATGGAGTATGGAGAATTGAGATTAAAAGCATTAACACCCCATTTGTCCCCTTTGTAGACAGGAAGAAGAGACTAAGAGACTTTACAACACTTATTTTTTAACTACCAATATGCCAGACACCTTCTAATGGAGGCCACTAGCTGCCTTGATAATGCTATCTGAAACCTAAGGGGACAAAGCATCCCTATGCCTACAGATAACATCAGAATAGGGGACATAGAGGAAACAATAGAGACATTTACATACAACTATACAAGGATAGTTCTTCGGGCATCCACTGACTAATGCTAGCCTCCCTATCCTGGCACATTTGGTGTGAAAGGAATAGGATATTAAAACTGCTTATGATGGCTCCAGAAATTGTCGGCAGAGAAGTTTTAAGGGATGTGAGCATCACTTATGATGCCACACCTTATAAGAAGAGCAATCTTTTACAGATTGAAACTCAAACTATATTCTTATGGGAGTCCAATCCCTTGAGGCATCAGTCCATAGCTAGCTAGCCAAGATCATATCCATATAAGAAAGCGATAATGTTTTGACATATTTTGTTGGTGGTGAGGTGACCACTTCCATAGTGGCAAGATGGAAGGCCCACCTTCTGTCACATGCAGGGAGACTACAGTTATTTCATTGGGGCATAGCTGGTAATCTTATGTTTTGGTGTTTCACCTGCAGGTTACCGAGTGAGGTGTTGGGATCGTTGCAGAGACTGACATACAGATTATTATGGAACGGGAAGGAGGTTAGCTGGGACCAGATGGCGTTACCGAAGGTTGAGGGGGGAATTGGGTTCAGACGATTCGAGGACACAATTACGGTATCAATAATGAAAACAACGTGGAGGATCTAGAATGCAGAGGATTTTATTTGGGTCAGATGGATGTAGGAGAGGTATGTCAGAGGAAGGGCACTTGCATACATTCAGAGACGCAGTGGAGTTGACTCACCGACATGGCTACTGGCTAGAGATCATCGATAAGAGACAGGAGATAGGCAAGGGCATGACATGCGGTGAGGATTACATATGTACATGAACAGGGAGTGGCACAGGCTTCACATTTCGAAACGTGTGAGACACGATATGGACAGACAGAGAGAGAAGACCAAGGGCAGACAGAGCAACAAGGATATGGCCCATATGGGCCTCGGACGTCAACAAGTATGCTATGACGATGTGAAGAGTCTTAGGAAGATCACGACATAAGACAAGCTGATTGGGTGGGGGTACCCTCAACCTAAGGAGTGCTGGTTGTGCACGACAGAGTTGGAGAGCTTCGACCATATATACTTCGGATGCAATTAGCAATTATTCCAAAAAGGTATGGGGGCATATCCGTAGACATACCGAGATAGATGTTGGGATCGAATCATATATGGATTGGACAGACACGAGAACACATCGACCACGTGGGCAATTTGGGGTGAACGTAACCAGAAGAAGCACGAGAAAAGATCTTTATTGGCATCAGAACTGGCACGGCGTATAACTATGGATGTGCGTATTGTTTATGATAAATCTCGATTCAAGTCTAGAAACTCAACTATAGAGGACTCGTTATTTGTTATATGGGATAGAGGAGGTATCCAGAATAACCCCTCAACGGATGTTACTTAGTAGTGGGTGCGAAGCCCGAATTAGGTATGGCGAGATACCTGAGGATCGGGATTCGTTCCTTAGGAACGGATCTCAATTGGGATGGACGGGTGGAGGTGGCTACCCTACGTTTGTCTCACGTCTAACTAGTCGATTTAGTTGATTGCTGACAAATCCGACCCTTGCCTTTTTTCGGGGAGGAGGGGAAGGAGGATGCCTTCAATGAACTGTGGTTGTGTGGGAGTGTCGGACCCCTGGGTGGACACGAGCACATGGCGGGCAGAAGCATGTTCCAATCTCTTTGAAGGATTTCTGAAACCAGGAGGAGAGTGAGGGGGTGGAAACCTGAAGCTAGACGGACGAGTTTTAGGGAGTGTGTGGGTTGACTTTGTTTGTATTATGAGTTGTATCACTTGTAGCCTTTGGCGTGGCTCTATAAGGGACCAGATTTAGCAGGGTTCACTACCACGTGGTATTTCATTTTTTAGGGTATATATTTATCACGATTTTATTCAAAAAAAAGTTGACATATTTACTGTATTTGCATTTCCTTACTTTTGTAATCATCGGGCATTGCCTTACTCATATTTTCAGCAATGAATTTTTTTACTTTATCAACAAACAAACAAATTACGCATGTTGCAAAAAGTTTGAACATAATGACAACTTTGTAACAACAATTTTAAATTTAACTTAAAAAATACCGAAGTCAATTTCTAAATTGCAAGAATACCAAAGTCAATTTCCAAATAAATTCAACTCAAATTTTCAAATTAAGCAATTGCTTAACAATTTTTTGACTAAAGGTAAAAAAATCAATTAATTTTTAAAATGTGCATAAAATATACATGTAAATAAAATCTCCTCGAAGAAAAAAGTAATCATGTTCAGGCTAAATATAGTTCTGAATTTTCAGTCCATAAGTGTGAGTATATCTATTTCTTCATAATTGTATTGAAAACCATGTTCTTCAGATACCTTTTCTGGACTCGGAACTTTCATTTATTAATGAAATTTATCTTAAGGGCTTTAGTCCCTTTCATTTGTTGATGAAATTTTATCTTTATCAAAAAAAACTAAGCCAAGAGACATGAAAATACAACTCATGTACCACTACAGGACATCCAGCTTTTGGGATGCTATCTGAGCGCATACCACCAAAAGGATTCAAACCAGCATGCTCAACTAAAATGCAAGCATCAAAACCAATAGCTTCGTAAAAGTCACCAACCTGAAAAATAAAATCAATCAACCCTGGAATAAGTTAGGAAAAATATTTGATAATATTTGTCATGAAAAAAAGATCCTTTAGGAAAATTATAAAATTACGAAAGTCGTCCAACAATCTCTAACGCTCATTAAAATTTTGGGAGTTTTATTTTTGATAGACGAGATCTTAACCCGAAAGTGTTATTTTCAAACAGAACAATCTTCTTGGATCTTGTAGAACACAAAAGCTAACTCTCCCTCACAATAATTGGTGGCTATCTAGGTTTCCTCATAAATGAATTGAGGAGAGGTTTAAGGTACGAATTAGAATAGTAAGGAAAGAAATAACACAAAACAAGAATGTTTTGTTAACGGGGTTCAGTCTTGCCTACCTCCCCAGGGGTGATTGAACTCCTCCTTACTTTTGGTGATAAAAGAATAAAATGTTCCAATTACAAACAGAAAAAGATTAAGTATTTATAGAACCAGTTGTCTTGGGAGTTGAGCCCTAGACAACTAATCTGATTCTCTCCAGCCCAATGGGAATTGGGCCCATGAAAAAAATTATCCACTTATTCTTATGACTCCCTTAGTAATTAATTAATCGTTTATTGAAATAATTGCATATAACTCCTTGCAATTAATCTCAACGCATTTAACCCCACTGGGAAGGAGTGCAATACTACATTATGCACAACTGCACATGCCACATAGTGCAGCTGTACAGGGATAGGGTATATGAAATCATTGCAAAATTGCTCCATAAATTATCAATATTAGTTGATTGTTATCTGTTTTGCACTCTTGCTTATCTAATGTAACCGGGAGCCTATCTGTTTTTCAGATAAATGGAAGGAATTATAATTTACCATAACTATAACTCTATAAGACATGGAATCAAGCAAAGATAAATCAAATAACAATACGAATCATTATACATACTCTACAAAGTAAAACTTCACGTGGAAACCTTGATTTAAATTGCAATATATCGAAGTTGAGAGTTCCTTCTTTCAAGCTGTACAAAATTAGGTACATAAAGTTAGAAATTATTGTATATATTTACGACTGATAGAAACAAGAAACAGGCAAGGCAACATATATATCAGAATGAAACTAACGATTTGGTTACCATGAGAATAAAACAGTGCCAATATACAAAGAATTGGTACCACATAAAGAAGTAAGGAGAAGACGAGAGCAGAAGATTGATCGATTAAGCATTTACAAGCACTGGAGACTTCAGAGTGGCAAGATCAGTGTACACATATATTTATTCATTTATTTACTTTTTTTGACAAAATTAAATATTTCATTGGGTATAAAAGAGAGGACAGATGATGCAATGCATCCATCTAAAGACCAACAAAGTGATCATTAGCTCAAAGCTCAAGCTAACTCAAGCCTATGCATACTCCCTCTGAAGTCTTATGACTCATGTCGTGTAAAAACCATTCATACACGATAGTGAATATAAGTAAGGGATAGAATAGTAGGAATAATCACTTTTGACTGTAACTCTTTATTCCAGATTTCCAGGTACTTCACACTATACGTCATCCCTTCCTTCCTTGGCTCTTTTTTTGATAGAGGTAAAATTTCATTCGTAAATGAAATGGGTTTTGCCCAATAGTAGCACACTACATGAAATTAAAATAAAAACATATAGAGTCAAGTAAGTCAACTAACACCTACATTAACAGAGCCCCAAATGGAAATGATAAACTCGTTGCAACTCTCTTATACGTCCAGATCCTAAAAATTATGTAGTCAACAGTCAACTAGCCATGGACTATAGACTCGAGAGGTTGGACTCCCACTCTCTTAAACATCCAAATCCTATGAAAAATTTATAGTGTGATTTTTTTATAAAAGTAAAGATTTTCATTAGAAGTAAAGGACAGTGCCCGAAATTACAAGAGATATAAGAAAAACAAAATACAGGGAAATGAGTAAACTTATCGACGACATCATATATAGCTATATAGATAATTAGCTATGATATATTGATATCTACTAAAAGAGTGACTAGACACGCTGCCTCAAGAGGTTGGTCTCCCAACTTTGCAAAATAGCAATCTCGTGTGAATGACAACAACTCTTCTTGTAAGTTGTAACGCTCTGGTTTGAAAGAGAAATTGATGTCCCTTACGACTTCTTTAAATACCGCTTCAGGAGATTTGAGTGTGTGTTGCTTGAACCTCTTGTTTCTCTCGGCCCAGATATTCCAAGCAAGTATCCATATAGTGTCCTATAGCAAGCCCCAAGATGGTGAATGGTGGGTTAATTTCTGACAAGCTTTTGTGAGGTCTTCTGATCTGATATCAAGGCTGGCTAATGATGAAATATTTATATTATAGTATGATTATTTCTTTTACAAGACACTAGCATATTTATTTGCCTATAAAAAAAATTGGAGTATTTTAAAAGATAAAATAGCCTTAAGTTAGTGTGTTTAAAATAAAGTGGTCTTAGGTAGTTAATGAATTGATATTCTATCCATCGACCATACCTATTATTCTATTAAAATATACTTTAAAAAGTACCATTTGTCATTTTTCTTTTGATTTTTCATTGACTTTCAGGGTCCGTTGTTAAAAAATTAAATGAATGTTATTTATTGAAATTTCTAGATATTTTATCAAAAATGCCTCAAGGAAGAAAATAACCCTCTATATATTCAAATTTTGGATCTGCCTATGGACTCTGTTACCTTCTAAGTTACCCGTTGTATCCCAGACAATACCTTTTGAGTGACTTCTCCTTGTCGAATAGAAGCCTACGTAGTGTATTCCCATTTCCCAAGATCTCTCGGTCTCTCCCAATTATTTGTTTTACTTTTGTACTGTTCAAGCTTTTTCATGCGACACCTAGGCGTCGCATATGCGACCATGCACTGGAGCGGGTTAGGCGGATCCGGGTCGGATCCGCCTAACCCAATAACACAAAAAAATTAAAATAAACACCTTATTTGCAAATCTGCCCACTCCCACAGCGCACTCGCAAACCCTTGCTCCACCCATGGACACTAGATCTGCACTCGCAAGCACTAGATCTGCACTCGCAAACACTAGATCTGCAATCGAAAAACCTAAATCTGCACTCCCACAGCACACTCGCAAAAGAAATCCTGATTTTTAACCTAAGGAGTTACGGTATATATTTATTCTAAATCAGGTTAGAAATTTATTATAAATATTATATATATATTTTATAAACTTAGGGTATATATTGTAAAATATATATATTTTATAACACTTAGGGTATATATTTATAAACTTAGGATATATATTACAGGTATTTATGCAAACTTAGGGTAAATTCCGCAAAAAACCCAATATTTCTAGGCGTCGCCTAGGGCGCCTATGCGGCCAGCCATGACCGCATGAGCGCCTAAAAAATCTTGGTACTGTTTCCCTTTCTCTAAAGTCTAATGAAATAGCTACCTTTTTTCAAAAAAAAATGTTGAAGATTAAATATATTCTGCAATATCAAGTTAAAGTGTAAGATAAAAGAACCTCACCTTCCATTTTTCAAGCTGTCATCTAAGCCAAGTAAGTTGGAATACACAAGTCTTTTGATAAGTTGAATTGCAGAAGGTTTTTTGCACATTTGCATTTTCTGCAAAGGGTGTGCACAGAAAGATAAGACTACCAAATATTTAAAAATAAAAAATCCATGCACATACTTCTATCCACCACGTTATATGTAACTGATTATCTTCATTGCTTGAGATGTTGAGATAATTCGATCGTTTGGTCACTTTTGAAATAAATTTCATTGATTTTGGATGTGGTTGGATAAAATATTTCTTTGCCGTTGGGTCACTGAAACACAGAGAGCATAGTAATCAAATGATACCCACATAAAAATGGTATGGATTTTTGCATGTCTTATTAAAAATTTAAAACAATAAGAATGAAAATGAAACCATTTAAAAAGCTGTATGTGAAAAATGATTGGAAATGTGTATATTTTTGTGCATCCAAATTGAACGAGTTTATAATTTTATCGTTCCTCCATTTCCAAAATTCAACTTACAAGTTTCTTAACATAAAAGGTAGAATGAAACCCCAAAATTTTGCGTGTTCGATACTGAGATGTCATGTTAACTAAAAAACTACGAAAACTTTTGATCTCTTCATTTTTAAAATAAAATGACAGTAACAATCCCTAATTTTACCTTTGAAATTGATGGATGCAAGTGATGAATGGACGAATGGTGATGACTGATAAATGACAACCAAGAAAACTGAAATAAAGAAGAAGAAACTAGAACGAAACGTACCATTGTAAAGGCGATGCGTATAACCTACGAGAATGGGAGAAACGAAACACGACGACGACTTCACGCGGTAGAAACTGCGTGGGAGATAAGAGAGACCTAGTGACAAAGCGGTGCATTTCTTGAGAAGACAAACACGGACACGAACCACGAGAAGTTCAGGTCCGGCAAGAAATCGAGGTGTTAGGGTTTAACGAAGAAGCATCGGGGCGGGAAGAACTCTGAAGTAATATATAGTTATTTAAAATGATAGAATGGGGAGTTTATTTAGGAATTCAAATCGCCGAACTAATAAATAATATTAAATAGATTGTTGATTAGTTTTTTTTTAAAGCAATTACTTGATTGGATATTAAATAAATAATTTTAGGCTTAAAAGAACAGAGGTTCGAAGGACAAAATCTCTCAATGGCAAATGTTTGAAGGACAAAAGGCTGGGAAAACAAGTCGACCTTCTACGGTAACTAACTAACTATTAAGGTTGTTGAAAAACCAAGGCTGTCGTTGTGTAAATAATTTTATTTTATTTTATTTTCATTACGATTTAATCGATGATATATTATGTGGTTTTAGTATATCATCGGAAGAGAGATTATTTTACTTGTAGAAAAATATCATCCGTTGTCAAAAAAAAATTAACCCTATGACCAGAGGAGTTTGGGGTCTCAAGAATTTCTGAAGTCTCAAATCTTCCTTGGTGAATAGATTGTCCGCAAGGGGAATGGCAATTTCGAAGGAGTGTTTCTTATATGAATGGCGGAAGCTTTCCTTTTAATTGTATGATTAATATACAGAGGCAAATTTCAAAATAGGCTCGGCAATCGATTCCTAAAACGATGGTTTGGTGATCCTTTGCTTCATTATTATATGCATCCCTCGTTAGACATCCGAAAACCTTACCTCGGCACTTGCGGAAGAGATGGTTAGAACCTTAGAAGATTTAGGAAGGTTGGAATAGGCAGAAGCGAAGGACATGCCTCTCAGTTGATCTTAGTAAGGTTTTCGACTCAATTTCGCGGGATTGATTCAATTATAAATACACTCAGTGTGATGCTGATCTTTTCATTCATTTCGACGGCAAGTTTTTTCGGTCCTAATCGAAGGTGAACCGTGGTACAAGTCTAATTGACCCCACAACATTAGCACGAGACTTAGAGGGAGAACTGACCGGAGAAGACGAGTTGAGTCCCAACGCCGGCGAGGAGAAAGAGCCGGAGGTAATTCAGACGGGTCGCCCAATTAGAGAGAGATCCACCCCAAGCAGGTGGTCCGACTATGAGGTGGATTTCCGTGGCTGAAGATGTGTCGCTAGGGCTAAAATAATTTAAGGGGAAAATTGTTTAATTAACCCCAGAGTTTTAGATTTTCATTTAATTTCGCCAAAAACCCTTGTTATAAGTATAGTTATTTTTATCAATAAAATTATCAAATTTAAACCCTAAAAATGTCTTGTCATCCCTACAGTAACGCCTCCGGAGAACTCCGAGTACGCCGACGACCTCACCAATCCATCGCGCATGCCATTCAATCTGATCTCGCCATTCAATTGATCGTCAAAGGCTAAACCTTGATATTTGGAGTTTACTCCGCCGTGCACGTCTCCGGGAATAGTGATCCGTTGATCGCCAGACCCAGAAACACAATCAACTGTCAGGTTAATTGTTTTTTAATTTCGAACTTTTTAAGAGTTGCATCACTGGTGCTTTCAATAGTGTTACTTTAATCTGATGTCGAATTCACATGTTGCTAGAGATCCAAATTTCATCCGGTGAAAGAGTTTGCAATTATCGCAAACTAAAGAGATGACTAAATTAAGAGAGACGATGAACAAAATTTTTATAGAGATTTCAAGGCAGCTAAGCATTATAGCATCTGAATCAAAGGATACAAGTTCAGGAAGTGTTATTACAACATTCGATAGGGATCCAAAGAAACAACAACACAATTACATATCTGGACAAACCTCATTATGCATTGTGTGTCCTAGATAAAGAAGAATACACACCTGCAAAGCACTTGAGAGTTAGCATGCCTTGTTTTGACAGTACCGATGCAGAGGGATGGTTGTACCAAATGCGGAGATACTTCATATTCAACAAGACACCATGGGAACAAAAATTACTAACAGTATCATTTCATTTGGATGGGATCGTGAGGAAGTGGTTCACATTGATGGAGACTAGTTATTTTCTCACAGACTGGGAGGAAATTCAGTAGTATCAGCTATGCAATACCGAGTGGTCGCTTGAGTAAATTACTCCAAACATACTTTGTATCTGAATATCAAAGGAAATTCGAAGAAATATGCACAAAAGTTCTTGGAGTTCCTGAATATTTCATACTAGAAATGTTCATATCAGGGCTCAAGGAACCTATTAAGAAAGAAGTACTAAAAGGGAAACCTAAGGATGTTCAAGAGGTGGGTGACCTGGCCCTTCTAATTGAAAGAAAGCAACCAGCCAGAGCAATTACAAACATAAACTCAGCTTCAACAAATGTCCAGAACAGTACAATGGGCCAGAACAGATATAGCATGGGTACTACATTGAAATCCATAGTCCCATTCTTGCCCAAATCCCTATCTAATGTGGTTGCTGGAAATAAAGGTACATTACCTGTATTTAAAAGGCTTTCACCTGAGGAGAGAAAAGAAAGAACCTCTAAAGGCCTTTGTTTTAATTGCACGGGGCATAAATGCAAGGACAAACATTTCAGATTATTAATTGACCAGTCATATTTGTTGGAGGTAGAAGAGAATAAAAATGAGTATGAAGTTGAATATGAAATGGCAGAGAGATTCATAATGGCCAGTACAGAGATCAACTTCAATGCATTTAAGGGACACATCAATCCCAATACCATAAGATTGGAGGGAATTATTAATTGCAAAAATGTTAGTGTATTAGTGGATACTTGCTCTATTCATAATTTCATTCAAGAGGAGGTAGCTCAAACCTTAAAACTAACTATACATGTCATTTCAGCCTTTATACTTCAAAGTATCCACAGCCCACAGGTAGTGGAGAGAAATTGATCTGTGATAAGGTGTGCAGATCAGTAAAAATTCAGATTCAAGGAGTGATGGTGCATATGGATCTATTTCTATTGTCAATGGCTGACTCAAATATTGTTATTGGAATCCAGTGGTTAAAATTTTTAAGATATTTCTCCCTAAATTTTGAAATCTTGTCTATGCAATTTTCTTGGCAGAGAAAGGAGATTACTTGGAAAGGTCTATCCTGTATATCCGATGATCTCATGACCTCTGGCCAACTCAAGAGACTAGCCTCAGAAACATGTGAAGTCTATCTATGCTATTTAGAAGGAGAAGTACCCAACTGTGATAATACTCCATTATTCCAGAAGTGCCCCGAAATTCATAATATTATCAGCAAATTCAGTGATATATTTGCAGATCCTAGTGGCCACTTATTCACTAGGAGGATTGCAATCGATTTTGCATTTAGTCTTCGCCAACGACATTTTCATCTTCTTGAAGGCTAATAATAAACACCTAGATGTCGTCTATATGTATACAACGAGATTCGAATTCTAAACCACTAAATTTTTTTAATAGTCAATGTAATCAGTAGAAGTAGTCTACTTGTGTTTACATTAAAGGTTTTTTTGTTTTTTTTTTTAAAACCCAATTTTCAAATCTTAAACCTTTCTCAGTTGTTTTCGAACTAAAGTCTAAGCTCTTGTTTGAGTTTATTGATTTGGTTCTCCCATTTTATTATTTCGGGAGAGGAGAAGTCTGCAGATGGCGGAGAGTTGCGGTCGCCGCATGGTTATTTTGCTTACCGTAGGTACGTCGAGTCTTAGAGTCGAGCATCGCATCGCTCACGTCCGTGCCAAATTTCCGTGCGGGGGAGTCCGATCAGTTTTGCCACACTGTAGGATGGGAATGAAATCGATTTTTCTTGCCAGATCCATTTGTTCCGCTAACGGTGACTCCTCTTCACACTCTTCGTCTTCGTTTGGGGCACGGATGGAAGAATCCGTCAGAAAGACGGTATCTGAAAACCCTGCCGTCGTGTATTCGAAGACTTGGTGCTCGTAAGCTTGCGATTTACTGTCATTTTCTTTTTTCTTTGGTTTTTGTTTTGTTGATAATTCGTGTTCCTTTCAAGGTATTCTATGGAGGTGAAATCGTTGTTTAATCGACTTGGATATCAACCGCTTGTGATCGAGTTGGATGAATTAGGTATACAAAAGGGGGTTTTCCCCATGCTCATCTTATGTTTCAAATATTTCTTTTTCTTCTTCTGAGGTTTAACTTAATTTTATTCAAAATATTTGATTTATCACGATATTTGTTCAGAATTAGGTGCTGTTTTGTGATGTTAAAATTTAATTTGCGAGATTATTCTCATGTAAAAAAAGTGTTATCGTAAAATATAAAGATCATAGACAAAAAATTTGTTGGGATGCCAATTGTCATTAACATCGACATCACTAACTGCCCCCCAAAAAAATTGCATTCCTTGTTCAGGTCCCCAGGGTCCGCAATTACAGAAGGTTTTGGAAAGGATTACTGGTCAGTTTACAGTTCCAAATGTCTTTATTGGTAAGTATTATTTTATTAATTTCATTTTTTTAATCTATATTCCGTAATTTGGTTTCTCATATAAATTGACAATCAACTATTTTCATTGGAATATCTTTTTGTTTATATATAATTATATATACACTATAGTGCGATATACATGCATACCTATATATACTCTTATTACATTGCAATCGTACCAAAAGATAAAAAGTGTTAAAGGCATTCTTGTACTCTTTCAGTCAAAATACTCTTTATGCTTGCTCTTCTTTGAAATTTTCATGCCATTATGGCATAGTAATTTTTCTCAAACGTTTCAAATGTGAAACGATTTGTGCTCATCAGCTGTCCTGATAATATATATTTTTTAAAGGTTTACATGAAAATATGAAATCTATGATGAAATAAAATTGCAATCGCACTTTTCAGATTTGTCTATTGTGAATTTCATAGGAAACACTGATTAACTGCATCAGACCATCTGTGCATGAGAAATTGTAGACTTCTCATGTTTACATGGTTTTACTTCTGATTTTGAATGTAGTCATGTAGCTCCAACTAATTAAAACTAAAGTTTATTATTCAGTTATTTCTCTCATATATCAGTTGTCACTATTAAATATTCATTGCTTTTTTCCTCATGCAGGGGGAATTCATATCGGTGGATGTACAGGTACTTATTTTTCCCTTTTGGTTTTTGATTTGTTCTATGAAATTTATACCTTTATGTTTGGGAAGTTATTTTGCATAGAATAAAGTTATTAACATTAACAAGTTACCAATTTTGATGAATGGAAATTCAGGAGAGCTCGTATGAATATCAATATACCATTTTATTACATCTTTAGAAAATTATTTATTGATTACAAAAAATAGATCTAGAATTTAGAGTTTACATTGGCTTTTTTTATATTGTTTTGATGAAATTGGTACAATCTTTCTTTTCATTTCTGGTTTTAAATTTTAAATGTGCAATGAAAACTCGTTATTTGGGTTAATAAGAAGTAATGGTGTTGATACTAAATAGAAAGAGTGACAATCTTATAGCTTTACTTCTAAGTTTTAATATATTAATCACTAGTTCGTAGTTCCTGTTTCCTGACATCAAATCTTTCTGTTTCGCACAGATACTGTTAAACTTCATCACAAAGGAGAGCTAACACCATTACTTTCTAAAGCCACCAGTCCACCAGTATAGGCAGAAGCCATACTCAAGTACTTTTAAGTTTTTCACTTCGTAATAAATTTATAGCCTACTTATTATTACTATTTACTACTACTACTGCTACTACTACTACATGAAACTTCCTGGCAATGCTTGAATGTATTTATCTTGACAAAAAATCTGGGGAAAATCAACACTGGATATATAAAAAATAATTTTGTCGTTACAGTGTTTGATTAATAGAGAAATAAACATGATGAGTATACATGATATATAAAGATAAGAGATAATTTTTAATTGCTGATAGTCTTCAATTTACAACTGCAATCTCATCCAATGCATAGTTATTGGTAGAAACATTGTTGTAGTTGACCTTTGTGAATCTCACCACAACTGGGTATCTACTGCCAGCAGACTGTTTACAATATATTCAATCATATGAAAATAATTATTGTCAGAAATTATCATCATCATTTGAAAAAATATATATCTATTTGTTTAGATGGATTCATTATCTATTCTAACCTGGTCAACTGACACAACTGATCCAACTCCATTGTACCAGTAGGATTCCCTCCTGAGAATCTTCACCTGTAAATAACACCCAAGTAAGCATATATTGATCAATTTCATAATGGTGTTAGCGCAGGTCGATTTGTTTAAAATAAAGAGTTGATTGATTACCTTGGTTCCCCTCGCAGGACCGATCTTTGGTTTGGGTTTTGGTGCTTCAGGTGTATCGGGTTTCTTTTCTGCTGCAGGTGTATCCTCAGCAGCAGCACGGATGGAAGAAACCAATCTTTTCTGACTCCATTTGTTTCTCTTCGGAAAAGAAACGATGGATGTGCGGGAATCAGTCTTGCTGTTGGGGATACTGGAGGTTATGACAAACCCTGCTGAGGTTATGGCTGAAGTAGCCATTTCTAAGATGGGTTGATGGCTGTGTAAGAATTGAAGTGTGAGTAAACAGGATGGAAGGATGGATGGAGGAATAAAGGTTGGAAGAATATGAACAGGTGGATTGAAGAATATGAGGAAGCTGAAAAATTTGTGGCATGGAGTTATGAATGTTTGGTGCAACCACTGATGTCCTGACACCTAAGCATTCTATCCTTAAATTTGGATAACATAAAATCTTCTTTGTATCTTAATTTGTGAAGCTCTGCTGTCGTCTTAGATTTTGATTTGGAGGAAATCTGAGAAATGAAATTCAGGTATAATTAATTTTATATTTAATTCTCATTGTAATTTATCGACTAAAAACTTACCAAGCTAGAAGTTAAACTTCAAACTTCACAAATGTCAATTCATCAAATACTGGAATAATCAAAATAAAATTATATAAGTCATTCTATAGTGAATTAGTGTTACTCTAAAGTTACATTTGTACTATAAATGGAGATTAGTTCAAATTACATATAGAAATTAATTTAAGTTACAGTAATTATTAAAATTGTTGAGGGTCTAATATTCTAATCAACTTGTATTCGTAATTTTTACCATAATGTAAATATATAACTTAGAAGTATGTAAATGTAAAATTCTAATTTCTAAGTATATAACTTATAAAAAAAATACATTTTACCATCATAAATATTTTTGTTACGTAAAATTTTTGCTCTTCTAAAAACGATTTTCATAATGATGTGGTCATGTGAAGTCTGAGGAGGAATCGATTATCGATGGATTTCAAATTTTGAATATTTTTTTTTAAAGCCACGTGGACAGAGAAGTGGTGGTGTGTCCCACCTAATTATTGGAAGAGTAACAGCTTGCCAGATCGGGTCCGTAAAGCCCATTACCCGGATAAACGAACGTTTTCGAAATTTCGAATTTACTCTCTCCTACTTCCCTCCCTCTAGGCTCCAACCCTCTCCAGTTTCCATTCCAATCTTTACTGTAAAATGGAGAAGATCTCCGTCGCCATCCGATTCCGTCCTTTCCGCAGCCAAGAATCGATCTTCTCCGATCGATACTGGAGGATCGAGGATAATCGGAGCATCAGCCTTCATCGCCCCCTCGGCACCCCCGTCTCCGGCGTCTCCTTCGCATTTGGTTTCTGTTTTTCCGTTTACAACTGCTACGTATACCGATCTCTCATATGTTCTAATTTATTTACTGTTGGGATCTATTGTTGCAGATCATGTGTTCGATCATACTTTTACCAATGAGATGGTTTACAGTATGCTCATCAAATCCATCATAGATGCCGCCGTACATGGATTCAACGGTGAGATTAATTGAAAATGATTGATTTTTGTTTACTAGGGTGTGACCGTGTGAGGTTATTCAGTTATTATTATTTTTTTCTGGATTTTTCTCAGGGACGGCGTTTGCATACGGACAGACAAGCAGTGGGAAGACTTTCACCATGAATGGTTCGGAGAATGAACTGGGTATCATACAGCTTGCTGTTAGGGATGTCTTTAATAATGTCGAGATGGTACTAGTGTGGCTTGTTTTCTTACTCTTTTACTTTTCCTTTCACATCCGGTCTTCGCCTATTTAAAGTATCTCTAACTGCGAGTTTCAGATTAAGGATAGGGAGTTTCTGATTAGGGTTTCCTACATGGAGATCTACAATGAGGAGATCAATGATCTATTATCCTTGGGAAGTGAGAGGCTTCCTATACATGAGAGTTTGGAGGTGAATGAATGGGGTTTATTTTTTTATTATTATGATGTGGATCTTTAAGCCTTGTGGATGGATGTATAGATTCTGATGGGTTTTTTTTATGCTTGTTTGAATATGTAATTCTTAGCGTGGGATCTATGTTTCTGGCCTTCGAGAAGATATTGTGAATTGCAGTGATCAAGTTCTTCAACTTATCAAGCTTGGGGAGGGTATGATATTATTTGAATTTTGAATTTTGAATTGCCTAATTCTAATTTTAATCATGATGTTATGTTTTTGAAATTAACTTTCAGCCAATCGCCGTTTTGGAGAAACAAATATGAATGCCCGGAGCAGCAGATCACATACTATTTTTAGGATGGTATTTATGCGCCTTAGCCTTTTAGAGATAATCACACTCTTTTTAAAAATTATATCATGGTGTAAATTTTAGATTATCGAAAGCAGCCTTAAGGAACAAGGATCTTCTGATGATATATCAGATGCAGATGCTATTCGTGTTTCTGTTTTGGTACGTGCATAGAGTTAATGACGGTATATTACATTACGACATTATTGCCTTTTAAAATCCCCATTCTCCCTTGACAATTTATGCTGTTGTATGTTTCGAATGTCTGGTAGAACTTGGTAGATTTAGCTGGGTCTGAGCGGATTTCTAAGACTGGAGCTGGAGGAGTGCGTTTGAAGGAAGGAAAATACATAAACAAAAGTCTGATGATATTGGGTAATGTGATCAATAAACTCAGTGAGAGTGGAAAACAAAGGTACTCAATATTTTTATCTGTCAATAAATCACTCAGGCCATTAAAATCATTATTTCCAAAAGTTTGTGTTTTTTAAACTATAAATGAACTATGTAGACTTGCAATCTCTTTAGTATCTCGGGCTCTTAGCCATTTTTATTTATTTTAAACTACCCTGCATTTTCTTTCTGTCCAATAAATCTGAGCAAGATCAATGATTATTCAGGGGCCATATTCCATATCGAGATAGCAAGCTCACCAGAATTCTTCAACCTGCTCTTGGTGGCAATGCAAAAACATCAATCATATGCACAGTAGCACCTGAAGAGGTAGATTTTAATATTTTATTTATATTTTCCATTTTTTAATGCAATTTTTTAAAATCTTAAGGTTTATGTTGTATCTATCTACTACTAAATTTTACTCTGAAATGACAATTGCAGGATCACATTGAAGAATCAAGAGGGACTCTTCTTTTTGCAAGCAGAGCCAAACGTATTACCAATTATGCTCAAGTGAATGAGGTTGTTATATTTCCTTTACTTAATTTCTCTGCTGATTGTTTTGCATTTATTCATTTCTTAATTCTTTTTTGTCTATTTTGCCAGGTCTTAACAGATGCGGCCCTTCTTAAGCGGCAAAAACTGGAAATTGAAGAACTTCGCAGAAAACTACATGAGGTAAAAATATTCCAAGAGATAGAAATACACAATCACATCACAATGATTCATTGAAAAATCATTTCTTTTTCTTACAGGGATCGAATTCTGAGGTACTTGAACAAGTAATATTGAAACAACGGAATGATATGTTAAAGGTACACAGCTTATTTTTATTTACTTGTGACTTGTGAGCATCACCATTTGTATTTAACCTTTAAAAAAAAATCAAGTCTGAGTCAGAAAGGGAAAAACTAGTTATTGAGCTCGAAGAAGAGAGAAAATCACGGGAAGTATTAGAACAGCGCATCAGAGAACAAGAATTAATGATCTCTGAGCTTAATGGTTTACCATTGCCTGATTGCGACGAAACATCTATCCAGGTAAATTCTGATTTTCTGCAATAACAGTTTGTTCCTGCTTGTGTCTGTGCATAAGGTTGCTTCCTACATTGATTACTGATTTCCTGACCATTATATGTTTTTCAGACATCAGAAGGCTTCAAAACCCCAGGTTACAAAACCATACCAAGTGACTATGTTGCGAGAAGGACAACTTACTCATCAAAATTTGAATCTAGTCCGTTTCCTATTATATCAGGGAACATAGCTGATGAAGACTTATGGCTACAACTAAATAATGGCCATACAACTGACATCAACATGCTTCAAATGACCCCAGGGTTAAAATCTCAATCCTTACATCCGCATGATATCTCCATTGTACGTAGTCATCATTGTCATGATTTAATTTAAAGGAATCATTTTAATTATCGTAA
Organism: Zostera marina; assembly: GCA_001185155.1. Classification (NCBI taxonomy): domain Eukaryota; kingdom Viridiplantae; phylum Streptophyta; class Magnoliopsida; order Alismatales; family Zosteraceae; genus Zostera; species Zostera marina. The sequence continues at coordinate 507,777 of LFYR01001125.1, read as the reverse complement.
TATTTTTTTTACAATGGAATATGTGTTCTTGCAGAAGAAACAATCAGTCACTCTGGAAATTGAAAAATGCCAGTGTGCTGAAAACATCAGTCATCTTGAGGCTGAAAAAGCTTCTCTGATCCAAGCTCACCTAAAATCGAAGGAAGAAGTTCAAATCCTAAGTTCCGAAAAGGAACAGTTGGTTAATGAGTTGGAAAATGAAAAACAGAAATTTTTGGATCTTAGGAAAGAGCTGAAACAGTTTGTGGATGCATTTTTTAAGCACGAGACCAAGCTGGTTTCTATTTACACGAAGTCAAAGGCAATGGTCGATAATTTGAAAACTTGCAAATCTGGTTATTCAATCGATCATCTTTAATTTTCTCAGAGAACATGTCTACTGTTGTTTTTTTGTTGCTATTGACATCTGTAGCAGTAACAAAAAGTTGTTTTTTTGTTGCTCCATTCTGGGTTGATTAATTATTATGTTATTTGTTTGCTGTAACACAAAGGACTGAAGGAATAATTGACATTTAAAAAGTAGGTAAAATCTGGCGTTAAACAGCTATTTCTGTGCAAAGCTGCCCAAACAAGGTCAGAATATTTTGATGCTATTTGCAAATTGCTACATATCTTGAAGATCACGTTATGATATATGAAGAATAAATGGTAGAGATCGAAATATTTCATTAAAAGATTAAAAAAGAGATGTATTAAGTTATTAACCAAATATATGAGAAATTACTCATAGTTTATTAAAGAATTAAAAAAAGGTATAGTAGCAAGTAGCAACCAAATAAGAATTAAAGATTCTCGATTGCCCAAATCTGGACTTCCTCTCTAATAAAAAAATATCGAACTGAACGAAAAATAAGTATATTTATTATTTAGCATACATTGATTTTAATTATGATAAACTTTTTCTATCGAAAAAATTATAACCGAAGTTACCACCAGATATTCGTTCACAATACCTGTTAGATCCAAGTCGTACTGTTTTCTCCATGTTCATTGAAGAAATTGCTGATGGTGGTGGGGGTAGTCGATACCTATTTAGTTGGATGATTTCTTTAATTTCTTTTATATCTAGTCGATGCGTTCCGTCTCCTCCTCCAACACCTTCACCTAGATCAAATTCCTTATAATTGAATTAATTATCTATCTCAAACCGGCTGTATATATATGTGTAAATGTGATGAGAGAAAGATTTCAAAAACCTGTGATTGTATGTGTTTCAAGTTGAGAAGATTGACGAGCATGCAAAAGATTGACATTAAGTTGCATTCCGGTTTTGTTTTCATCATCATTCTTTGTCATATAAGTTCTGAAAAATTTGTATCCAAAGAAGAGTAAGGTCATTGAGGCAAAGACCAGTGCTGCAATTTTAACATCATTGGCTTCATTGGGCAGTGGCCGCGGAATTGGAGAAGAACTAATGATCATTACTTAAGAACACGAAAATCCACAGTTGAAAAAGAAACAAAATAAGGTTTTGCTGGAACAATTGAATCGAATTAAGATGGGAAATCTATATATATATATATAGTGCACACTGATGGTTTGGAGCAAAAGAGAAAAATTATATATTTATAATGGTGGATACTAATTTTGGTCAATTTCAAATCTAATATCTATTTGAGGCTCTCTAAAAATTAAGAAACAGATATGGTATCTAACTATCTAAGATATGGTAGGCCGGACTAATTTTGACCCAGAAATGATCTATTTCCAATTTAAATTAATATCTCATAAAATATTTCATTTATGATATCTCAGTCTATTTATTTTACAATCTTTAATTTGTCGATTCAAAATTCATTTTTTCTTTTGTAAATTTCAATGGATATAAAACATGTTAATATTTCCCACGTAATTTTATCTCATCTTTTATCCTTTCACTCTTAACCCCAACTCGTCTAGTTTGAAACTATTTGGTGATTTCATCTCAAATCCCTTATATTGGCTCTAAATCATTTTCATTCCTCTAACTTCTCATCTTGCAGTATTAGTCATTCATGTGGATTAATCAACTCTTGTGATGATACCTTCGACCCACTGAAATAATCTAACAAGAACATCACTGGACTACTTAAATATGAAACTAATTATTTTATCAATGATGAAAATTGAACAGGTGATCATAGAGAATCTTTCATTCATTTTATCAATCTTGTTAAATCAGATTTCGCTCCAACTTATTATTATCCATCGATCTTATGTATCCAACCGTCCATTTAAAATGAAAGATTTAAAATAAAATAAAATGAATTGTGAAATATTTTATCAGACTTCTTTAATCTTTATTCTATGTTCCACTACGTAAATAAAATATCAAAAGAACCAACGGTCCGTCTTCTTTGACCTCAATATTTCATTAAATATCTTAGTTAGTAATTAGTATAGTTAAGTTATTCTCTTATATAGTCTTATTATCTTACAAGGATTTATTTATTACTATTTAAATGATTCTTTTTTGTTTGCCTTGGGTGAGAATAAGAGACCACTCACCCATTATTATTAAATTCTAATCTGTAAAACCCTTATTAAATATTAATATATGCATGTGTTTACGGTACTTGGGTTTTTGTCGGTGACGGTGGCAGTTTTGCTGAAATCGCAATCCCAAGGTTTCTTCTCCGATGACTGGTACAGCAAGCTCATCGCGAAGTTCGCATGGGAGAGCAATGTGTTTGGCAAGTAGCATGCCCCGCCAATCTCTATTCGCTGGCAATCCACCTCTGTCTGTGCGCAGGCGTAGTCGATGTTCGCCTGAAGCTCGACGTCCGACACGCCGGGCTTGGCAACGCACCACTTCTTCTTCTCACTGGCACTGGGAGAGATTTTCACCTGCCTTAAAAATGCGAATCAATCGGTCGGATAAACAACTTGCTTACGTGAAAAAATTATACGTACGTTTCGTTGCTCGGCGGAGCTGGTTTTGGCGAGACCAACGTCGTAGTTTGCGGTCTGGTCTGGGCGGTAGAGGCCAAACGACCGCTCTGAGGTTGGATTTGGTTTCATATCCTCGTCGTAGAGGGCGAATATGTAGGTGCCGATGGTTTTCTTCGGCATTAGTGGAGTTCCGACGTTGGAGTTTAGGTGGGATATCAAACCTTTGTTATATGCTTTGGCATTCTCCACGTTTGCACCGACCTCGTTGGCGTCTCCGGCGTGTGGCCACCCCGTCTCGGCGACAACGAGCTCAACTGTTTCGAAGCCCAGACCGTTCACTGCTGATCTCACGGCGTCGACTTGGGCATCGAACATGTTGGTGTAGCTTATTCCCGTGTTGGCGTCCCGACGGCCGGGATTGGGTTGGAATAGACAGAAGGCGAGGGTGACCGGCCGTGGATCCCCGCTGTATGCGAAAAATGGGTACGGGTTGATCATGAAAGGAGAGGCGGTTTGTTTGAGGAAACTTAGGATTCCGGTCAAAACGTCGGCGTCGGCAGATTTGAAAGTACCCGAGGAAGGTGGATCAGATTGAGCCAATATAGACATTGGATGGACAGTGGAGATTTTGATATTGCTGTCGAGTTTCCGGTCCACGAGGGCTTTATGCAGATTCTGCATCGCAGGAAGAAGCTGTGACTTTAGACCGTCGTCTCCATATAAGAGCACCTCGTTGCCGACGGAGATGGTGGAGATTTTGGAGGATGGGACGAACGGGACGACATTTGTCGAAACCCAATCGGCAGCGGCAGAAGGATTTATGGCGAGTTTGGAGATGTCGGCGTTAGATGTACCGATGACGATAGAGATACCAGTTTGCGCCAGGGATTTTAACATACCAGGGTTAGCACCGTAGAGCCGGATCTTGGAAATAGTTGTGGATTTGAGTAGCTTCACGGTTGCTTCCGGCGATGGTAGATTATCGGCGACCTCGCCGTAGTTTACTCCTACGAAAGATTGAGAACCTGTATAGAACAGAACCCAAATTTCACAAAATCAAAACTTACCCAAATCAAATCACTGGAATTTATCCCGACCCAAATAACCCGACTGTTCTATCTCCTTACTCGCCGGTCTAACACACAGAACGATCATTGATAGCAAAACAAGCCCCAGCGCCGGTACGACCGTCATGATTGGTAAAGAAGAAAGGTGAGTGAAAAGTAATTGATTTGTGATGGCAAAAGCCTAACTTACTTGTCTATGTAAGTGCGGAGCAAGCAAAGGAAAACTTTCTTTCCTTTGCCTATAACTTACTTGTCGGCCGAATTAAAGTGTCGAGGCTTGAGAATGACGATATTTTCCGGCAACCCACAACTACATAAAACGTACATGTGCTTTAGATTCGTTGTAAAAAAAAAAAGAGAAAATTTCAAAATTTACCCTCAAAAGGTAGAAAAAATATATACAAAAAGTTGTGCATGTAGAAATCAATTAAATCTGAAAATCGGAATGAAAAAACAGTAAAGCAATTAAACTCACGTTAATTTCTTTTTTAAAGACGATTTAGATTAAAAATAAAATAAATAAATTACAAAACTACGATAAAAGAACAATTAAAAATACGATAGGATGTATGGAATAACTAATAGGTATATCTTGTTAATTCTCGGTTTGTAGGTCAGTAACTAATAGAGAGACTTTCTCCCACCTTCTGATAGTTGTATCTTCCAAACTTAACCTATGTGATTTTTTATATAGACGGTGGTTATAGATGATAGTCAAATCTTGTATGAAATCCCTTGCAATGATGACCATAACCGACCGAGAGAGCCCCTCCTTATGTCGTAGATTTCTCTTCCTCCAAAGATGTCATATATATATATATATATACAGTTTATATCCTAGACGACACTGTCCGCCCAGTGCTCTGTTGCGATACCTTACCTCTGTACCCTCCGATATCCAATCTACCGTCGTCCCATGCCCTGCCTCCCGTTCAGCTGCCCCCCATATTGGTGTCCAATCTCGTCCCGAATCCACATGTCCGACCTGTTACAGAGGTATGCCTAACTACGTACGCGTTGCATCCCTCCTCACTGCGCGTACGACCCATGCCCGTCTAGTCGGACAACCATTGCGCGGCCACCGTCCAATCGTCATGCGAGCTAATGAACACCTACTGTCCTGCGCGGCCAAGAACCGGAGACGATTTAGACGGCCAGATGATGTGCCGTAGAAGGAGCCGTTCCAGAACACGTCCCGTTCTGGAACAGTTTCCTATATATATATATTACGAATGCATTCAAATGTAGACCCAACATAATACTGACTTTCTGAATTTAAATATCCCTTCTATGATATCATCCACCGTTTCTTTGCTTTATCGTTGTGATATCACGTTAATATTTAAAAACACTAAAAAACACATAAAAAAAACACCCATAAGAAAAATAAGATAACATGGTTGACCAAAGAAATGAAGAAGCTCAATAAATTTTATTCACAATCCGCCGGTCTATTTTATACCTAATTGTTATGGGTGACCGGTATGCTAATTACTTTGATGACGGGTAGATTAGGAAAACAATATGTTAACCATGTTTAACCCACACTTAACAAGCTTGGAGGGTATTTTTGGTCAACAAATCAAATAAGATGGCTGTTGGTGTGTGGGATCGTCGGTGCAAGCTCACAACCTCAACTCTTACAAGTGTTTAATCTCTAAAATTGTCAACCCCCTCTCCTGATGGACCAAGGGAGGTATTTATAGTGTCCCGTGATTGATCCTGGGCCTTGTGGGCCATCCGGCCCCCCTGCGCCTTCGGACCCATTCGTGCGTTCGGGTCTCGAAGGCCGCTCATTCGGTCCATGGACCGCGGTCCATGGTACCAACAATACTCCCCCCTTCCTCGATGGGCTCGGGCTCAGGGGCCACCCGTCCGAACTTGGCCTCCGCCATCCTCTCTTTACTAGTCTTGAAGGCTCCTCGAGGTTCGAGCTCCCCCTTCTCCCCTCCTATAAATAGAGCGCTCGCTACTTTGGTTTTTCATCCCTTCCTTCCTTCGCAATGAGCATCCGGGATATTCTTGAAGAGTATGGCCGCGAAGTGCAACTCCAGCACGCCGCGCGGGCTATGTGTCTGTTGTCGCCCGCTGGCGTTCCCAATAGCGTGGTCGTGGCTGAGACTCAACGTCTCAACGATGTGTTGATCGACGTCCATCGTCGTCTCTCTCAGGTCCGCCGCTCCGATCTCCTTGCGAGCCGGTCTGCCGTCGCCCCCCCTGACACCGTTCCTACTGCTGCCTCGGGCTCCGTTGGGATCTCGCACGCCTTTCACGCTCACGACACGATTGCGGTTCCTGCTGCTGCTCCTACCGAGGCTACCGGCCGCCGTCGTCGGTTGTGCGGCCATCGTCGCTCCCGTGGGTTCTCGTCCCTTCCGACTACTGACCTGCGCCATTTCTTGTCAAGGTCCCCGAAGTCGGGCCGTTAGGCCCGCCCTGGAGCTATCCGCGCCCACTCTCATGCCCTCTCGGGTGGTGGGCTTGCCTTCGTGGAGCGGCGCCCGGGATGCCCTGACGCCCTCTTTTTTTCTCTCTACTTGTTGCATTCGTACTTTGTTGTTGTTTTTTTCCCCCCGCCGTACAACCGGCTATTGTAACCCTTGCTTTGTTTTAGTACTATGCTTTTTCTTCGCTTTTTCATGTTTCGCGTTTTGATTTTGCCCTTGCACATTGGTGTAGTTTTACGCTATTCGGCGTCCTCTGCTGACGTTGCCCGGTCCCTTCTCGAGCTTCGCTCCCGTTACCAGGGGAAAACCCTCCTTCGCCGGCGCTCCTCCTTCGTTCCTCCTTCTCCCTCGTCCCATTCGGCCCGCCGATCGGGCCCGTAGGGGACCCTGTTTGGACGCCCCCGCCCCGTCCTGCCTGCTCTGTTCGGTCGTTGGGCACGCAAAGCTCTTTTCCCGCCGCCCCTCTGAGGCCCCGCCGTCCGCGTTGGGCGCTGACCTTCACTCTTCTTCCGACGGTTTGGACTGTGGGCTCCCTCGGAGGCTTCCCGGCCTGCCCCGTCCCATCACCTCCAGATAAACGCGACGCCTCGTCTTCTGCACCTCCCAATCCCTATATAAACCCCTTCGCTTCCCCCTCACACTCGTGTTTCTGTTTCATTTCCACTTCCGCTCACGCGCTCGCCTCTCTCACTTGCAATCTCTTTTTTTCCCTCTAGATTACTCATGGCTGCTCCTCCTCTCGCCGTTGCTGGTTCCGCCTTAGCGGAAAGCCTCTTTGTCACTCCGGACGACAAGAATCCCCTGTCCCTCGCCAGTGCCGACGGGATCCAGGAAGCTCTGACGAAGATGGGTCGGCCTGACCTGGACTTCATTGAGGCCAGGAATCGCCTCGCCTCTCAGCCGCCGGAGGACATGGTCGGACTTTATACCAATTACGCCGAGGCCGGTCTGACTCTCCCTCCTCTCGTAGCCGAAGCTGTGCGTTTCTGTGGTATCTCCCTCTCCCAGTTCCCCCCGGCCGCCATCGATCGTTTGATGACGTTCTCGTTACTCTGCCGGCCGGTCTTCCTTATCTGGTTTTCAATGACGTCGGACCCTCGTCGCCTGCTGGTCGCGCAGAGGTCGGGCAACACACTTTTTGATCAGTTGGTCGACCGATCGCATCACTGGCGCGGTCGTTTTTTCTTTGTCTCCTTGGATGCTCGCCGCCCTCTCGTTGGGCGCTTTTGACGCAGCTGAAGAACCGAACCGCTGCCCCTAGTCGCTTGCAGCTGCAGCCTCAGATGCTGAACGCGCAGGACGTTCTGGTCAACATCTATCGCCGCGGGGCCGTCAATGCTCGGACGTTGGCTCAATCTTGGAGCTACGATGAGCACATGACTTTGCCCATCAAGGCGGACTACACCCGGGATGGTCCGCCCAAACGCTCGCACAAGAAGCGGCCGCACGACGCTATCCAATTCGACCTGCCTTCGCCCCCGCCCCGACGCCCCGAGACCGAACCCGAGGACGAGGCCGAGGTTGAGGTCGACTCTACTCTTGACGACACCCGGGCCGAGAAGAGGCGAAGGAGAAAGCTTCGGGCTGAGAAGAGAAAAGCTAAGGTTGTTGCCCAGGAGGAAGTCGAGGTCGAAATCTTGTCTTCCCCGCTCCTGGTTTCTTCCGACTGCCTGTCCGCCGACCTCATGGCTTCTCTTCGGAAAGATGGGATGGATCCCGACCTTTTCTGCACGTTTGTGAAGAGCTGCGACCATTCGGTCCTCTCTGCCCCGCCTTGGCGGGATCTTTAAGAAAAAACTCTCTTCCATCGACTCCTGGTTACGGATAGAAGACGAGTACGTACGGCTGCTTGATCGTGCCCCTTCGGATATCGACCGCGACCTGAACCACCAGATGCTTCAGCTTTCGGTTATTACCAATGTTCGCTTGCAGCAGGGCCCCCGCCAAGACGAAGAGGTCCAACATATGCGCGTCGAGCTTGCTGAAGCGAAAGAACAGCTGGACGTCGCCGTGCGGGAACGGGACGCCGCCGTGACTAAAGCGGAGGTCTCTAAAGCGGCTGAGGAGGAGAAGAACCGTGCCGTCGCCACCCGAGCTGCTCTTGACGCCGCCGTGATTGCTGCCCAGGACGAATTTGTGGGGTCCTTCGTGCCTACCTTCGATGTCCGTCTGGCGGATTTGAAGTTGGACCACGCCGACATGCTGAAGGACTCGAAACACGCCGGCTTCTGGAAAGGCTACCTGCACGGGCGTAAGATGTGCGAGCTCGTTCACCCCCCCTCGCCGGCCTTGTCGTGCCCTGGAGCCTTCGCGATTGGGAGAATTGGGAGGAAACGGGCGTCCCCCACTACCAGCCTCCTTTGGACGTGAGCGACAGCGAAGAGAAAGATTTTGAGGCTGACTTTCCCGAGTATACGAAGCCTACTTTTGATTAATGTGTTGTTTCGTTCGGTCCTGTCCTGTTTTTTTGTTGTTGTTGTTTTGAACGTACCGTGATACTTAGTGCTTCTTCATTAATTTTGGATGCTTTCTTACTCTTCCTCTTGTCTTTCGCCATGTTCTTCTTTTACTGTCTTCACTTGTTGCGTGCGTCCCTTTGAGGGGATGGCCTGGGCCGTCTGGGTGCCCCCGCACGGTCTTCCGACCACGGGGAACATCGGCTGGCCCTCTTTGTTTTCGTTCCCTCGTTCCCACCTCGTCCATGTCGTGGGGGATCGGGCGCCGCCCTCCCTTTTCGACACTTAGAGTCATTTTTCTCGTAATGTATCGCTTTCGCGTTCTTACTTATTGCGCGCTTTCCCCTTCGAGGGGGCGGCCTGGGCCATTCGAACGTTCCCGCGCGGTCTTTCGACCTTGGGAACCTTCTGCTGGCCTTTTCGGCGGGCTCCTCCCTTTTTTTCTTAGTCTGGGGGTCGGCTGTCTTCCGATTAATGGGGGCACTCCAGGTGCATTTCATTAGATATCGCGTGCCGTGGTCGGGTGGCCCGACATTACATATGAAGGAAAGAAAAACAACGATACCGAAATAAAGGTAGGATTTGCGTGGTGCCCTCGCCCTCACCGCCTATACTTTTCGAGGTTGACGGCGTGCCAAGTCCTTTCTATTTCTTGCCCGTCCTCGTACCCTAGGCGGAAGATACCCGGGTGAATCTCGTCCATGATGATGTACGGGCCTTCCCATCTTGCCGACAACTTCCCTTTCGTCTGGTCCACCCCTGTTACCTTGGCGTTTCTCAGTACGAGGTCGCCCGGTGCCAAGTTCTTCTCGGCCACCCTTTCGTTGTGGTATCTCGCCACCCTTCTCTTGTAAGTGACGTCCCTGATGGACGCCTCCTCTCTCCGATGTTCCAGGTGCTCCTTTTATAATAACAGCGCTTGGTCGTTCGCTTCTGGCTGGAACTGTTCGATTCGAGCGGTCGACCATACCAGCTCGGCCGGCGCTACCGCCTCGATTCCGAATATGAAGGCGAAAGGTGTCTGGCTCATGGGGGTTCGGATTGTCGTGCGGTACGCCCACATAGTCTCGGGGATCATGTCCGTCCAGTTTCCCGGGTGTTCGCCCACTTTCCTTTTCAAGATTGACACTATCGTCCGGTTTGTAACCTCCACTTGCCCGTTCACTTGCGGGTGGTACATTGGTGCGAAGCTTAACTTAATCCCGCTGTCTTTGCAGAATTCTCTTAACTTCTTCCCCGTGTACTGCGTTCCGTTGTCCGTTATTATTTGGATCGGGACCCCGAACCGGCAGATGATGCTTCTAAAGACGAAGTTCACTACATTCTGCTCGATGATCGTGTTTGTGGCTTCCGCTTCGGCCCACTTTGTGAAATAATCGACTGCTACGAATAGAAACTTTCTTCCCCTCGACGCTGGCGGGAAAGGCCCGACTATGTCAATTCCGATCCCCACCTTGCGAATGGGACGGGCATTGTTACCACCTTCATCATGGTGGACGACCGCCTCTGGACGTTCGAGTGTCGCTGGCATTCGTCGCACCGGTCGACGATTTCTTCTGAGTCTTTTATTGACTCGGGCCAGTAGTAGCCTTGCCTGGCTACTTGCTTCTCCAACGCCCTTCCGCCTTGGTGCGCCCCGCTTGCCCCCTCGTGGATGCTTCTTGCGATGGCTTTGCCGTCCTCCTGCGACACGCACAGCCGTAGGGGTGTCTTTTCTGTGGCGGATCGCCGGTACAGCCTGTTTAGGGCCACCACAAACCAAGCGGCTCTGTTCCTCAATTTCCTGGCCTCCATTGGATCTTCTGGCTTTTCGCCTGCCTCGATGAATCTACTAATCGGCGTTCTCCCGTCCCCCGAAGTTATTACTCCGCACAGCGCTGCCTTGGAGTCGTGAGGTCTCGTTGGGTGCTCTTGGTTCTCGATTCGAATCCATCTTCCTTCCGCCTTCCCTGGGGACGCTTCCAGCTTGGCTAGCGTGTCGGCCTCCCCGTTATCCTCTCTCCCTATTTGGGAGATCTTCCATTCCTCGAGTTTTCCCATGGTCGTTCTCGCTTCGGCCACATAGATTGACATTGAGTCTTCCTTGGACACGAAGTCGTCCCTAACTTGGTTGGCTACTAGCCGGGAGTTCGTGTGGAAATGCACCTTGGACGTGCCCAGCGCTCGTGTTAGCCTGATTCCTAACAGGAAGGCTTCGTATTCCGCTGCGTTGTTGGTTGCCTAAAATTCGAAATGGATCGAGTACTCGATCATTTCCCCCGTCGGGGTTTTTACCATGACCCCTGCGCCGCAGCCTGTGCTACTGGACGACCCGTCCACGTGGGTCGTCCACCATTGCTCGTCCGCACTCTCGCCGTCCTTCGGGGCTAGCTCGGCCATGAAATTCGCTACCGTTTGTCCTTTGATTGCTCTGGCTGGTATAATAATCAAGTGGAATTCGCTAAGTTCCATGGCCCATTTGGTCAGTCTCCCCGAGACGTCGGGCTTTTGCAGCAGCTGGAGCAGCGGGTGGGCCGTTGGGATCGTGACGGTGTGGGCGTAGAAGTATGGTTTCAACCTTCGGACCGCCGAGATCACCGCTAGGGCCAATTTTTCGATATCCGGGTACCTTTCCTCCGCCCCCTGCAGCGACCGGGAGTGGTAATACACTGGCCTCTGCACGCCCTCCGCTTCCGAGATAAGTACCGCGCTGACGGCTGAATCCGAGCACGCGACGTACATGGTGAGTGGCTCTCCTCTCGCGGGGGGGCCAAACGTCGGTAGGCGAGATAGCTGGCTTTTGAGCTCCTTGAACGCTTTCTCGCACTCATCCGACCACACTACTCTGGGGCCTGGGTTCTTCAGAAGCTGAAAAAACAGGCGCAGGCGGTCCGCCGTTCTTGGCAGGAACCTGCTAAGCGCCACCACCTTTCCGTTCAGCTTATGGACTTCCTTTATCGTTCGCGGTGGGTTCATGGCCATGATGGCTTGAACCTTTTCCTCTCTTGGCTTGATCCCCTCGGGCGTGATCCGGAAACCCAGGAAACCTCGAACGCGTACTTCTTTGCTTTCAACTTTAGCCCTGCTTTTCTGACGTTGGCGAGAGTCTCCTCCAGGTCGGCTAGGTGCGTCCTGGTTTCCTTCGATCGGACGAGTACGTCGTCCACATACACCTCCACGTTCCTGCCTATCTGCGCCCCGAATACCTTGTCCATTCGCCTCTGGAAGGTGGTCCCGACGTTTCGCAGGCCGAACGGCATTACTTTGAAGCAGAACGTGCCCATCTCTGTGATGAACGACGTCTTCTCCTCGTCTTCCCTTTCCATGGGTACTTGGTTGTACCCTGAGTGTGCGTCCACGAAACTCAGCAGTTCACACCCGGAGCTCGATCTGGTCCACCAGCCGGTCTACCGACGGTAGCGGGTAACTATCCTTGGGGCATATTTTGTTGAGGTTTGTGAAATCGACGCACATCCTCCACCCCGCGTCCGCCTTTCTCACCATGACCACGTTGGACAGCCACTCAGGGTAACGCACTGGGCGGATGAAACCCGCTCGAAGGAGTTTCTTGACTTCTGTTTCTACCGCGCCTCTTTTTTCTGCCCTTAGCGGACGCAACTTCTGCCTGATGAGGCGGGCGCCCGAGGCCACCGTGAGCTTGTGCTCTGCCAGCGCCCGAGACATCCCACTCAGCTCTCCCAGCTCATTTGCGAACAAGTCCTCATTTTCTCTGAGGAGTTGCTCCAGCCCGCCCCTCAAGTCCTGCGGGAGGTCCTTTCCTATGCGCACTTCGTTCCGGTCGAGGCTGATTAGGGTCGTACGGGACGCCGGCTCCGGCTTTGGGACCCACTCCCTTGCAGAGTGCGGTAGGCCCTCATCCGATGTCATCACCTCGCCAACCGAGTTGAAGTAGCACTCGCGTACTTTCTTCTGGGACCCTCTGACCGTACATACTCCCTCTTCGGTCGGGAATTTGAGGCACTGGTGGAGCGAAGACATCACCGCCTGGAACGCGTATAGCACCGCTCTTCCTAGGATGGCGTTGTATCCGGACGTGAAGTTTACCACGGTGAGCGTGACTTCGACCGTTTTCGCTTGGGCATGCCGGCCCAAGGTGACCGGGATGGATATCATCCCTGCTACCGGGATTTCCGCCTGTCCGAAGCCTCCGATGGGGTCCCTGCTTGGGAGCAGATCCGCGCGGGCCAAGCCGAGGTCAACGAAAGCGTTCCAGTACAGTACGTCTATGGACGCCCCTGTGTTTACCAGAACCTTGTGGAGGCGTACGTTGGATTTATCCCCCCTTCGGAAGATGGGGGTTATGACTAACGGATCGTCGTGGGCGTAGTGACGTCCTTCATGTCTTCCTCTGTGAAGGAGATTTCCATCTTCGTTCGTGGGTGCTTCGTCCCCGTCGTCCGGTCCATATCCGAAGTGTATCGATAGCCTCCCACGGGTCGTCCCCCCGGGAGGCGCCCCCTCCTGCGATGGTGAGGATATCCCCTACCGATTCGTCTACTGACTCTTGCTTCGGCGCTTGGTGCCCCGTGGGTATGACCGTCGGCCGTCTCACTGGCGGGGCGGGGGGGGCTATGGTTGCGGGCTTCATTTTCTCCAGTACCTTCGCCAGGTTCAGGCACTCGGCTGTTGTGTGGCCGTTGTCCTCATTATATTCGCAAAATCGGCGAGTGTCCCTGAACGCTGTCGTGTCCTTCCTCATCGGCCTTGGAGGAGGTAAGGTCCCCGTTCCGCTCAGTGTGAGGAAAACTTGCCTTTGGTTTGCCGTCGGGGCTGGCCCTGCTTCCCTTCGCCCCCTCCTGTGGGGACGCCAGTCCTGTACGCCGCCGCCTGCGGGGCGATCGGGGGCTTGGTCTGCGGCTGCTGATGTTGGTGCTGCTGCTGCCCCCCTGCGCCTGCGGGGGTGCCTTTCCTCCTCTGCTGTCGCTTGTACTCCTGGATCTTTGCCCCCAGGTAGTCTTCCACGTTGCACTCTCCGTAGGACCTTTCCATAGCTTCGGCGAAAGTGGTTGACGGCTTTCGTACCAGGTCCCCTGCGAAGAAAGTGGGTCGGAGGCTGTCCGTGAGGGCGTACAAAACCACCTCTTCCGAAATCCCCTCGATCTTCTGAACCTCACCTGCGAATCACCCCATATACGCGCGTGTGCTCTCAAACTCTCCCTGTGTGATGGCGCTGAGGGTGACTTTGATTTTGGGCTCCTACGTCGGTGTGAAAAAGCCACCCGGAACACCGTTACCAAGCCTTCGTAAGTATGTACGGATCCTGTGAGCAGCATCTTGTACCATGCTATCGCGTCGCTCGTGAGGGCTCTGCGGAACATCCGGCACCAGACATCCTTTCTGCTCGTCCTGTCCTCCATGTTGGTCTTGAACGAGTGAAGGTGATTCTCCGGATCGGTGTCCCCTTGTAATACGGGATCTTCGGGGCCCTCCAGCCCGGGGGGTACTCCTCGTCCAGCAGGTGTTGTGCCAGGGCCTCTCTCCCTGCTCCGCCTACCGCCAGGGTCGTACCGCCTCCGGGACCTCCCGTGGGAGGAGCGTCGCTCCCGGGCCCTCCGATCGGGGGGACCGGCCCGTACACCGGGTCACCTCCTCCGCCCCCGTCTGACTCGAGGGTGTGGGGGGCCACCGTGAGTTGGTGCACCTGCTCCTGCAGGTGGCGTTGGCTCTCTTGTAGAGTGGATATCAGTTCCACGAGTTGCGCCCTTTCTCGCTTGTTCTCCCTTTCCGCGTGCTCCTTCTCCTCTGCGCGCTCCCTCCGACGAAGTCTCTCGTGCTCCTTCTCCGTCGCCCTGCTCTCCCTTCTCTCCCGGGACCGTGACCGACTCGACCTCCTCTCCTTAGGTGGGGGTGTGGGCCCGCTTCGTCTGTTCCTCCTGGACGACTCCCACCCGTACCTTACTTCCTCCAGCTCCATGCGTAACCTTTCCCCCTGAGCGTCCCACTCTTCGTTGGCTTTTATCTCCTCCGAGTACCGGTCCCGTGGGTGGTGCGGTGCCGGTCGGTACTCCGGTGCCTCCCGCTCGCGCCGCCTTGAGTTTTCCCCTACGTGGTATTCGCTTCTTCCCATCATCCTCCTCCTTCCTCCCGGTTGCTGTGTTTATTCACGTCAGGTTCACCACTGTTGGTGTGTGGGCTCGTCGGTGCAAGCTCACAACCTCAACTCTCACAAGTGTTTACTCTCTAGAATTGTCAACCCCAACCCCCTCCCCTGATGGACCAAGAGAGGTATTTATAGTGTCCCGTGATTGATCCTGGGCCTTGTGGGCCATCCGGCCCCTTGCGCCTTCGGGCCCATTCGTGCGTCTCGAAGGCCGCTCGTTCGGTCCGCGGTCCATGGTATCAACAATGGCTTTAAGTGTGTGTGAGCTACCCAATAAACAATGTACATTGACCATATTCTTTTTTAACTTCAAATGTATCCTATAATCTAATAGTCATATTCGGACCGTAAATTAAAATTACTTTTTATTTTATTAATTAAAATACTCGAATCCATAGTCTTAAAATTAAAATTACATAGGTTAAAATATTAAATGGATGATTAAAAATAAATATCTTAAGCTTAGAGCCCAAGTATGTGGGCTAATGGGCTACGCCCAAACCCATTAAGTTTAAAAGAGGGAATATTCTTCGGCCACGGGCCCACGGCCATCGGAATTGATTTAATAAAAAACTAAAATAAAAACGTCATTTACTAAGTCAGAAAAGATCGAAAAACGGTAGAAAATAGGAAGAAATCAAAGCAAACAACGCATTTGCTTCAATTGCACGCAAATTCCAGCCTGGCTTCAACAACTCAAATATTCCTATCCTGGCCGTTCGTTTCATTCCATCCCAACTGTCCATTCAATTCAGGGTTTCCCTATTTAAGAACACCCACCCACTTCTTTTTTCTGATAACCATTGCTTGGTTGCGGGTCGTCTTATCCTTACCCTCTTATTTTTCTCCACCGCTATCGTTTTTTCTTCTATCTCCTTTTCTTTCTTCTTTTTTTGTTTCAGATCTGTTAATAACGATCCGTAGCTTCTCATTTCTGTGTTGTTGGCGGTGATTTTTGTTCGTCTGTTGCGGATCTGAGCAGTTATGACCTCTTTGATTTTTTTAATATGTTTCAGGTTTAGGTTTCGTCTATTTTCGATATGATGAGGGAGGAGCATGCTCGCGCTTTTTGATTTGTTTCTTGTGCTGTGGTGAGCGACTTAGATCTACCGTGGTCTTCTCTGGAAGTCTTTGGATTTGGATCTTTGTCTCTTGGATGAAGCTGGAAAGGTCGGTTCTAGCTGATTTGGCGGGGATCGTGATTTATGGTGGCAGATCTTCGATAGATGTGTATTTGCATGTATGCAATGATCTCGATATGTCTTTGGTAAAATTCATCTCGACCTTTGCCATGTTGGGTGCGCTCGCATGGCAGGTCAACTCAAATCCTAATAAAAAAAAGTTTTTTTGTTTGGAGAGGAGATCGTACGGGGATTTTTTTTATATCCCTGGGGTCTCTTTCTCCATGGTCTTCGTGTCTCTCCGTTTTATTCTTTTTTTATTGCATTCAAATCATGGAATCGTCTCTCATCGGTTAAAACAGCTTCCCCGATCGATCGAATCATCTCGAGGTATTTATTAAGTTATGCGTCACACCTTAGCATATTTAAACTGGTAAGAAATTATTCCTTAATATCACGATTTCCTTCTTTGGTTATATTTTAGTAACATCAAAATCGTATATACGTTCCAATATTGATATTATCTCTTGAATCATAAGTTTTGTATACGTTCCAGTATTGTTTATAAGTCTTTAAATCATTCAATTATCAGAAGTTAATGAATAATTGAATATTGTAAAAATTTATTTCTTCTGTTTTGTTAGTTATGTAAATTGTAATAGGTTGTAGGTTTATTTTTTCTGTACATCTCGATTGTAATCAGTATTTGCTGCGGGCTATGTTACTGGTCGAAGGAAGAACTTGAGATCTATTCCTCGGATGCTTAGAATGTTTTAGCAGGTTGTTTCATTTGTATATTTGTTTTTCTAGTTGTTTCATTTGTCAACTCCATTTTTATTTTTATTGTTTTTTATTTTTATTTTCTATATTGTATTTTAGCAGGTTGTTTAAAATACACTTGTATATTTGTTTTTGTAATTAATTATTTGAAATATTGTTTTTAGTTTAAAATTATTTTCAAATTCAGGATTGAATATAAGATTCAGGTTGAAGATTTGTTCTTGTTTTTTTAAATTATAATTGATTATATATGAAAGAATAATTTGTTGGTATTTTAAACTTAATATTATGTTTTTTTAACTTCGTTAACTTTCGTGATTTGTTCTTTAACTCCGCCTTTGGTGCTTTACTTTAAACCATTGCCGGTCCCCAGCCCGGGATAAGGAGGAGGGGAGAATATTTTGGTGTTAGGTGGTGAAATATTTTGTTTTATTTGATTTTTTTATATTTTTCGTAATATTCTCGTATTTTGTTTAATCTTTTTTTTTGTTTTAATTTTATTTACGTTGATCATTTAGTTATTTTTATCAAACTTTATTTTCTGTGTATTTTTAAATTCTGTTTATGATTCAAAATTTAGAAGTTATTGAATAATTAATTTTTTTAGTAATCACATTAATACTTTTTTATCTACCTTTTGCGTTTCAAACTATATAATAAAAATCTTAAAATTTTGTTTAGTCTTAGGTCAGCTTGCTTGAATTTGGAGCCAGCATTGAATTTTACACTATATGGATTTTGATTCCATAGCATTCAACTTCATCTTCTGGTTCAAAGGTGATATCAAACACATTGACAAATGTTTATAAGTGAGTATTTTAGTTTTGACAATTTTGTCATTTTTCTTCTAATTTTATTTATATTGATTGATTTTCTTTTCAATTGCCAATGTGCAATTTTTTATTTATTATTATATAAAATGATTATAATTTTTCTATTAAGTTTATAATTACAACAAATCCAATTGAACTCCAAATTTTAATGATTATCTATATTATTTATGTTGGTCTTACGTACTTTTATGGGTGATTTTTCCTATTTTTAACTTGAGAGAACTCATTCTACATCTTAAATTTACCTTATAAACTACTTGATTGTTATGTGTGATTTCCCTTGGAGGAGGTATCTTATATTTTCGAAAATTGCTTTCCTCTTCTTTCTTTATTTTCCTTCCTTTATTGATATTAGTACAATTATTTAATTTAAATAGAATTCGGATTTTCTTGAGGTATCCCGTTGTTTTTTAACTTTTTTTTCCCTTTCGTGCTTTTCGATTTTAATTTTCTCTAATCTTGTTTCGATAAAGATGTCTTAAGTTATATTACGTCTGATCTCTCGTGTCATAATGAATTTTCTCTCGTGCTTGCGTTTGTTCTTCTCTTTTCAAAGTACCCATGTGTTGACGCAATTATCAATCATGTGATTCCCCAACATTTGCCGCTTGTCTTCTTGGCTTTATTCATCATCTGAGTGAGGCATGTGTCTTGCTCATCTACTAACTTGTAGTCCACTGTGTACTTTGTTTTTAAGCTAGGTGATTTTTATAAATATAAAGACTTTTGTGTGTTTGATAAGCAAAATAAATTAAAAAAGTAGTTTAAATTGAAAGAAGAATTGATGGAATTATGAGGCTCCCCTCTATCTCTGCCTTTAGTGTAACCTCCAATATGGTTCGTTCGGATTTTCTTGAGGTATTTAGTTGTTTCTAATTCTTTCTTCTTTTTCGTGCTTTTTGATTTTAATCTCTTTAGCCTTGTTCCGATGGAGATATCTTAAGCTATGTTATATGCGATCTCTCGTGCCATAGTAAACTTTCTCTCGTGTTTGCGCTTGTTCTTTTCTTTCCACAGTGCCCATGTGTTGGCTGCAACTATTTACCATGTGTTGGCGATCCTGATGAAGTTTTTTGCTTGCTCCGACATTGGCATTGACTAGCCTTCCTTGTATCTGAGATTGCGCTCAGATCACAGGTGCCAAACGAAGGCAGTTATTGCTTTTCAGTGTAACCCTCAACATGGTGCCTTCGGCTTGAACTTCTCAGTCCTCGTAGTTAAATTACCTATGCAGACATTGCAGACATCACCTCCACTCACTCCTAGAATTTTCCATAGTAAATCATGAATTCGTTCCAAACCTGTTGTTTATACCGACATCTGATAAAGAGATGTCTGATTGGTTCCTCTTCTTCCTCGTATAATATACACATGACCGAAACCTGGAACATAGAAGACTGTCATTCAACAAATTCGATAACGCAACGAGAGATTAAAGTTTATTAGATTTATCAATCCGACGAGCATCGGGAGGGGGTTCCATTTAATGAATTGAATGAGATGTTAAACTTTTTAATCGTTCGCAGATTAAAATTTATCGAAACTCACGAAAAGACCATTGAGGCTGAAATCAAGTAGGTCGGAGAGGGATTGAGTTGTTGGAATACTAAATTAAATTTCAAGATTAACCAAATTTCAAATCAAAATTTGATTTTTAGGGTTTTTATAGACTTGATTTTTTATATCCCCCTTTCTCTGTTCCTCTTCCATCTTTTTTCTTTTCTGAAACTATTTTCATTCTGTAAAAAGTGTTTATCGTTGACAACAACGTCAGAGAAAATCGTCGAATTTAGGCATAGTTGAGATCCGACATCAATCGTGTGTCCATTTATTAAGAAAGGTAAATTAGTAGAAATTGAAGGAAAAATTACCTACTAATTGAAATCATCAAATCAATGGGTATTTCTAGGTAAGGGGATATAGATGGTCACTGACCTTTTTTAGATGGCTAGTTACAAAATATATATCTTGTCCAGAGGATTGAATAGGGGTGTTCTTTTCTGTCTCGCGTAACATACACTTGCGATAATGCATGGTTGATTTGATCATTTCGACCAAGGTAGGTTGGCCCCTTGGAGAAGCCAGTGGTGCTGATGAATGGCGAATGGAGAACAATGAAGACAATGGCGATTATAGATCGGTGGGTTGGCAACGACGTTTGATGATACCGAGCTAATGGAGTTGAGTTATGGTTTCATATGATTTTTGGTATTTATGTCACTTAATTAGTTCATTTAGTACTAATTAATACTTAGTTGAATTATCAATTAAGCAATTACTAATTAGGTATTTACCATTTACAAATTAGGTCTTTAACCGACTTTATTAAGACTTAAGACTTTTAAGAGTTAAGACTTAGAGTTTAAGTCACTTGTTCAGTAATTGAATATAAGTATTAAGTATATAACTTATTATTAAAAGAAATAAATAATTAAGACAGGGACGTCCCGTCCGAGGTTTAGGC
The DNA here is from genome assembly GCA_001185155.1 of Zostera marina. Taxonomy (NCBI): domain Eukaryota; kingdom Viridiplantae; phylum Streptophyta; class Magnoliopsida; order Alismatales; family Zosteraceae; genus Zostera; species Zostera marina. The sequence goes on along the minus strand of LFYR01001125.1, from coordinate 487,638 downwards.
CACACTCCGAGATCCGCCCTAAAATAAGGTCGGGGCAATGAGTTTCGGGGAATGGAGCGAAAATCATGGAAATGGAGCAAAAAATCTGTACCGTTCTCCTCCCTACGTGTAGTAGATAAGGAGGTCAAAGACATTCCAATGGTTGCCAAGGTTGATTCAGTCTGTTTCGTCGCAGCTCCTTTAGTCAATTCACATCGGATTCACCATTGAAAAGAGGTCTCTTTTATTGAGTTATCTTCCAGTCTTCTTTATGCCGACCCACTCATCCTCCATATATTCCTCTCTATGTAGCTAGTCCATTTTGGGCCACACCCTATTTTCTCTTTACGATCCGAAGTTATCTTTTTTTGAGCCAAATTCGAATTAGATAATAAAGTAGATTATTTTAGAGAAGAAAAGTATATGAATATTTAAAACAAAATTTAGAAATCCAAATTGCAAGACATCATCAAGTCTATAGTATAAAGAGAAGAAACAAAGACTTTGCACACTTGATGAATTTTATACTTCAACAACAAGTACAATAATACTTAAATATAATACAAACGTACACTTAACTATGAAATTTTAATTTTCTTAGTTTGACAGAGTGGTATTTTCTCGTACAATAAAAAAACTAACATAGATTATATATCATATGAGAATACTCATTATCTAGATATATACATTCTTAAATAATTATGTTCAAGAATGCCTCTCATATGAATTGCAAGGATATATTTCTAATGGACATTTTGGAAAGGTTTATATTTTCCAACATCATGTATAAGACCTTGTATTGAACCAGCGGCGGCAACCAAAGAAACAAGGAGACAACAAAAGCTTAATGTCTTCAGGCATGTCCATCGTAGAGAAAACTTGATCACCTTGGCTTGTTCGATGTGCATCTCTATAGGGAAGTACACTGTCAATGGCCAAAATGCACAAGCACCAAGCAAACCCAAGAAGTCATTAAAGAATGGCAATAACATAGCGACGAATGCAGTGATGACGACATAAATTGAACGCCAGACTAGTCGGAAGAGGTTGAATCTCATTGTTAGTAAATTAAAGAAGTTGATCTTATATTCCTTTGTTATGAAAATTGAATCTGGCCATTGTTGTGCACATTTGGTTTCAACAAATTGGTATATCGGTTGGCAGAAGACTTGGTACGCTCCGATCAAATGAATGGCGATGCACGCATTACCTACATCGATCAACCAAAACGGGTCATAGAACCCAAATCCAGTTAAGAAGTTTCCTGGAGCATCGTTACCAAATGCAGCATAACCTAAGAATCCACATAATGCGTAGAAAAATGTTGTGGTTGCTATTCCGGCCAATGATGCCTTTTTCATTACTATGCTCTCTGCTGGACTTGACTTCAATGTATCCTACAAAAAACCAACACATTAATAAAAAGAAGACGATTCATGTGAGATATGTATTTTAAGATATTATATATAGACGAGATATATATTCACAGTTTAAACCTAATGACTCTTTTAAAATGATTAAATATAAACAAAATATTTAGGTACAAATGCAATGTTTTAAATAGACGACTGAAAATATAATGTAGATCTCAATGTTTTAAATAGATGACTGAAAATATAATGTAGATCTCAATGTTTTAAATAGACGACTGAAAATATAATGTAGATCTCAATGTTTTAAATGAACGACTGATATTTTAATATCTTATTTTATCTCAATTAATAATATAGTATCTAATATGAATTTCACCTTGTATTAAAAAGTACTTATGCTATAAATTATGGTATTAGTCGGCGATATCATGAATGCACATATACCTGTATCTCAACAAGAATAGTGGAGAAAGCATAAGCAAATGCGATGTTCCCAAGAGATTGGAATGTTTTCCAAATCTTTTCATTGCTAGTAACATCCACCCCAATCGTCGCACCGGTCAGTGAAGTTCTTGCTCCTCCATTGCTGATATTTTCTACAATCTTTACGATGGACAGACCGATGCCAATAGAAGAGTAAGCAAAGGACATGACGGCTGCAACTATTGATAACCACCATAACTTATGGAAATTTGGAAGTTGTGATAAAACCAGTTGGAAACAAGCAAATATGATCATAAACTCATTATTGTTAGAATAGCAATCTGCTCCATGTCCGTTTTTGTAGAAGCAATTTGACCTCTGGATCGCCCTAAAGATCAAAATCTATTAATCTAACAATCAACATATATATATATATATAGAGAGAGAGATGGATAATATCTAAGCTTACGCCATGCTAATGGATCCAGTGATGGTGTAACCTATGGCAATTCCGACAAGATTAACATATTGTGCTAATCCACACAATTGCACCTTATACCCCCCTGCAAAATATTTGTTATTTCACTATTTTAAAGATCTTTCGACCTAAAGGAATCATGTATTATATTATACCCAAGTGAGACCTAACAACACCCATGTAAGTGTAGTTCCGCTTGCCAGAGATTGGGTCTGGTGATCTGTAGCAGTCTGCGAGGAGTGTGGACGTGAAGTATGTTATGAAGGAGAAGAGCATGAGAGCTATTGGTCCGGCGATCCATCCTAATTGAGCCATTGCCCATGCAAGTGATAACACACCAGACCCTATCACAGCTGTGATTATGTGTGCACTCGCCGTCAATAACGATCCTACACATATCCATGGAAGTAATCAATATATAAAAGAGATCGACCATGAAGTGATATTAAGCATATATATTTCTGATCAACTTCACTTGAGATATCATATTTGAGATATTTATGACGTTCGTTTTCATTAAAAATGGTATCTTTAGATTGTGTCCAACTTATAATTAAAAAAAATGATATATTTAGAGTAATATCTCACAAAATATTTCAAATAACATATCTCAATAAAATCATGCCCCGTGATTTGGGTACGATATATAACCAAGATGTCATTAAGATTAATTAAAATGAATGATTCAATTATCATCTATTATCTTACTTGGAACTTTGCTTTTTCTTTCTCTCTATATATACACAATGCAGCACAAATACATTAATACCTGTCCGTTTCTCACGACCATCGTCGTCAAAGTGATTATGCGAGCCGCCACTTACATTAAGACTGGTTGAGATAGTCTTCGTTGACCCATTAATCTTGCTGGAGTTGTTCATCATCTCCACCACCCCCATCTTCCTTTTATTTTCTTCTTTCTCAAACACTGCACACTAGGTTGGATGCCAAGAGATGTGTGCTGGATACTTGGATTTATATAGAAATTTTTTATTTATTTTTTGCAAAAACAAAGTTATATTAAAGAATAATAATATTCAACTTATGATCGATAAAGGTGAAAATGAAAAAGAAAAAGAAAATTAAAGTTGTATTCAATCAATCGATTAACTCAACTCTTTTTTTAAAGCCATTAAAGTTGGCACTCGAAGAGAATCAAATCTAGTTGAATTATTTTTTTCTTGATTTCATATCAGAATTTGGTTAAATATGTAAGTGAGCAAGGAAAATGATTTTTTTGTCGTCTTAACTTTAGGTAATGAAGAAAGCAACTCATTCATTCCTCGATCGATACGATCCGATCAGATCAGTTTCTTCCTCAACTTGTGTGGATTAATCATTAATAAGATGAAGATGAAATAGGGGATTAATTGGGTCTCTATCATAATCCTAGGACCAGATTTGATTGGATGGAAAAAGATATATTTAAGAGGGTGAGATTCTACTCTTTAAAACTAAATAAAGAGAGTAAATCAATTGATTAAGATAACTATTAAGATTGTTAAAAATCTTCGCTATTTATGTAATTTTTATTTAATTTTCATTACAAAGTAACCAAAGATATTATGAATAATACTCGCTGGTAGGTTTTTCGGTTTTTCTATATGTGGAAAGAAAAATACATTCATTATGAAAAAAATCATATATATATATATATCTAACCAACGATAAAATCATTTAATATTAAATATGACACATATCTAATAAGGTTACATTTACACATGAAGAAAATTCGAAGTGATGAGTTGACATAAATGATTATGATTAAAGTTTTTATTAGTTATCTGATTTGAATCCGATGGTATTTTTTAGGATATGGGTGGATTTTTTTACCTGAATTCAGATTTAATTTTTTTATCTAGATATTATTCGAACAGATTTGAAAAGTAAAGTATCCGAACTGAATTCATTCGATACACACACGACACGACTACATACGTTCATAATATTCAGATCCAAAAGATAATTTTCATTAAGTTCTTAATGAGCTTATTGGGATATATCTTGTAAAGCCATCCAGCCCAACAAGATAATTAATAGACTTAAAAGATTTACTCAAATATTAGTTAATTACACATTCTCCAATTACTTTATATAATCGGATTAAACAATTTCGTGCAATCGGACTTCGGGTATTCGGGTTTTATATTTTCCTTTATCCGGGTCGGGTTCGAGATTTATATGAGGGTCGGATCATTTGATTATTACGAAGTTCGTGTTCTATATAGTGCGCCCTTAAAAACACCATTCGTGTACAACCGCCCCGCCTAAATTTTCTCGGAAATTTTCAGTATTTCTTAACCCTTGATTCTGTCTAACCGTCCAAATGCGATATTCCTTAGCACTATATTTTTTCAATGCTCTGCAATTCCAAGGTCAGATTTGGATTTGATTCGACGCTCTGTGTTGCATTTTGGGGCTTTTGGATTAGGTTGTTTTTGGGTGGGATTTGTTTGTTTACGATCTCGCTGTTTCTTCTCTCGTCGTCTTCTCTAATCTTGTTCGAATATTTCGAGGTAAAGAAACCTATGAGTTGGTTCTATTCTTTTTTGCGTTCCTTCCACGTTGTGCGTGGTCCTTATGTTATGCTTTTTTGGTTGTGAAGAACTTGTAATATTTATTGTTGAGTTAGGGTTTGTATGTGTCTTTGATTATTTTGTTTAAGGATCGATCGATCGATCGATCTTATGTTTTTCTTCTTCTTGTTTTTGGTTAGTTCTACTTTTTATTGCCGTATTCTGAAATAAATCCTTTCAAGAACGTTGCCCTTGTCATCTTGTGCCTGTGAGAGATTTAAATATGGAAGTTTTCGAATTGGTTTAAGAGTAAGCGAAATGTACGGAAAGAGTTTTATGAATATGAAGATAACAAGTATTTTCGGTTCCCTCTCCCGTAATGCTGGCATTGCTGGGGTTTGGTTAGATTTTTTTTGATAGTTTTTGGTTACTCTCCCTAGGGCGGATTTGCCCCTCTAATTAAATCAAGCATGTTGAGGTTCAGATTCCTGTCTGAATCGTAAAAATGGGAATCCTCACCATAAGGCTTCCCGTTTTCTCTCCGGTGATCCTCCGACAGTTCTTAGACGCAGATTCAGATTCCTCTTCTTTCAGAAATCACAATTGTACGAAAGGTGTTCCTCTCTCATTCATCCTATTTGGCTTGGTCATGGATGTGTCAAGACTCAAGTGGGCTCATAGAAAGGGAGCTAAGTGCAAAAAGATCCGATACATACTAAATTACCCATTACCGGATTAATGGAGCCAGCTCCTTCTCCCACTCTTCTTCTCCTTAGAGAATTCACATAGTTTTCAAGTTAGATGTGAGCATCCTAAAAAGCTTGGCTACTTTCTCCCATAGTTTGAGTTGCGCCATAGCGCGTAGCGCTGGCTATCCATGCTATGGGGCTATAGCGCCTCCATAGCGCCGTGTGTATTTTTAATTTTTTAAAAATACCATACTTAATATACCTTGTATTATGCAATCAATATTCAATATATTATAAATTAATAGTCAATACCATTCTTAACTAAAGAGTAGTAATTAGGGTTAGGGGAGAAATGGGGAGAAATCGTGAATATAGAAGAGAAATGGGGAGAAATAGGCCCACTACTCATAGTGTGGGTAGATAGCGCCGGCTACCACCTGCGCTATGGGGTATATAGCGCGCGCAACTCAAACTATATTTTCTCCAAAAGTGCGTGAAAAAAATTCTGAACTCCATAACATATTAGGGTTTCCCGATAACGAAGTTCCCTCACATTACCTATTATAGGGAAGATTGAATCTCATTCAACCCATATTTTACCTTTTAGCAAGATGGAGTGGAAAGTGTCTTCAGTTTGTAAACCGAATCATAGCATTTGATTGATATATCTATTGGGTGCAAGTAGTCATGCTTAACTTTATAATCAACAATCAAAAAATTGGCTTACAAATTTATCTGGGATGGCAAGAAAGGGATCTTCTGACCTTTAATGGTTCCGTCTTTAAAAGAAGGAGGCCTAGGAGTGAGGAACCTCACAATAATCATTCTCTCCTTCTGGGTTTAACTTATTCACAACAAAGGGGAAGTCTTTAACAATATTTAGACCAAATCCGTCGATGCACCTCCTGTCATTTAGGTAGGCCTGTCAATCGGACGAAGTCAGTCCGAATACCCTTGTATCCGAATTCGAATTCGTTTAGTATCCGGATAATCCGAATTCATCTGATTATTATTCGAATTTCAAATTCCGTATCCGAATTCGATTAAAATATCCGAATACGGATATCCGAATTCGGTTCGAATAACATTTACAAAAAATTAAAAAAATAATATTTTACTTTTTTTTATAATAAAAACCCCTGTAATATTTTAAACATAACATTTTAACATTTAAATCCAGCACAATACAGATTACATTATATTAGAAAAGGTAAAAATTATAATATATTTATATACTTATTCGAATTCGGATAATTATCCGAATTCGTTTAAGAGTATTCAAATTCGTTTAGCTTCCGATGGTATTTTAAGTATCCGAATTCGAATACGAATTCGATTATCCGAATTCGATTAAGCCTAAACGAATTCGAAATCGAATTCGAATACGAATTTCGGATATCCATTGACAAGCCTACATTTAGGAATGAGATAAACTCTCCCGTACTGCTGTAGTTTATTTTTTAAAATTTGAATCAAATTTTCTTCTTTTAAACAAAACAACAACATAATTGTCATCATTTGGAATGAAATGTCTTCAGTGAGGCATGGTGTTGCCAATAACATGTTCCAATCGTTTCCTACTTTGTCATTGAATCATTTTGAAGTATGGTTCTGTTTAATTTTTAACATCTTCATAATTCAGAGTTCATACTAGTACATTCATAATTCATCTTATTGCTGCATTGGGAATTCTCAAAAAGTAACCTGTATTTTATTTATATAATGTTTTTGGTGTGTCATTTGTACAGGCACCAAGTTTGTTGACTTTGTTCGTTAATTGTCAACTTCATTCGAATTATTTGTACAATATTTTTTGCCCGCCATAGATTGTATTTATTGTTTTTCTTCTTCCTATAAATTGGTTGTTTGTATCATTGCTAATATTAAGTTTTTTCCAGTTTAACACTTGCTATTGAAGGAATCTTCACAGTTCATGCTCGTCTATGGCAGACAGTGGAACTCATAGTTCTTCTATTGATCGTGTAGAGGGAGACACTAATCCAAGAGCTTTATGGTATTTTAGCAGAAGGGAAATTGAAGAAAATTCTCCTTCTAGAAGGGATGGGATTGATCTTAAGAAAGAGACTTATCTGCGAAGGTCATTTTGCTCTTTTCTGCAAATTCTAGGCATGAAGCTTAAAGTGTAAGTTTGCTTCCCATTCCTAGTTTTAAAGGCTAATTTATCTTGATACTAAATAGTAAGTACATTGAAAAGAAATCAGAGGGTATAGCTCATGTTCTCTTTTGAAACTAAATATTTGTATGATATTTTGAGTTTATTCCATTGCAAAAAATGTTCAGATCAAGCTTTTTGACGCGGCCAGGCGACCAGGCGACCAGGCGATGCCTGGGACCGCCTACCGCATATGCGACCGCCTGGTCGCATATGCGGTCAAATATGCGACGTTTTATTTTTAGTATTTTTTTTTATTTTTTTTTCAATATACCCCCTGTATTTTCCATAGAAATATTGATCAATAGAAATTCTGAAATTATATTGATCAATAGATTATATTCTGAAATTCGAATGATTATATTTCATTCATCAATAGAAATTTGACTCTGAAAATCGATTATATCATTCATCATTCACAATCAGAAAATCGATTATAAGTGGTATTATAAAATCCAGCAGTGTGGTATCTGAAAATCGATTATGAGTGGTATCTGAAAATCACCTAACTCTGAAAATCGGAAAATCCAGCAGTGGAACTGTGGAAGGCTAGCAGCAGTGCAGCACGGCGGATCCGACTTCAGCTTCGGATTTCACGACTTCAGCTTCGGCTAGCAGCAGTGCAGCGCTAGGAACGACGGCTAGGGTTTGAATGTTTGATATAGGGTTTAGATTTCACAATTTTAGATTTAGGGTTTCTAATTTTTAGTGTTTTTTATTTAAATGGGTCTTTTCAGTAAGGTCCTTAAGTTTTAATAGAATAATACAATTCTATTAAACTTTTTAAATTATAATAAGGTTAACGGATCGGGTTTATCCGGATCCGACCCGGATCCGGCTAAACCCAAAAATATGCGACCCCCCAAATATGCGATGGGGGGTCACCGCCTGGTCGCATATGCGCGCATATGCGACAAATCAAAAACCTTGGTTCAGATGTTTGTAGGTTTGTTGTTTACATATTGATTTTTAATAAGTAGTTAATAACTAGTAAAGTGATTGATATTGTAATAACCCCTATTTATTTTGAGTGATTGATATCTAAAATCTAAATCTATAGTTACAGTTTATATTTATTACCATAGTTAAACAAAGCAAAAAAGTGCCTGCTGTTTAGCGTGCTTAAACATTTAAAGCGCTAGTGGCATTTTCGTAATATTTTCGAAAAACCTAAAAATACGTGACTTAATAAATTATTAGTATCCTCAAAATATAGAAATTACAATTTCAATTTTAAAAAATACAATGTTAAAAATGATGAAAAAATATCATTGTCTAAAAACAACCCAAAACAGGGTGGAATAAAGTTATTAGCAACTTCTCTGGCGAGATTTGATATCTTCTTTGGCGAGGAACAGGGATTTTTTAATGGAGCAGTAGTAATGATAAAAAAATATATCTAATAATTACTAAAAGGGCAATCAGGCGGATCTAAATTTGGATCTATCTGATAACCCAGATAAAAAAAGTGTTTGAAAAAATGCCCTTCCATGAGTAGTAGCTTAAGCAGTGCTTTCAAAACTATGGTTATTATATAATACATTAATACCATACTGCCATATGCAATTCGATGTATCAAATAAATTAATAATTTAATATCACTTTTCTCACTTTTCTTGCAATATTTCTCACCTCTTCAGAAACATGCAATAAAATTATTGTCTATTGTATTATTTGGATTATGAAAACATGTCTGTTTTTGCATTAATCATCGAGATGTATTAACTTTCTTTTATTATATAATTACATTTAATGCAGACCCCAGGTGACAATTGCCTCAGCTATTATATTTTGTCACCGTTTTTTCCTTCGACAGTCACATGCTAAGAACGATAGGAAGGTAAGTTTTGGTATCGTGTCATTTTTTATTTTTCATGTATCGATTTAAAAAAAGATAAGTTGGTGCTTAAATCTTAAGCAGCATTTCTCTCTCTTATCATTAATCATTTGATTGCTTCTGCCTTTTCTTTTACTTGTGTATATTTGCTTTCAAGGCGTATAACCAGATTTATTTGTTTATTTCATATTATAATAAGAAATTAATGCATAAAATATATTTTGTAGACCGTAGCAACTGCGTGCATGTTTCTTGCTGGGAAAGTAGAGGAGACACCTCGACCTCTAAATGATGTTATTGTTGTATCTTATGAAATAATACATAAAAAATATGATGATGCTTCTCAACGAATTAAGCAGAAGGTAATGCATTTATCATTTTGTATTTATATGTAATATAAATACAACATTGATTAATCCATCCACATTGGAATTTCTTGCAATTATATATTGATTAATGATTTATTTATTTTGGACGATTTCGTATAATTTTTGGTATGTGCTGATGTACAGGAAGTGTATGAGCAGCAAAGAGAACGTTTATTGCTGGCAGAGAAAGTTCTTCTTGTCACTATTGGCTTCGACTTTAACGTCCACCACCCTTACAAACCACTAGTGGATGCAATTAAGAAATTTAAAGTTGCGCAAAATGCTCTTGCACAAGTTTCATGGAATTTTGTCAATGATGGGTATGCTCAATACCAGTGTTTCAATGTTTCAATTCTTTATGTCACATACTGAAACGGGGACATGCAGGCTGCGTACTTCACTTTGCCTGCAATTTAAGCCATACCATATTGCAGCCGGTGCAATTTTTCTGGCTGCTAAATTTTTGAATGTTAAACTTCCTTCTGATGGAGAAAGAATATGGTGGCAAGAATTTGATGTCACTCCACGCCAGTTAGAGGGTCAGTGCTATATGACTTCTGTTTACGTCATAATAATTGCTTGACCATAACATACATTTATGTATTTGTAAAGTATCTATCTTTTCATGGAGTTTTTTTAATAAAATACATGACTCTATAATGTTAGAGACTGGTGTGAAGAAGGTAGGTTCATGCAGTCCTTACAGTGAGTATCAATCTGAAGCTTATATGTTTCTTTTTGATTAGCATTTCGCATTACAGTACTCAAGCTTTTACATGCACTTGCATAAGCGATGCAAATGTAAAAAGAGCTTCTAGATTCTGAAGTTGTAGTGAGTTTAGTGATTCCATCCTCACTAATTGGATTCAACAAAGTAAAGGGCATTGACTGACATACTGCCTAAACCTTTCAATAGACTCTGCATTCTGGAAGTTTTTTATGGATGCTAAAGGACATGTATAAATGTCAAGAGTGTAGGACTGATTGCAGAATACACTGGAGGGTTGGGTCACCTTTAAACACACTAGGAGCCATAGCTGAAATCCTTATCAAATTGCTGTTGGAATTTGGTCACAAATGCCCATCAAATTTTCAAAACTCCTTTAGAGAATTAAATGTAGAGATCTCGATATCTTCCGGAGCTTTTGTGCAAAACCCAGGATGAATTTAGATGCCACTTATTCTTTAATTGCCCATTACACCAGAACCATCCTTATCTCACTGACTGAGACCCTCAATCGTTCCTTCTAAAGGCTGGCAAATTCCCTCACAGCCTGAATTCAGTGTCGTCTGTCTGTGCGGCGGACATATGTCATCTGTCTGCCATTGCAGCTTCCTTTGTTTTCCAATGTGCTAACATTCACCAGAAGAAATGAGATCTGCTGCCTTTGTGTTTGACTCATCTCTTTTTTTAGTTATGTTATAAAATATTTTATGCTCATCCTACGATCCTAAATCCTAAATAACCCTAACTATATGATTAATTAACATAATATATGGGGGCAATGTAAATTGCAACCCCCCTAAAAATATCAATTTGCATGCTCGTGTATATGTTTTCGATTTGCCCTCGTCTTCCATATTGCTCTATAACTTCTGTTTGTGTTTCTTGTTTCCTTGTGGTCTTTTCATATGCTGTTTATTGTTTCTAAATGTCATAAATTTTATAAGAAATATTTTTTTCTCTTATCGTAAATAATATTTGAATTTTATTTGTAATTGTAGAAATTGGCAATCAAATGTTAGAGCTTTACGAACAGAATCAAGCACCATCATTTAATGTAAATGCAACTGAAGCTGAAGGAAATTCGACCACTTCATCGTACGTTCATCGTTCATCGGCTAAACCATATGGTCTTTTTGATGAACCAACAGCTCCGAAAGGAATTCCTCTTAAAGCTGCAGTTACAAAGACCAATTCTTCTTGGTCTGCAACTGATCATTCACATATCAGTACATTACATCCAACCCACAAATTTTTTCAAAACGAAGTTCATAGTAACTATACATCCAGAGAGAACCATTGGCACCGTGGATCTGAAATACAAGTCGAACATCCAATGGTATCTGAAAAAGATCAGAATGAAGAAACAAAAGAAAGCAACTCGAGTCGCGACGAAGCCCCTAAAGGAAGAGATTCTCCTCCTATGTTGAAAAGGAGAAAAATTGTAGACAATGATTCCAAAAAAATATTTTCAATGGTGAATGGTGTTGACTTAGAACTTGAAGCTGGGGAAGTCTTGCATGAGAAATCTGGTTGGTCGAAATATTTGAATGAACAAGAGTCTCATAATCAAGCTGAATCAGAGACCACCGAAGAAGGCGAACTTTCATTTGACAATCATGATTACGAAACATTCGAACATGGCAACAGGGAACGAAAGAAGAGCAGTCCACCTCTGCCTGTCATTAATCGTCAAGATCATTTGGAAAATAAGTCATATGAAACAACATTATAGTTATTTTGTGGTCAATTTGAAATTGGTAGAATAAAATCTTCGTTAGGGTTAATTTAGTGCAGTTTACTGCAAACACGATTTTTTTTATCAGGTTTAGCCGTTTAGGCTTCTTTAATTTCTTTCAAGTTTCTCTTAACCTTGTTTTAGGTGTTATAGTATCCGATGTAAAATTATGAGTTCAATTTGGAAGATTAAATAAAATAATTTTTTGACTCATTGTACTTTTAAAGGTACGATGCTTACTCTATATGATACATGAAATGTTTCCTAAGATTATTATAAGCAATATAAAGAAAATATAAGTGGGAAGATTTACATTAGGTCACTTATTCTCAATTAGTCATTACGTATTCATTTAAATTTTACTTGGTGATCCATCGAGTCAACTCTGATGTGTCGTTTGAAAGTTTTACCTAAATAGAAAATTTGTCCCAACTCAACTGAGATACAATTTTTTTCATAAGAATTAGTTTTATTTTATATATTTTTTAAATTTTTTAAAAAAGTTTATCGTCAGAAGTCAATGTAATATGCTATTTCGCTGCACCATTAACTATAATTTTATAAAGTTTTGACAAAAAGAAAATTCAATTAACCAATAACCACCATTACCGATTCCATTGACAATTCTGGCTAATGTGCTACCAAAGTGAATTCTGTCTAAACTAATACTCCCCAACTTCTTTATCTTCGTTTTGCGTTTTTTTCATCATATACCTGTTCAATTCTAATAGACTTCATGAAAATACGAGATCGCCCAAAAATCATTGATAAAGACACTATTTATATCAAATTTACCTCCATTTGAGATCTCTATATTTAAGATCTCATAAAACTATCGTTTATTTGTATTTCAACAGTGATCCGGAAAATCCGTTCAGTATATAATAAATCTAAGGCCAAAAGGATCTCATTTGATGATTTGATTCTATGAATCTGTGACAATGTTGCATCTGATATTTTAATAAAATAGTATTCAAATTTACAAAGAAGAAAAACGGTACGCAATATTTCCCTCCCTTTTCTTCTTCTGTAAGGCTACATCCATTGTTAATTTGTTATGAGCAAAGCTAATGAACTAAAATATCTTTGTAATGCAAATCTATTTGACACAGCACTCTTTTTGATAAATTGTGATAGACTCCCACTACAATCTTCTGACGATTTTTCATTGCTCTCATCAGAACTAGAACTAGAACTAGAATTAGAACTAGAACTACAACTATCATATTCTTCACTGTTGTCGGGCAGGGATTGCAAATATTCCGATTGGACTTTCACATGAATGTCTTCCATTAGCCCCCTTTTTTCGTCATCTCTGTCTCGGTCAATGACATCCTATTGGAATTAGGAAGGGAAAAAATGGATAATGAGAAAATATGCGCATAGAAGAACATCGTATTTAGATTATTTTTAATTTGAAATAACTTCAACTTAGATGGGTGATTCTTAAAAATTTAAATCAGTGAATGTTTAGATCAGGATGAATTATACATGCATAAATTATAACTTACAATGAGTTTTTTTGTATAAATAAAAGAGGCTATTAATCCTGTTTACAGTGTGTGTGTCTACTGTCTAGGGTTTATTAATAATAGCGATTATTAGAATTAATATTTCACATTATTCAGGATTACGTGAGATAAAAATAGGGGGGACAATGGAGACCCAAGTACACGACATCTACATAAAGCAAATGATGAGAATTAGCATTTTTGAGGGTGCAAAACTACAAACCTTTTTTTTAATAAATTACTTGGATTAATAATAAAAGGGGTGCAAATCTCGAATCTTATGTTGTTGTATTAATAAACAATGAGGTATTAAAGACTTCATCAACTTGTTGGGATTGATATATTCTGACATATTCATCAAGACAAGAGCCATCCTATCAAAGTGTCTTGAATCTTGACAAATGTTATCAAGCGGATGGTCAATGAAGTGAAGCTGGGAACCTTGCCTCCCCCCATCGAGGGTGGGAATTATTCCGACAGAACACCGACATCCCAAGGAGAAAACTCAGGAGGACATTGGCAATGTAAAGGCCATATTCTTGAGGAGGAACCTCCCATGGTGCAAACCTATAGAGAAAAAAAGATATGTGGTCGACCTCAACCACGCCTTGGGTCTTGTGGGAAGCGGGCCTGCAAGGTTGAAGCGATCACATTTTCAAAAAGTGATTTGGAGGACATAATTATTCACATCCCACTTCCCATGCGTGTGACCTCATTCAATTCACCATGCGGATGTTCCACTCGATGTTCGCCGCCCTTCTCCCACGGTCCCGGTGGAGTACCGCATACACGCACGGAAGTGAACGACACTGCAATTCAGATGGACTCGGATCCACACGGTCAATAGTGCAAGGTATGGGTCGTCTGCACATTCTCGACGTACGCTGTCGCAATATTCCATTTGCGTCAAAAATCTCGTCAGGTGCACGGCCGCGCATGACGTCCCTGACGTGCTCCTGGAACGAGAATAAGGTGGAAATACAGGACGATCCACGGGCACTCTCACAGCCCATACCGATCCGTGGGAAACCTATCCGGTTCGTGATTTGAGGAGAGGACGTCGACGCCGCCTGCAGGATTACAGAGGCATGACCAATCCCCCCAATTCCAGGCCTCCCTCGATCTGTCGAGGCTATTTAAGCAGCCACGAACGTCCACCATTCTTCAATCCTGTCTCGCTCCGACGACGGTCCTCCACTCCACCGACGTTCTTGCACTTCGCCGACGTTACTCCTCAAGGTATCCTCTGTCTTATCTTCTAAATTTCATGCTCTACTTCTTTTCTGTCCAATTCATTGTGAAATTGAAACTTTTAAATGCTCTACTTCATTGTCCAATTAAAACCTCATTCAACACCACATTCCGTCACTTTCTAATTGAAAATTCCAGATTCTGGAATTCTGTTCTTACCATTAAAATCCAAATTCTATCCCTTCCATAAGTACAAAACAAACATTCAGATATTCTCCCTGATATTTTGATATTCTACCTGTAATCTCTGTAGAGATTCCGATTTTTCTTTCATTTTCTTTTAAAACTTATTAGGTTCTGATCATCTGTCTGCAATTCAAATTAATATCGTCGTAATGATGAATCTGATGTTGGTCCACTTTGTAGTGTTTTAAATTATTTAGATCCTGGTGTCCCAAGTGCTTCATTTCTAGTTTTCCATCTAAAATATACTAAGGTTCCATTATTCGATCGTAATGGTAGGATTCTGATTTTTGCCTCAGATGGTAATGGTTTCAATGGTTTATATTTTCATTTTTCACTAGATTTTGAACTGATTGGATCTAAATGGCGATGACTCTGATTCTTTTAATTGCATTGTAAGACAAATCCGTTCTTCACTTTTCAATTTGAAGAAATTTGGGTCCTTCATAACTTCTACGCCTACTGAATTTTGTAATGCCATTCATATTTTCTCTTACCTAAGGCATTAGAGCCCTCTTCTTCTGCCTGTTTGGACAGAAATAGAGTCCAGGGGATTCTTGTTTTTTTTTAAATCTCTTGAACTTTGTTTGTAGGTGTATGGATTTGATTGTGACCCAAAATAGACTTCTTCTGATCTGTTTTTGGGGTTTATGAATTCAGACTGGTCTAAATTTGTTTTTGAAGGTATTTCCTTCATGTTTCTGTCCAGGGGATTGCTATTTCTGTTCAAAATCCCTTGGATTTTATGTTTAGATGTGTGAGTTCGTTCATGACTTAAATAAGATGAGAGTTTTAGTAACAAGATACAAGGAAGACAGTTCCAAATGAAACTAGTTATGGAATAGAAGGTCAATTGAGGAATCATTCACTGTATTCAATGAAAGTAAATTGGGGACACAATTTTTCAGTTCAAAATCAGGACAAGAATAGCTTGGAAAATCAGTATCTAAATCACCAAATCCATTCTCACTAAATTTTTAATCAGGTTCCACCTTAATACATTTAAATTGTTCATTAAGCATAGGGGAACAAACTTTAGGAAATCCATGCTAATTCATACAATATCAACTTCATCTCCAGAACGCCAATAGAAGGAAATTTAAAGGGAAAAATAAAAATGCTGTTTGGAAACGGAATAAGAACTCCTAATGGTAATATGAGAACTCCATGCTACAGAAAGTGATATAAGAAATGTAGTAATCAGGTGATGTAGATGAACATGAAGAGTAAAGAAAAATAAGGTTGGAAACAGGTGATGTAGATAACCGTAGGTTTGACGATTAGAGGGAACAGAATAGAGGACGACATGTCCGACCGACATACCTGCGGAACGACAAGCTAGGAGACGAGCGTAGACGGCAGGCGCAACGATTCGAGACGACGACGGCGGGTACAAAAACGTCTCCTACAGGTCCTCAGTTCGTTTCGGTATGAAGAAATCCGCCGCCGACGATCTTGATTTATGTAAAAAATAACATATTTGAGCATTTCAGGGTAGACTAGTCGTGACGTACAGTAACCATGCCGTCGCATCACCGATCAGAGAGGCATGGGAGAATTCACGTACGTCGACAGGCCACGGCAGGTTGACGTGATGGACATCGTCCCGGTGGGCGCCAATTGTGACGAACGGCTAAAATTCAGGGGGGTCAACCAACGGCAGGATTGAACACCCGCAGCAATCCGTTAGGGAAGCGAACCGCAGCAAAAAAGTTTCCTAATTATTCATCACTATTATTCCACTATCAACGAGACTTGATGACAGAACAGGTTTGAAAGAGTACTAGTAGACACATGAGCAGCTGTGAAAATTGAAAATTCACATCGCAAAGTCTAGCAACAGTAGAAATATGTAGGATACAGGGATCCCAACAACATGTTTGGGAGTGTTAATGAATTCAACAGGAGAGGTCTTGATAATGGCCAAAGAAATCTGTCGGTAAAATCTGTGCCTCAATAGATGCTAAGATGATGGACTCAGTATCAGTAATACGTAATGTGTGTATTGGGACGACTTGAAGTGAACCTTAATTATCCACCTTCTTACCTCGTAACAAAAACTTGTCCCGCTTGAAGTTTGCTTATTTATATAAGGAGTAGACAACATAGAAAGC
This sequence comes from Zostera marina, assembly GCA_001185155.1. Lineage (NCBI taxonomy): Eukaryota > Viridiplantae > Streptophyta > Magnoliopsida > Alismatales > Zosteraceae > Zostera > Zostera marina. Next base: position 470,281 of record LFYR01001125.1, on the reverse strand, counting down.
AAACCTCAATTTTATTAGATATATCTTATTAGCTACTATCTTGAAGTTAAAGACTGAAGTATGGAATTGGAAACTAAATGAATGATGTAAAAAAGATCTTAATTTACCAACCTGTGCAGCGGTAAACTTGAAAATTGGGAGAAAACGCTTCCTACAGAATTCTTGGAAAAGTAGTGTGAAGATCAGAAGTGGTATAACGAAACCTGCAGCAATTGGTGATTTCTTTATCCCAAAAACTCCAAGAGCTATTGTTTGTGCAAGCAACAATGAGAAGATAACACTACTGTGTGCAAGGGGCCACATCTGACCCCCTGTTTCATATCCTGATCTGTAAACATTGAGAATCTGCACAATTTAATAAAACCTTGTAAGGAAGAAAATATAATGAAGTGAAACAATAAAGTACCAATTTGGAAGCTAATTGCTAACCACAATATTCATTTTATTCTAAAATCCCAAAAAAGTATATAAATCTATAATCTAATTGTGTGTGATTTAACACTAGGTAAAGATGGTTATTAGCTATGAAAATTTCAGTATTAATAAAGGCAGAAGGAATCTATATATAACTGTTCCAATGATTTGATAATGAGAATTGAGAGGTCATATTCAAATTTAAATTCTTTATCCCTCATATGTAGCCATTAATCAAACCAGTATGAACATTGATCAGTAGCATGGATAGTATGGATTGGAATGCACCTATTGATAGATGTGTCTAATACCATGTGAAAGATTCTCACTGATTGCAAATAGGATAAGAAACAAATAATTTAAAAGAACTAAAATACAAATATGAAATCAAAGAAAAAGAGATGAAGGGAACTTTCCTGGTTTCTGTACACGATGTAGGCAAGAAAAAAATATGCCAACAAGAAAGGTAATATCACAGGAGCCAGTATGGAACAAGTGAAACCAAGTAATCCAAAAAGAAGAACCCTTGGAAGTTCAGTATGATATGGAAATGATCGTAGATAATCCGAGTCAACCTTAATTTTAAACACATGTTTTTTAATAAAGTTTAAAATGAGGGGAAATAATTGCATAACTTCAGATGCCAAGCTTGCCCATCCAGATGTTAAAACATAGGTAATGAAAAGTGTTGCCTGGATGGAAACAATCATCAACATATACAAATAAAATATATATTAGAAAAAATATATCATATATATTAAAGATGAAAGTATATTGTCTCAACTGTTATCTTGATATTAAAGATTATAGTCTTATATAGAAGTCTGAAAAGAAACATAGATAACAAAAATCTACTCTAAATGAATCAAGTTACTAAAAATATTAAGCTAAAAAATAAAATAGTTTAAAAAATTGGTTAAGAAAAATGGCAACCTAAATTTCATGTTATTACTTAAGGTAGTAGTAAATCAGTAATCGGTAGCCAAAGAATATTTTTTTAGTAAAACTACTAAACTCCAAGACTAAAGTTTATTTTTGATCAAATAACTTATCATATATGATTCATTGCAATAATTATGTTGATTGCTTTGGAAAATTTACCTGTCTTGGAACAGCTTTTGCAAGCTGAGAAGGTATATGGTTTGGACTGAACAGAACATTCAACTGACTGATAACAGACCCTGATAAAACATTGATGAAAAAGACATTCCATATATAGAAATACAAAATTTTGGAGCATGCACTCTTTTTCCTAGTACTCAAGGAAATAGGACCTTCCAGAGAAGAAATAAACATCATAACTGGAGGAACTATATACATGAATAACATCAATATTACACTTGGAAGATATCCCGTTACCAATTGATCCACAAAGTTCCTGCAGAAATTTTAAAAAATGAAAATAAAACCACCACAACAAAAAATGAAGTATAGATTTTATGAAAAATAATGGTACCAACACTTCAGAGCTATCCTCCTACCCCTAGCAAAACCTTTAACCAAGATTTCTGGAAAATCCAAAACATGCCTACACCCACAACCACTAACTCTGACATCAGACTAGGAGACCTAGCTGAAGCTTGTCAAAAGTTCACTCACCACCCCCTCCCATGAGGCCTCCCGTGGTGCACTAGCTTGACACTTATGGATGAGAAGAACAGAAGGCATAACCAACACCTCCTCAGGCCACCAGAGACCATCCTCAAGAGACATAGGAAGAGTTATTGCCACCCTTTGAGAATAGCTACTCTTCATTGTTGGGAGACCAACTTTCTGAGGTAGTGTATGTGTATCTAGTATATCCTACTACTTTACAGAGCTATCTAGGAAAGCGTCGATGAGTTTACTCATCTCCCTATATCTTGTTATTATCTCTTTTGGTTTTTTCTTTTCTCTCTTCTTCTTTCTGTGGTTTTTCTTTTTCTGTTTTTTTTTATGCAATTAAGTTTTTCATTCATGAAAAGTGGACTGTACCCTAGAAGTTACAATGGAAATAAGCTAAATAATACAAATATATGTAAGAACAGTGAGCTCTACTAGACTCTTTCCACATAGCCATGTTGTCTGAGTGAGTATCAGACTATCTGCCTCTAGAGGTTGGTCTCGCATATTTGCATTGAGCTGGTCTCCAAGGGGTGACAACAGTTTTTCCTGAAACTCAGGCTTGAAAAACAGTTTTTTCTGTTTTTATTTATGTACTCATTTTTAAAGAAAAAATTTAACTTATCAAAAAAAACACTCACATTTTTAGTACACCTCTGAGAAATGGGAGTCTGCGCTCCAACTGTTCCAGTTGAGATAAACCTTGTACAAATGTTACTGGAATAATAAACAAAAACATAATAACAATTGAAGCGATAAGGGTTATTATGCGCCGTATCCAAAGTTGTCTGTATGGGATACAAAGATTTGACCAAAAAATATCATGTGGCTCGGGAGCATTATCAGTAACCCATAGCATTGGATTCGAAGTTTGCAAAACTTGGGAAGCAATTGCAGCAGCATAACGTGTCTTGAAGAAAACAAACGCAGCAACACAATCCTGCATTACCAAGAAAAATAATTTAGATGATAAATCTGAAGAACACAATCAAGTGCACAAAATGAAAGAGAGTAACTTAGATGGTACAAATCAGAGGTTATTCATCTGAGATATCAGTCTAATGAAAAAAAAGTTAAGACCTTTTCCGAATCTTGAATACTAACTGAACGATGAATACTAGTACTCTGTGCATTAGCCAGAATATTACGATATAACTGGAAAGAACTTGATGACCCACCACAAAGACAACAAGTAATCCTAATTGGAATGTATTTCTGCTTAGAAGCAATGTTTTTCATGTAGTCATAGGCTTTTTCTGTATTCTCCTGCAAAAAAAATTTGATCATATTCATAGAGTTATAACATTTTAGGTTTTTGGGGGATAACAATGATATCTGAATTGTGGACAGATTAACAGAAACCTCATAGAGAAAAAGACCTACCATAACCCTATGAACTTTTCCAGTTTTATATATCACTTGGTGAGACAGGTAACTTGATGCATGATAATTTGAAAAGAATTCATGAACCAATCCACTGAATGATCCCTCGGAAAATGATGGGATAGCACGAACTAGAACAGTAAAATGACTTGATTTGGCAGAAGATAAAGAAAAATAAGCTGATCTAATCCCAGCAATGTTTTTGTATTCCTATTGTTAATGGTCAATGTAGATAATATCATTAAAGAAGAAGATATAAGCAAACATAAGTAATAATAGAGAGCAAGTAGAAATTCACTCACAAAGTAAAGAAGAATACAAGCAGAAAAAGAAATTATATACAATGCCAGACAATGTACCCAAATCCTGCATTTAGAATTTGACATCGTCCGTAAAGAACATAAAAATAAAAATATTCATATTTCATATATCTTATTTAAAAAACCAGTGATGTCCTTAAGAAAATACAGGACTTAAAAAAGAAGCAGATTCATGATTTGTGATTGACGTCATCAAAAATAAAATGACATATATAAATATATAATGGACTGATCTGTCATTCAATCATGTGAGACAGTGAAAACCTTATTTCCAAATGAAATCAATGATTTTATATTAATAAATTTAAACACATTGAGAATACACCTATTGGGATCAAGGGACCTCCCTCCCAAGCTTTTCCATAATTAAGATAAGGAAATTAGCTTACCAGTTTATTTGGGATGGTATGAAGGGTATTTCCTAGTAACAGAGGATCCTTCCCAACTCTGAAGGGGCATTGGGGGTTAGGGATCTACCTATTATCTCTAGAGCATCCCGTGTGAAAAAAGTTTCCAAATTTTGGAACCCTAATGATAATGGATCAATGCTTATTACTTAGATTTAGAATAGGTACATTAGAAACAGAGATCTAGAGACAACTCCCATTAAATCTTCTAAAGGATCTTTCTTTTGGAAATCGCTTATGCAGCTAAAGAGGATATTGATTATTGATAAATGCGAAGAATGTAAAGCTGGATACACCATTAGATGGAATTGTGGAAAACATCCTCTTTATTAATCTCCCTGGGAGCTATAGTAGGCACTATCAAAAAATAAAAAGCTTTTTAGCCAAAGGCATTTGGGCCAAAATGCCAACTAAATTCTAGATAATACTATGGAGAATCAAATGGAAACGCCTAAATACCTTTCAAAGACTTAGGAGATGGGGAGTTCAGATCCAAACAACCTGTTTTTCAATGGATATATCATCACAAGATTGAAACAAAGATGCACCCAAAGATATTTGAGTGAAGGATCTAAATGAGCTTAATATATGGATTTCCATGATCAAGTGCTAGAAGAACAAAAGCAGTTCAATTTATAATCCAACCAAAGATCCAAAAATATGTATGTTTTTTATACTTCCTGCCTCAACCGAAAATATATTTTTTATCCAAAATATTGTTTAATTTTGAAACAATATAGAGAATATATCAGCACTGAACAAAGTAACAACTCAATGAATTTACATATTGAACAAGAATGTCACCATGGATTTTCTACAAATATACTAATAATTAACTTCGTCTATCTGAGCATCATTATTTTCTCAATGGCATATAATTTGATTGTGAAATAAATCAATACGATAAAAGACTACCAACATTATTGCTAGATCACTAGGTAGCATTTTAACGTCGACAGAATATATATCACTGTGTATATTAGTGCCCATTGATGTGCAAATTATTTCACATATTTTAACCACATGGCCAACCGCATTGGCAGACAGCTGAAATTATGTACCTTGAAATCGCAATAAACAATTTCTCTTATTGCCACTCACTCCGTGTTCACTTAATAAGAACAATAAGTCAGCAGATACCTTCTATGTTAATTTGTTGATAAACAGCAATAAATCACTATGCAGCAAGAAACAATAAAACTGGAAGCAGTCCATAATCACTTGCTTAAAATGTGAATTAGCATCAACTGACCAACTTTAAATTTAACAGATGATACATTGTGTGAGATCTATTATGTCACTCTTATAGATTTTAAAAATCCATAGAACTATCTATCCATCCATCCATCCATCAATAGTTCAATACATACATACCAGCGTGATTTTTCATTGACGTTGGCAATGGTAAACACATTCAAAGATTCCGAACTTATTTCTGGATGAGGCTTTTCATCTCCAAAGTAATTAACGGGGAGTACAAAGCACAGGCAGATAACCAAAGCGATAGAAAAGATCCTGATACTGCAAATTAAAAGCATAAATCAGAAATCAATAATCCTGATCCATCAATTTATTTTATTTATTTTTACTGCTTACCAGAAAACAATAATCCTGATGAATACGACGGCATCGATCCCGGCAAAGTAGAGAATATCGTCATCGGATTGTTTCCATGCCTTGACGATCCAACTAGGCGAAGGAAGGAACCTGTCGAGACTGAAATCGCTCCTTTCGCGTGCCTCACCCCCCTCTTCCTGCTCTTTCGCAATCCTCCCTCCGAAGTATACATGTAAGTTCCCCGGCTGCTTCCGCAGCACTGAGTATAGCATTAGAAACACCACGCACAGTCCGATGTTGATCCCTGCGGATGTCAACAGAGCGGAGATTTTCATCTCCGGTGGATTTTGGAATCGTGGAAGAGTCGAAAAGCAGGGAATGCTGGATTGTGCCTTGTGGGGAATATATCAGTCGTTAAGACTGCGTGGGAACTGAGTAACACGTGGAGGAATCCCGTTGGTTAGACGGTTGAGATTGGGCCTAATAGGGTAGTATTTAATTTCTTTTCCATCCATGTTTACAATTTTTATTTTAAGTTCCTCAAAAATATAAATATATTTATAAATCTCCTTGTGGGGAATATTTATAAATATGACTATATACGTGATACGTAATAACGTAAATGTTTATTATTTTTGTGGACATCGTAGATCGCCCTCTCCACGACGTCGCAGTTCCAACCGTTTCTCATCTGAGATACTGCCACGTCACTCGTCCAATGCCACGTCCTCGTCCTCCTCGTCGTCGTCGTCTCTGTAGAAGAAGAAATAGAGAAAGAAGGAGACGTTCGAATTAGAGGGAACGAAGAAAATGACACCAATTTACGGGAAATTTCACCTGCAATGGCCAATCCATCACAACGTGTGGTCCGTGCCGACTTCTGTATGCACCTTTCACAGTGGTTCCATCCTACATCCTCTTCCTCCCAGAATCGCCAGATTCCCCCCCTCCAGAGAGGAACCGATTGAGCGTGGAGGTTTATGTATTTCGGCATCGAGGTCGAGACTAGAATGGAACGGAATTGGTTTGGATTGCAGAAAGAAGAATACGATTGTCCCCAAATCATTGGAATTCGATACTAACAACGCCGATGAAATGAAAATTAGGTATTTTTTTAATCTTCAAATCCCCTCTCTTCTCTAGACGTAATTAGAAACAATACTATGATTTGATGATACTTTTGGTTTTTGATCACTATAGAAAAATAGTGGAGCATGTTTTTTTGTTGAAGATGAAAGCAGACCTATCTGAAGAAGAAGAAAGTGATATGCTTGATTTTCTTTATACTTCACAGTATCATATGAACTCAATTCTTGCAATATCATTAGGTAACTAACAATCAATCTCATTGTTAAAACTTCCAATGATTGAGAAACAAATACAAATATTTTCATCCTCTGCAGGTCGAATTGCAGAACCAGATGCTAATGGTTATACACACGCCGTCTATATGCGTTTCCAGAAAAAGGAAGACCTTGCGAAGTTCTACAACAATTCATACTACTTGGGAGTTATAAAAGATCATGTGTCACCACATTGCTATGTATGAATTGACATGTAAATCACGAACCTCTGATTTTGCTTAACTTTGTTTTATATGTTGATGTTTCATCAACCTTGATTGGAATTTGATTAATCATGTTTCAAATGATTTGTATTGTTATTGTAGGGTTCCATTTCTGTGGATTATGAATCACAAGTACAGGATGATATACTGGCCATATTTCGTCGAGGAGAAGTTAGTGTTTGTTGTCAATCCTTTTTTTTAAATTTGGTATCAACTCTGCTAAACTACATGAATAAAACCAAACCAAAATTCAAATAGTAAAGAAAAGTGCTAGAAATCTCAATTATGTAAATTAAATCTCTTGTTTTGTTATCATCATGGTATATGATCATTATTTGTCTAAAGTATAATTTATTTTTTTATTAGAATTCAAATATCTGAATGCAGGATTTCAACTCTGGTGTGGAATTTGTTCTTCTGATCTCCGTACTCCAAGGTGCAGTTGGAGATGCAATTGAAGATGCAATGATTACATTTCATCGGTTAACTCATGAGCTTAAACCCTTGATTGTGCAGAAAACACAAGGTAAGTAATCCAAACCCTAACTGGCCATGTCTCTTTAATACAATATTATTTTCTTTGCATACAGACATACAGTCCATACACATTATTGTGCATTACTCTTTATTTCAATACATATTACTCTTTATCTGCAAATCTTTGAAAAACAATTACTCGTGATTTTTAAATCTGATTAGCATCTCTTGTTAGGTTCAAATTTTAACGAAACAGACAATGATGAATTCACACATTGTGCGATCATTCGATTTCTATCAGGTAAACACATATATATTTTGGGCCTTTTGCACAGTAATCGTTTTGGATTGTAAGTTTTTTCAAGTAAAAATTGATTGTATAACATCTATTCTTCCTTTTTTTCACAGTTGAGGCATTGGAGATTTTTAGAAATTGCTCGGAATTCAAGGATGTAAGCATTCTATTTTTGAACATTTGGATGTCCAAATAAATTCAAAATACAATTAGTTCTCCGAAGTTTGAATATTTAAAATTTAAATGAATGTTATTTTTTGTCAAGCTTATTTTTATTAAATTAATTTTAAATTTTCAATGCAGATGTGGAAGTACAAATTCCATCCCATCATAAAAAAATCTCTTGCAATACATTTCTTAGTGGATCCTATTGGTACTGATATAATGTGATTTGGATTTTTTTCATGAAAGTTGTATTTTTATTTTGCACAACCTTAGTCATTAAAACCCTAAATGCAAGAATGGGATTCATTTAACCCTGATTTTTATATTTTGTACAAATAACTTCACAATAGTTTACAACTAACCAGGAAATATTTTCATTACGATAGTTTTTACTGTAATTATGGATATTTATAAAAAGGTAGATTATTGAGTGTTATTTTCCTTGGTCTTCTACTTAGATTGCATGTTGAATCTCTCAGAGAATTTCGAGAAAATTGTTTTGGAAACCTCAATCGATATTTATTGTTATAGTCAGTCATATAGATTGGTAAAAATGATAGAAATAGCCCTAACTGAGGACTCAAGTATGCATTTGTCAAAAGATATAAGTCAACTCGTAATTTGTGAATATTTTTATACTGAAAAGTGAAACGTCTATATAGATCGTCATAATTCGTCAACTTCCTTTTTTCGTGTTTTCTGATTAGATCCCATTCGATCCACGTTCTTCTCCTATTCCTGCGTGCGAATCTTCATTCTCAGGTAATTGTCCCATGCGATGTTGGTGTCGAATTAAGAAAGTTTGGTTTCTTTATTTTCAATCATCAACGAGTCTGCAGTTCAATCTGCTGCTATTTTATCGATTTTTAACATTTTGTAATCATCTCTCAATTTTTTCCTTTTGTAAAACACCCAACTGATAATCACTTCCTCCAGAGTCGAGTATTTATTAATCGTTTGGGAATTGTAAGAAATTTGAGGATTGAAGGAAACGCTGTGATGTGATTTTTTTTTGGGGGGGGCATGGAAGTGTATATAATTATTCCAATACCTAAAATTTGCAATTATTTTGATTCATCATTCATGGATGAGATTGACATCGAGAATTTGCAATTAGGGGTTGATGTTAATGGTATATTTAGTGTTATGTGTGAACACTGTGCAAATAGGTTTCAGCTTCTGAAATTTACCTCTCTTATTACTTGATGAAAATGTCAAGGTTTTCACGTTATTCTCTATTTAGATTGCTGTTTTTTCTAATAATCAGTAAGCAAACATTCTAAAGTTCCGTTACAGTAATGTTTGTTCATGTTTCAGGAATGTTGATGGGTCATGTCTTCGGCTCATATGATCAAAATAATTTTAAACAGATTTTACTAGAAGATGTAATATCTGAAGCTGACGAAGAAGAAACAGATTTATCTGGAAAGATACTCTATAATGCATCATTTGAAGAACTTTCCCGAAATCATGTCCAATACGACACCATAATATGGGTACTTATATCAGTATTACTGATTTTAGCCTGGGGAGTTGGAGTTCTGATTCTTCTCTATATTCCTATAAGAAGATATATACTACAAAAGGACATTTCCTCGCGTAAATTGTATATCAACTCACAAGAAATAGTTTATAAGGTATCTTTTTTTTCTCTCCTTTTATTATTTAGAGTTATTTTCTATTTTAGACACTAATAAAAGTTTTTAGACCACAAAGCCCTTGTTTCTCCCCTTCTTAGGGTGCACAAATATTGAGAAGCATATACCACTTCATCTTGTTATCGATGTCATTATTGAACAAGGTTATTATTTTTACAGCTCTTTATTTGGATTGCATCTAGCTCCTAAATTTGCAACGATTAAATTTAATTATTGATTGCAATGTTTTAGGTTATCTCAATTGGTAATGGACTCGTTTTAGGTTGTCTCCAAGCACTTTACAGAATCCACACATTCAGAGTTGAAAGTGTAACGAATGGAATGACTAGACCTGTAGATGAACTGCAAATTCAAGGAGTTTCCAACCCAGATCTTTTGAGAAAGGTATAAAACTATCAATGTATTGTGTATCGTTATATACTTGTAGTAACCATCGTTGTACTGTATTCCTGGATTAGCATTCATTGGGACTGATTGTCTCGGATTCAATGCAAAAATACATGATCTATGCCTCCCACAAAGTTACGGTCTATATTTTCTTCATGTGTAAACCATTATCACTTATCAGATGATTATTCTTGAAGCTGCAAAGAACATTCAGGAAATTGGAATGCAGAAATCTAAAACTTATAGTGATAATGCAGAATGTTTCCAATCACCAAAAAGCAAGGTAAGTTTGATCGATCAGTTATCCCATTAGAAATTATGTATGTATCTTTATCATAGACTCATAGTTATGTTCACACTTCACATAATCAACAATGATTATGTAGAGTTTACCTCTGATTCAATATTTGTTTTCTTCTTGGCTCACATATGCAGAATCATGTTTGCACAGCACACAGTGGGTTCTTGCTACAAAAAGTTGAAGAAATCAGATTATCTATGAAGATATGTATCTTTTAATTTGATTGCTATTTTAAGACATTGATCAATCCAATATCTACATTTCATGGTTCTTTCAGTTTGCTTTTTCTGCTTTGTGACTTTTGCCATATTCTATAAAAAAACATTTGACCGCATATTTATTTTTATGTACTATAACAGAAAATTGAATCCCTTGTTAGGGATATCAGAGAACCAGTGACTAAAAGTAATATCTGAGGGCAAAGATCACAAACACGTGAGGGTTGTTCTATATGTTCGACGCACTTCGTATATAAGTATTTAACATGTTTCCATTATGCTTAATATGTAAATATATAATTTTATCCTTTTAGAACCATTCTTCATATATGTACAATCTCATATAACACTACAATTCATATAACACTACAATTTTCTCATTCAATGCAATAGATGAAATGTCTCAATAGTGAAAAAAAATTGTTATCAGATTATTAATTATTTTATCATCTTATTTTACGTTATTAGATTACCTTAAACAACAGATAGTGATCTTATTAGAGATGTAAATAAGTGGGAGAGATGCTCGATCCTTTTTCATTCACAATGAGTATCATATATATACAACTTAATACTACAATAACATATATCATATCACTAAGTTGTATCGTATCATATCATATATATGATATGATATATATGATATGATTAATACTACAATAACATATATCATATCACTAATTAGTATCGTATCATATCATATATATGATATGATATATATGATATGATATCATATATATGTATCATATCACTAATACTCCCCCCTCAAGTCTGATGATGTGAACATATCAGCTTATCCTTGAGATCTTTGAAGAGTTTGGGCTTCAATGCTTTAGTGAGAATATCTGCTTGTTGTAAAACATTCGGTATGTGTTGCACAACAAGAGTTTTGTCCTCCATTCTTTCTTGAACAAATCTGAAATCCATGGCTGCATGTTTGATTTTGGAGTGATAAGCCGGATTGGCAGCCAAATGAGTTGCTCCTAAGTGCACAAACAATAAAGGATCAGATTGGCTTGGTATAAAACCCATTAAATTCAGCATCATTTTTAGTCTGCGAAACCACATCCTTGAAGATTGTTTGAGACCATAGATAGCTTTCTTCAATAGGCAAACGTGATTTGGACATGATTCATTCATAAAGCCTCTAGGTTGACGCATTAAAATCCTCTCTTCCAATTGACCATGTAAAAATGCATTACCTATGTCAATTTGATTAAGTTTCCAACCTCTTGAGACTGCAATAGTTAATACTGCACAAATAGATACAGATTTTACAACTGGACTGAATGTCTCATTGTAATCTCTGCCTTCAATCTGATCATTCCCATTTGCCACTAGCCTTGCCTTCAAACTGTCCACACTGCCATCTGATTTTTCTTTGACTTTAAACAACCATATAGAATTAATCACATTGTTTGTTAGCATCCTTGGTACCAACTCCCATGTGCCATTATTAACGAGCGCATCATATTCTTTTTTCATAGCTGATTTCCATCCTTCATTCTCCAAAGCTTGCTTGACTGAAGATGAAACTGAAATTTCAGAAGCTAATATAGACAGTGCATACCTAGGATTAGGCTTCTTAATCTCTGCAGCTCCTCTAGTGAAGGGGCGCCTCTCATAATCAGTTAATTTTACTGATTTTGAAATTGAGAACTCATCTCTAGAGCTTGAAACTGAAGAAATTAGTGATATGATACATATAATTAGCCATCCTTGGATCAAATCCAGCAGCTCATGTCCTCGCAAGATGACGACGAATTGCGTGCGCCAAGCGAAGTAGTTTGAGCGGTCCAGCGTCACAGTCTTCAGATGCTTGATGAAAACTATCTTAGAAGCATCTGAATTTGCGACTCCACTCCTATCAACAATGCCATCCTCCATTGCAGCGGAATTCAAGAAAATGAAGGACTGTTGAGGAGAAAATCCAGGATCGAGGAAGCTCTCTTTCTAACAAACTGATACCATATTAGAGATGTAAATAAGCGGGAGAGATACTCGATCCCTTTTCATTCATAATGAGTATCATATATATACAACTTAATACTACAATAACATATATCATATCACTAATTAGTATCGTATCATATGATATATATGATATGATATCATATATATGTATCATATCACTAATAGATCTTTCTTAATTTTCTTGTTGAATAAAAAATATGATGTCAGATATATTATTGTTAAGTTATTAGTTGAATACATAGTATACTAGGGGTATACGTGCTATTCTTACAATAACTCTGTAGTATAAATACAGTACATACACAACTGTAATACTTGATTAAATATATTAGAGTTCTTCTCCGATCATCGTCCTCTGGGTTATTTCTCTCTACATGGTATCAGAGCCATTGGCTCAATCACCACCACTTTCTTCCGCTACCACTGACCCAACGATGTCTGAAGACTCAGAATGCTCTCGTGGTCGAGCCAAGCTCCCACTGAAGTATAATATCAATTCTGTCTTCCGAACGGCAATGGAGAAGCTCGACTATACGTGTTGGCGATCGCAGTTTGAAACTGTCCTAGAACTCCACGAACTCACACAAATCGTGAAGGAAGATCCGCCGCCGACGGAAGAGAACCTCGACTACGAGGACTGACGCCGTGCTGACCGGTTGGTCATGACTTGGATAAAGTTCACCGTCGCCACTTCTGTCCAACAAATGATCGTGTCCTGTAAAACGGCCAAGGAAGCTTGGGACCGTCTGGAGAAATTTCTTTCCCCACTTTGCGTAATACACGTAAAGAACCTCCGGAATAAGTTACGAACGACAAAGAAAACGCCGGAGAACTCCATGACAGATTACTTGGTCATGATCCGCACCACTGCCGATGCTCTGGCCACGGCGGGTTCACCGGTCCCAGATGACGATATTGTTGGGTACACACTTGATGGACTGGATTTTAACTATATCAGGATTCAATCTACACTACAACTACAACCGAGACTAACGTTCGATGAGCTCCTCTCTCTTCTGATCCGCGAGGAGGATCTGATTCAGAGGAACCAGCCACCTGAAACTCCAGCGGCATTGTATGCAAAGATTGAGTCTCCACGGACAGGGGACTCCGGACGGGACAGAAGTCGCAACCGAGGTCGTGACCGAAGGGGAAAATCAAATCGTTACAAGGGAAATCGTTCTGATGATAAATCCAAAACTGCCGAGGAACATGCAACTCCTCCTACTAGGTCAAGCACGACTCCACCGCTGCTACCGACGCCTACGGCGATGCAATTCTCCGGTCCTTGCCAAATTTGCGCGCGATTCGGACACCACGCGAGAGCGTGTCCCGACAGAAACAATCACGCTTTCATGGCCGACTCCACATCCACCGGAATGTCTGCTCTGTCCTTGTCCGGCCCAACCTCAGGGGAAGGCTCGACCTCTGGCTCGTCTGCAGGAGATTGGTGCCTCGATTCCCGGGCTACCCATCACATGACTCCAACCTCATCGGCACTGACTCAACCGCGCTGGTACACTGGTAATGATAGGATTTTAATAGGAGATGGATCATCTCTCCCGATTGCCCACTCGGGCTCAATTGATGTACGCACGGAGGACGGTGATATCAAACTCACCAATGCCCTCCACGTACCTGGATTATGTCGGAACCTTCTATCCATGAAGTGTCTCGCCTCTGATCTGCACGCATTCATCCTTATTGACGAATTTGGTTTCACTGTGAAGGAGAAGGCGTCCGGGAGGACGATCGCGCGTGGACTTAACGACAAGGGAATGTACCACCTGTCCGGCCACCACTTCAGTGGGGCGGCGATGACAGGGGTACGCACGAGCGTGGCCAGATGGCATCATCGACTCGGCCACCCATCGGATTCTGTGCTGAAGAAAGTTATCTCTCTAGTACCTGTTCGTGGACCTCCTCGACCGCAATTTTGCCAAGCGTGTGCCCTAAACAAAGGTAGACGCTTACCGTTCTCTCCAAGATCTTCGACCGCTTCGCGACCACTGGAGGTACTACACCTCGACTTCTGGGGACCGGCGCCGGTTGTCTCTCACGGAGGATATAAACATTATTTAAGTGTGGTTGATGATTTTTCGCAATTTGCTTGGATTATGCCAATGGCATTTAAATCAGAATGCTATTTTTACTTTTCTAAATTTGTTCGTCAAATCGAAAATCAATTGGCGCACAGAGTCGCATGGGTTCAGTGCGATGGTGGTGGGGAGTTCGTCAACACGGAGTTCACTAACCTCTTGTTATCGAAAGGAATCCAGAGGCGAATTTCGTGCCCCCATACGCCACAGCAGAATGGTATCGTCGAGCAAAAGCATCAACATTTAGTTCAAATTGGGAGATGTCTGCTCAACGATTCCGGCGTTCCTCATCGGTACTGGCCGGATGCATTCCTCAATGTTGTGTTCATTGCAAATCGATTACCAACCCCTATCCTTTAGAACATCAGTCCTTTTCAGAAGCTACTTGATCGGGTACCGGACTACAGCATACTACGCACATATGGCTGTCTGTGTTTTCCGCTTATTCCAAAGGCGACGCGGAGCAAGCTCGACACGACGTCTCGACCATCATGCTTCATCGGCTACGCCAATGAGCACAAAGGCTACAAATGTCTAGATCCGATTTCCGGGAAAATCGTGATCTCACGCCATGTTCTGTTCGAGGAAGGCACCATGCCCTTTCACTTAAGACAGAGCATCGGTCAGACCGATACTGACTCAGAAGAACTGTTCCGGTCACTCCAAATCATCCCTGCTATTCCTGAGAATCCGCAAACGTCACGACCTAACAACCTTGTCAATCCAGTTGTAGCACAGACTACACCGGAAATTTCAAATATTCCCGCCCCCCCGACTGTGTCTTCTGGATTGGGCCCTGTACACGAATCGTCCTCGTCTGAGGCATCACTACCTGTACGTAACACTGTTGATCCTTCAACGTATTCACCTACAGGCACGCCGAAGCGATCGAAACGTACAACGCGACCATCAATCCGTCTGAAGGACTACGTGGTCGACCTTCCCAAGGAAACCCACTTATCCGAGGTATCCGATTTTCGTGGCTCATCTGACATTCAACATATCAGAGAACCACAGACTGTTCGAGAAGCCGTCCTTGACCCACTATGGGTAGTA
Source organism: Zostera marina (assembly GCA_001185155.1). NCBI lineage: Eukaryota > Viridiplantae > Streptophyta > Magnoliopsida > Alismatales > Zosteraceae > Zostera > Zostera marina. The sequence continues at coordinate 454,401 of LFYR01001125.1, read as the reverse complement.
GCGATGGAAGACGAGATAAAGGCACTGGCGCGCAATGACACTTGGGACCTGGTCAGACCATCAACCAACATCAACGTGGTTGGATGCAGATGGGTCTTTCGACTAAAGGAGAATTCGGACGGATCAATTGAAAGAAGAAAAGCTCGCTTGGTCGCAAAAGGTTTCCACCAGCGAGAAGGACATGACTTCGACCTAACATATAGTCCGGTGGCCAAGGCGGCTACCATCCGAACGATACTTGCTCTGTCCACGGCAAAAGGTTGGCCATTGCATCACCTGGATGTGTGCAACGCGTTTTTGAACGGGAAGTTAACTGAAGTGGTCTATATGAGACAACCACCTGCGTTTGCAAATAAGCAATTCCCAGATCACGTTTGTCGACTGAAGAAGGCTCTGTACGGCCTCAAGCAGGCGCCGCGAGAGTGGTACCGACGTCTGAGCACCTTCCTAGAGAGAATTGGGTTCATCAATTCGTCCGCAGACTCCTCTCTCTTCGTCTGCAGATTCGGTCTGCAATTCGTATACGTACTGGTGTACGTGGATGACTTCATCATTACAGGGAGTCATCCGGCAGAAATCAAATCGTTCATACGAACGGTATGTAATGAATTCCAATGCTGACACTTGGGAAGCCTCTCATACTTCCTCGGACTGGAGGCTAGAAACGTGAACGGTAATCTATTAATCACTCAAAGGAAGTACTCGATCGAACTACTTCAGAAATTTGGGCTTCTCGAGAGTAAGTCAGTAGCCACACCAGAGGCCCCGGGTAAACATCTATCCAAACAAGGGGGAGAGACGTTCGATGACCCTCAGAGCTTTCGAAGCTTAGTTGGTGCTCTTCAATACTTGACATTGTCAAGACCCGACATTGCTCACGCTGTGAACCAGGTCTGCAAATACATGCAATTCCCGACGACTGACCACTGGAAGGCTGCTAAACGAATCCTCCGATACATCAAGGGCACACTCTGTATCGGGCTGGAATTTCGTCCCTCCAACTCAACCGACCTACAGATATACGTCGACTCGGATTGGGCGGGCGACCCAGATGATCGGAGGTCTACGACGGGCTCGTGCATCTTTCTTGGACCAAACTTGGTCACCTGGATGTCACGCAAGCAACCGACTGTATCGCGGTCGTCGGCGGAGGCGGAATATCGAGTGATTGCCTATGCTACTGCAGAACTCCGATGGTTCTGCCAACTTTTGCGGGAATTAGGAGTTCAAGTACCTCAACCACCACTGATTCTAAGCGACAACAAATCTGCACTATTCATGGTGAACAATCCGGTAGTCCAAGCTCGAACCCGACACATGGAAATCGACTACCATTATGTGTGAGAATTTGTAGCCAACAAATCACTAAGAGTACAACACGTTTCGAGTGAATCTCATATCGCAGATCTGTTCACAAAGGCGCTGTCCACGGACTTGTTTCGCCGATTCCGGCGTCGGCTCAATCTCGTCGACATTCTGCCGTCGTGATTGAAGTGGAGTGTTAAGTTATTAGTTGAATACATAGTATACTAGGGGTATACGTGCTATTCTTACAATAACTCTGTAGTATAAATACAGTACATACACAACTGTAATACTTGATTAAATATATTAGAGTTCTTCTTCTCCGATCATCGTCCTCTGAGTTATTTCTCTCTACAGTTATAACTTAGATGCTTCGAAAGACTGTTTTGTGTCTGAAATTGGATAACAGAGAATTAGAGACTGATACAAGAGAAATAGTGTATAATGATATACAGGGTTCTAATGATATATTTTATACCATTGGATGATGATGTGTTTTCGCATGTATAGGTAGGTATATTATATACATCAATATCAGAATGATGTATTTTTGCAACCTACATTAATTCGTTCAAAGGATTCTACACTAAATACATAAATATTAGAAACTAGATATTGCTAAATTTTGATAAATAGTAATTGTATTATACACACTGTTTTGTTGTGATTTTTATTGTCAATAGGGATCTTCTTTGATTTTGTTTATGAATAGTCTCAGTTCTCTGGCTTTTTTTTGGTGCTCAGGCGACTCGTCAATATCAGAATCTATGATGTGGATTAAATCATTAGATGGGAGAGAATAAGAAACTTCATGTGTGTTCTCTATGAGAGAATAAGAATCTTCTTCTCCCACTTCATTATTATCCATGTCTAATGTAATTGCATCAATATATTCACCAATGTTTTCATGACGCTTGGGTATCTTGCGTGCACGGACATTTGGGGATGGACTAAGAAGATCGATCACATCAAAATTGGCATTGCTGGTTACAACAGAAGAGTAAATAATTGGGCATGGACTCATGAGATCAATCACCTCAGTTTCAGCATTTTTAGTAGTAAGATAAGCCAAATTGGACTTGTTGCTTTCAGCCTCGATGGTGAGAATGAGTCCCTGAAGCTGGAGATCAACGTCATCCACAATAGCCTTAGAATTTTTTTGCCGCGGTTTTCTTTTGCCCTTCTTCTGCATTCTTGCTTCCAAGAACTCAGTTACAATCTCTGGACAAGCACTGCAATTGGTTGAACTCTAAATAAATAATTGTTTGTTCTTACAAAGCAAGTTTTAGACCAGTGAATAATAATAATGAGTTCAGAATTGGGTAAGTTACCTTTGAACAAGATGAGCAGGCACAGAGCTAGTCTTCAGCCCATCAATTCCTTTCCAAGAAACCTCAAAATATTCACTACCATGTGCTTTTCTCTGCTTGACAATAGAAGAAATTGGGCAAGAAACAGGCATCTGCAGGTGATTGAACTAAGAATTAACAACTTAAAACTAACTATGAATGCAATAATGACATTATACAAATTTGGTGATACCTTTTCTAAAGAAACTTGAACACCTGCTAGTGTAGCATAAGCGCGCAGATTCCTAAACCGCCTAAGATCTCTCTCTGCGATTTTGGGAAGGATATACTGATCTGACATATATCATATGCAAATATGCAATCAATAGTAAGATAAAACCATGTTGGCAATAATATGAATTTCGGTACTTGTGAAATCAAAATATTCAATATAATCCATTTCCTAAATCACTTCTAAATTCTTACACTGTACCTCTAAAATATTTAGGGAGGGCATTATGAGATATTATTAAATAGTTTTATCTGGACATTTTAATACTTCTATTCCACCAAAACCAATTTTGCCCCATTGATACAGGTGCAACCAACTATACATGTTCATCTTATATCAAACTAACCAACATTCATAGTTACATACCCTTCCCAAACCTATTTCAATTAACCTACTAAATTTCACTATAACTAATATAACTACTGCTGGAAAGTACCCAATTTCCAAGTGAATTCGTTATAGGGTTATATATCTAATTGTTTATTTATATTGATATATTCTATCCTAAATCCTAATGTGTTTTACTTAGGACATACACATTATATTAATATATTTAATTATCTCTATTCTCTACATCATAAGATTAAAAAAATTTAAATTCAAAATAAATCATTAGATAATTTTTTTGATAAGATTAAAATTTCATTAGATATGAAGTGGGCCTTGCCCAGTAAAAGAAACTCTATCCAAGATTCAGGGACCTATCACCCATCTTCTGAGATATTACAAATCATTTCTAGACTACTAACTTTCTAGTTTCTTCTCATTTTAATCCATGGAAATTTGTGTTAACACTGTTTTCTTGGTAAACTAACTAAACCAAACTAAAATCCTATCTCCACTGCTTAACACTGAGAGCTATTATTACTAATTTAATCAAAAAAATTAATAAGAACCTGTCTTTTCTGGTTCCCAACCAAAATATTGAAAACATAATTGTTGAAGACTGTCACGTTGAAATGAATGATGCGAACACACTCTGTGAAAATCAAAAATAATTTCATGAAAGTAAATAATTATTCAAATCTAAAAAAAGAACCTTTAATACATTTAAGAATTAAGATTATAGAACGATAATAATCCAGTGTGGTACTTTCAATACCTGGACACGGCTTCAGAATCTTCCAAGTGGCATTTTGGATTTAAATATGCCTCTATCACAGGAAGAAACTGACTATCAGTTACAGAGTAATAGCTTCTTTCTGCAAATGAAAAGTTAGACAAGTGTATCAAAATTTAAATTGTATCGAATTATTGTTCGTATTCAATGCAAATTTTCATATTGCCTGTTCATGCTTACCCTGTTCATTGGATTTGCTATTTTTTCCTTTCTTTTTGTTCTGCTTTGTTGCCTTCTTGAACTCGAATCCTTCTGATGTAACTTGTTGAAGGATAGTGGTTTCCCCTAATGATTTAACAATCTGACAAGAACGTTCCTGCAGCATTTGAAGGATACAAGTGGTTACTCAAAATTTCTACATCAGATTGTGCAATAGGAGGAAGGACCAGAGAGTAAGACCTCTCATTGTAGATCCGTTTAAACAATTACCCAATTAAATCTAAAAAAGAAGATAAGATTATAAATAAGGGTAAGAACAGGGCGGGTTACCCCGGTCCCACCCAATTCCGCACCAAGGTGGTAATATTTTTGTCCCGTTGCCCGGTTATATTTCGGAGCGAGTGTCGAGGCAGGGCAAAACCTGGACGGATCGCACTAGGTTTTGTAATTTAATTTAATTTTATAATATATTATATTATATTATTGTTATTCATTATTATTTAATAGTTAAAGTTAAATTAAATACTTAACTACTTAAGTTTTAAACTCTTTAAATTAAATTAAACACTTCATTAAACTCTCTAAGTTAAATTATGATTTACTATTTACTATTTTTTTTTTTAATTTATGTTATTATTATTTTTTGTTTTGTAGGGTCAGGGATGGGCGTCCCGTTTTTGAGGATGTTCTTGAGGCTGACCGGTCTGTTCGTCCAGACCGGAACCCGTCCCGTTCTTACCCCTAATTATAAGAGGCAAAAATGGGAATAATTTTTTCTCCCTATTCCAGCACTTTCCAGGCTACCGGCGACAACCTCCAGCCAGCATTCCTCTGGCAAATGTCGATCAGATTGCCGGCGAACATCCAGACATTGCTGTCTTCCTTTCTTATAGCCAGCATCTCTCTACTTCCCTATAGACTATAGTCCATCTTTTAAGGTAAATATCTAAATTCTAAATCTAAATACTAAATAAATACCCATATGTGCAATTTTATAAGTTCAAGGTATTTTTTGCAAAATATCCATATGTTTCATGCTACTCCTAGATGTCCCAGATGTTCATGCAACCAACTCCATCACATTAACATCTACTCGCCTGAAAAACCATGATCAGGATTATTATTTTACAAATATATCTCTACAATTTTTGCTTCTTACCAAGCCAAAACCACGTATTCCTTGAGAATAGTCACTGCCAAGAAGAATAGCTAGAGCGATCTGAAAATAATAAATTATCAAAAGTAATGAGAAAATCTATGTAGAGTTTCTCCCAAAATGAAAAATATTAATTCATGTAGAGAAATTACTAATGAGTTTCTTCCATAACCAAGTTTTTTCTCTATATCTTTCATCTCATAGCAAACAACATGACCACCATCTCCTGGTACAAAATCAAACAGTCCAAGAGTCTTTATAGAATGGATTTAGATTTGTTAACCAAAATCATTTCACTTAGAGACACCACTGACCTAGAACAATGTCTTTATAGACTGTTCTAGCACCAAAAAGAAAGATATCTGAATCTCCAGAAAAACATCCATCCTGCCGATAAGTCGATGACAACAACAATAAAACATATATCTTGCATTTTCTGTGATATAGAAGAAACTACGACTTGATAGTCACTTACACATAGGTTTGAAGAATCCAACAAGGCACATTGTGCCTCTCCTTCCTCTAGCCTGTTTATTGCATTTGCAAGACAACGTGAAAGATGAAACTAAATGATGATTTTTTTATGAAGGTAAGTTCCATTAAATAGAGAAACAAAGCACAAAATTGCAAAAAAATAAAATGAGAGCATCCCACAGTCCCACTAATTCAGAATTTGTAACTCCTGTCTGAATGACAAACTGGTGTCCATAATTATTTCGTTTGTCATAATTTTTTGTGGTCTCACTGTGTGGTTTTTAAATTTTCTATTTTTTCTCTGCCCAAATGTGTCAAGATAGGCTTCTCAAGATATCCCAGTACAGTCCCCAGCAGTCAGAGACCGCAGAGTGGTGTGTGAATTTCTGGCATATCAGCATATGTCTATGCTATTTCTCCTATTCTAATGTATGTTTAAAGAGTAGATTTGCATTAGGGTCCAGAATTGTCTTATATAATTTAGCCATATCCTCTTTATTGCTACACCCTTTTTTCTATAGCATCCAGATTGAATCTGGAAAGTTTGGGAGTGTCATGCTAAATAAATTTGTGATGTAGCAATGAGAACACAGAGAGATTTTGTTTAAAAAAAAAAACTAATTTCAAGAATCCTTTAACGAAGTTCCTATTAGGATATACGAATGTATGTAATACAAATGAGTATAACCTAAGGTATAGAGTGTAAAACTCTCCTATTATAAATAGGACAACACAAGAGTTGTAAACTTAACAAGGTAATACAGAGTTACTCCTCACCCTACACTTCATCTTCTCCACAGACCTCCTCTGACTTGAGGATTCCTACAGTTCCTTAACATTCAGTCCAAAAGTCAGAATGGTGAAATGACATATATAAATTGCAACGACCCAAAAAAAATATAAATCGTTAAGGGCCTAGATGCAAATAAAACCTCCACTCATATCGTGGCTAAAGAAAATTTAATCATATTAACCTAAGGGGCTTAATAGTTAATATGATTAATTATCTAGGAAATTAATATAATTTATCTAAAGAAATGAGTAAATTAACTAAGGGAGTAAAAATAATTATTTAACTAAGTATTGGGAGGTAAAAATAATTATGTAAATAAAAAAGTTACACAAGGAGAATCGATCTCAAAATCTCTTCAATGAGTTTTATCTAGTCAACTAACATAGCAATCATTCTTTTTGTTATAGATTCTTATTGAATCAATTATAAGTATAAAATTGGATTAATTATAATTAACTTGGAGGGTTAATTAAATTAAGGCTAGTCGACTAGAGCCCACCATGCTAGTCGACTAGGGTTAGAAATGAGAAGAGATGGAGGCAAATAAGAATCTTGATTAGTTGACACTAATCAATTAAAAAGAGAGTTTTGGAAATAAATTAAATTAAAACTTACAATTTAAATTGCAAATTTAATGACAATTAAACTAGGAAATAATTTAAAGAAAGGAAGTTACAAAGGTTTAAAATAATTCCTGATTTACCCTAGGCGACTTGTAAGATCTAGGGACAAAAATGTAAAATCACTAGTGGATGAGAAACCCTTGGGAAACACTATAAAAGAAAAAGGAGGGAGAAGAAATCAACTAGACCCTTGGTGTGCATATTGAAGGTAGGCGATTTCTCTCTTTCTTTTATGTTGGTTGGTGCTAGGGTTCTCATGAGTGATTATATGGTCGATCCTTAGGTTAAGCTAGGCTCTTGAGGATCTAGGAGAAAGAAGAAGAAATCAAGAAAGAAGGTATGGATTCTCCTACTCTAAGTTAAGGTTGGAATGAAAGCATGCGGTTAGACCTTTACTCTAACACATATTTTTATATATTGTTCTTGTTTTATTTTTGAAGTCACCCTTGGGTTATGAGTGAGGTCGGGTTAGTAACCTAGTGACGCACAAGAGTCTTCGGGGAGACCTTCTACGCTCATAGGACGAGACTAAGGTTGAATCAGGGATTTCTCCAAGAGGACCCTTGAGTGGCCATAAGGTTTGTTATGGGTTCGCACTCACTTAGCTAGTACGTTGTGAATAAATGGAGCAGAAAGTTGATCGACCTGAATCCATGATTGGGAGTTCGGACCTCGACATGAATGAGGCGAACCATATCGAGGCCAACAAATAAAGAATGGAACTGGAAAAGTAAAAATCCGATGGATTGTGCCCTAACAGGAGAGTCTGGTCGAGTGAACCCATGGGGAAACCGAATTTGAGCCGAGAGGCTAAGTCTGATAATGTGACCCTTCGGGGATATTGGTTGGGTGAACCATGGGGGAATTCGAGTCTGAGCCTGACGAGGCGAATGACCCGACGGGACAGTCTAGTCGAATCACTCCCCAGGGATGATTCGAGTCTGGTCGAGACTGTGCTCCACACAGAATCGAGTTTGGGGAATGGTGAGAGTCATTTCTATGAAGGGGCTTTGGGCCCTAAGCGTCCAGATGGATGATAACTACAGAAAACTCGGAGTAGAACATGGGTAATAACTAAAGGGAATATATTTGAAAACAAAAATGAAGCATGTAAAAGGTTGAGACATCCGTACTGAGTTGAATGACAACTCATATCCGTTCTTGTTTTAAATTGCAGATTGAGGGGCAGTGGTGCAGAGTGCAGACGTCTCGTACATGGTTTACCTAGGAGCTTATTGTTTCCGTATTTTGTGTTTTATGAGATTTATATTATGAACTCTTATCTATGTAATAAAGTCTTTTGCCAATGTTTTAATAATAAATGAATAATTTTAATCCATGAAATTACGGGATGTCACGTAAATGTTCAAAAGAAAATGAAAAAGATGCAGTAACCTAGCCATCATGTTGTATGTTATATATGTAATATCAATAAGAAACATGAGTTCCTTAAATTTTTGGTAGGAAGGAAATACATTTACAAATCAAACCCATATAAATATATAATAAGTGGTAATACAAGGATTCACGCATACTATCAACCACATTTAACAAGACCTAAGACATATAAGAGAGTCAACCAAGATTGGACACTCCTACAAAGGTAGACAAATCAGCCTAAGACTGTAAAGTAAGTCGACGATTCCAAGAAGAGTCTTCGAAGCCATGGCAGGTTCGACGATTCCGAGTAAGATCGCCGATCAACCAAGCATTAGATTCGACAACCCCAAAAAGAGTCGTCGACTCATATGAAAGTAACCGCCCACATAGTCGACGGTTGCCAATGTCTGACCTATAAATATACATGGTATCTCCTCAAGAAAGGGAGTTGAGATTGAATAAAATAACGTGTTCCCTAGAGCAACAGACACTAGGAGACTCCTACAATCTTTGTAGTCGTCGACTGCAGAGATTCTCTCTCTATAAGCGAGTAATTGGTAAATCTAACATCATGAATATGCAATGCAAGGTTCAGTACAGATAAGATGAAAGAGGTACGGGTAAACAATAGAAACAAATGTTGATGGTTTTCAACATTTTATCAATGCATAAAAGATCAATCAACATAGCATAAAACAAGAAACTTATAAATTAGTAAATTACCCATCTAAACAGGGGATACCAAGAGACATTCCAAGAAGTTTTGCCTCTTTTATCATGCGTGAAAACACAGACCCCATATTTCTTTTGAGAGAAGAGACGGCAATTGAATTCATATCATCTGGAATAGCCTAGTGAAAACAAAAACATTAAAAAAATAATTAGAGAAAACCATAGATCATGGTATTAAATTTCCGGATAATCCAACATGAAATAGTACACAACCTCAGAACTGACTCCCAACCGCCGTCTGTATGTAGACAGTTTAAGTGCCGGAATCGATCCATCTTCAAAATGGAAAATAAATTATAGTAACAAACTAACAATTCAACAAAAAAAACCATTTCCCCCCCTTCTTGTCAGTCTTGCTGTACAAATTCCTCTACAATAAGTATTTTCTTCATTTATCAACAAATGAAAATCTGAAAATATTTGAGATTAAAGAAGAAGAAGAAACCTGAGACGAAAATGAGTGTAGAATTCAGAGCAATCAGTGCCCTAAGTCTGTGGAACAAATTCCTGAGGTAAACCTTATCTTTCAAACACGCAGGAGACTTACACGCGGTATGCAATTGTACAATCCAGCAAGATAAATCTACACAAATCCTCTTATTCCTGAGAACAATAAAAAACAGAACTTTCCAATGAATAATGAAAAAAAAAGGAAGACGGTCAAGATTTATGGGTTTTATCAGTGAATAAAACACGATGATGGTTGAAATTACTCGAGGTTACTGAGGGGAAGGGTTTTCTTGCAGGATTCAAGTATTTCCCACAGATTTTTCACCCCCATCGATGCCGAACCAGAGATCCAAAAGGAAAAGATTAGCAATTTGGCCGGGGATTTAGATTTCGAAAGAGAGCAAAAAAAAATAGATTTTTTTTAAAATCCGCCTTCTACCGCCTAGATTGTCCTTCGTAACTTTGTTGTAAATAAAAATATTTTTTTTATCCTTAGGAAATTTACATACATATCCATATCAAACTACCAAATTATCATACTTGTCCTCCTCTTCCAAGGTTCTATGACTTCTATCTCTCCGGAGATCCGATAAAAGTCCAGACCAAAACCCTAATTACCTCGGAGATCGGAATTAACTCGAATTCCCCTCCTCTCCATTTCCCCCATGTTTCATCCTCGGCATTGCGAACCTGCTCCGGGCCCTTCTTCCTCGGCATCGAATCGATCCTGCGAATCACGGCTAGTGTGGTACCTCGGCGAGTTGTTGAAGCTTTCAAAGCTGCTGATCTCGATCTCTTTCTGGTGATTCTTCAGAAGGTACATCGGTGAAAATCCGTGCGTCGGAGTCGTAGTCTGGCTAGTGTTCGGCGTCACTGAGTCGGACTTCCGACTGTCTTTTACACGTCGTCGGGCCGTGTTGTGCCAGTACTTCAACGACTTGGCTACTCTATCGTTGAAGATGACGGGTTTCATCTTCGATCCCATCTGTGAAAAAATCGATTTCTAAGTAATCTGATTTTGGTTGATTTGGATTTTGGAAAATCGAGTTCTCACCTGTGTTACCAATGCATACTGTGGGAGTGTAACGTAGCTACATAGAATCTGCGTTATGATTCTGGATTGATTTTGCAGGAATCGATTTGTTAATGATGAATCATTTAATGATACAAAAAAAAATGGCAGTCGGTAAACTTACCCCATGGATATCCTGATCACGATATCCTCTGTTTCTTCATGGAAGCAAGACTGGAGTCCGAATTTATACTGTAAGTAGTTAGTATAAAATTAATGAAGATTAGAGATAGTTATTAATCATATTTATATATAGAATTCTGCATTAATGAATTTATTTATTTAACTAATCAATTAATTACCCACTTACCCAACTAAATATGAAGAAAGCAAGTTGAAATGCATTCTGCAAATTTACACACACATATATTTAATTTAGTTCTCAAAATTTTGTGTTAAGAATAATTGACAGAGAATGAATTTTATTGAAGCTAACAGAGAATGAATTTGCTTACCTCAAAAAGAACAAAGTTGATGAGATTGAGGAGAAGTTTAGGGTTATGAAACCAGAAATGTCTATCAGCTGGTTGAACCACCGGAACACCTTTAACGACGTCATCGTACTCCATGATCTCTAATGCCATTTTTGTGATGATAACTTGGAGCTTTGTTCCCACCAGCAGAAGTATCTGCCAATTTTTGTATGAAACATATTGCTATTCTTTTTAATTTTGCATTTCTCAATTATTATTGTTATAATTCCAGGAAAACCTACCACCAATGGGATGAATGGAAGCCACAAATATGAATACCACCCTGTTCAATTTTCACAGAGAAGAAGAAAATTAGTGTGGGCGATCTCATCCACACATTTACAGTCAATGAACGGCTAATATACAACGATCTGATTCTCATTAGAAGGTATTGATCTGTGGATTTTTTACATACCCTGAGTATTGAATAACAAGAAGAGCACAGCAAATAACCATGTGAGTGGACTGCAATATTAAATCAATTTGGTCAGACCATGTATACTGTGTAATTGATGTGTAATAACATTTGTAATAACAATATACCTGATTCCAACTACCATTTGGAAATCATCTTCAAGTGATTTTTTGATGTATTTGAGGAAATTGAAATTCATAGAGCTTGTTGGGGCCAAATGTGCCTGATGAGTGATGATCATTTTATTTAAAGGGGTTATCTAGATTAAACAAGGGGAACAAATTTTCTTAGTTCTTAGTTCTTACCATGATGAAGCCATGTCTGAGTGTCATGTAATCCACTTTGGAAACAGATGTCACAAACTGTCTGAAAAAACATACCTGTACTTGCAGTACAGTTCAAAATTGTTTGAAAAATCTCACAAATTAAGGTTTTTTTTTTGAAAGCTCACAAATTAAAGTTAATCGATTATTTTTAGTGTCTTACAATCCAAATAAGAATTGGCGATTTGCTCCAGAAATTCAAATGTCGACGCCCAAATGATGTTTCCCTTGCAAATCTAAATCTTTCAGGATCTGCAATTTTAAAATCAATTACTGATGATCTAACCTATATATAACTAATTACTAATTACCGTGTGAAAATTGATACTCTGCAGATCGTGTCTCTATCTCCCAAGCTTTCCATTTCTTCATCTACATGAAATTAAAATTCGATTTTTTTTTTAATCTCATAATAGGATTTGCTTATAAATTAAAATCCAATGGCTGTCTTGTGTAGTTGTGTACCTTTAATCTTCCTAAAATCATGGTGATGATGCAGTAAAAAACATGGCCGATAGCCAAGACAAATATAAATATATGAAGTTGATGTATGTGCATATGTCGAAACCAGCGCAACTTTTCCCTGAAAAATATATATTAAGTTAATATAAAATCAAGTAATTAGCCCTTAATTTGATTTAACTAACATTGGGAACTACTCTGTTATATACAAGCAATAATGAATTGAGTTGCATGCCTTTTCAGAGCACTTATCAACTCCACTGCCGGCCAGTTCACGTCGGAGATTTTGATTATAATAAATAGGAGGACTAGGAGTTGGAGGTCCGCGATCGGTCTCCAGAAGAAGCTTTCGTCCGGCAGGTGGTGATGAGTAATTGAATTGGGGTATCTCAGAAGGAGATCTTGAAAAGGCGTTAGCCACGCCGCTTGGATTTTTGCTGGCGCCTGAGCTACATGGATGCCAAGAACCTGCTACTTTCTTAGACACACATATGTTGGATATTGGATTCTGCCCTATTGTTAGCAACAATGATATGAATCCAACTAGCATAAGCTCTGCATATTCATAGAGGAAAAAACTTATGATTTGAATTGAGTTGAGTTGAATTGATTCGAGTCAAATTAAGCTAACTTACCCGCCTCGACCTTCTCAAAAGACTCAAAGAGTGATCGTTTGTTTTTGTTCACTAGATACTGCATGTAAAGAGTATAAAATGAGTATGACACAATTCAAATATATTTATCAGGGCTGAATTGGCTTGCCTTGCCAAGGAGGTGGAGAAGACGTTCTATGAAGATGGAGATGAGGACGAGAATGAAGCAGACAACGGCGACGGCCCATGTGGGAGTTTGCTCCAACGATCGCAATTCACCTTCTCCGGCCATTTAAGAGCTATTATGAATCAAGGTAATGTTCAATTTGCAACGATATAGAGAGTGGAAGAAGGAGATGAATAAGAATTAAAGATGTGGCATTGACTTGATAATCAATCTTTTTTAAAATTATTAATTAGATACATCGCCGGTACATCCATTTCATTTTCAAATACATTGAGATATCTTTTGTATTTATGAGGTTTAATTACAACCGTTGGATTTAAATTTATTAGACCTGATTTTTTTTTCTATTTAAAACTCCCCACTCCCCATTTACAGTTTGATAGACTATTATGAGTTCTATTCATTATGGTTACTTGATGACATTTTAAGTGATTGGATTTTGATGTGAGTTTGACTTTTTTCTGTTTAACAAATACAGTGAGACAATGATAAAAAAAGTCAACTTTGAAATTGAAATTTGATAACAGAACCATTTTTTCATATACTTGTATAAATTGGATAAGAATAAGAAGCAGTGTGTGGGGTTTGATGGTTAGAAGTCAAAGAAATACCAAAAATTAAAAGAAGCATAATACATTGAAAATAATGACAAGTGCATGCACTAGATATTAATATGTGAAATCAAGATACACATGTGAGGAAATGACATGTTAGAACAAAGGGGAAATGCATTGTCCAAATAATCACTGGAAGTAAACTTGGACAAGTGGGTAAATTAGTATATGAATGTCCACCCCCTTCACCGGGTATGATAAAGATTAGATTAGTAGATCCAAGCGTGGAATTGGTTTGGGATTTCATTGCAGTTTGTGAACAAGGAATAAAGAAAAAAGGCATCATTTAATTAATAATTGAAATCAGATTTACATTTTAATATATAGTCAAATGTAAAAATGAATTGATCATCACTCAATCAAATCTCAAACTTATTTGTACATGTCAAAATTGCAGATTTCATCTCATCCTTGTCTAATGAAGTTTGCACAATCACCTTCAAGAAGAAAAAGAAATCAATAGTAGTTAATCACTGGTTTATTATTCGATATTCATCTTGTTGCTTTGAGAATGTGATTATTCTAAATTTTAAGAAATCATTGTTATGATGTCTGCTTGACTCTATCAATCCATCCCTATTTCTAATGAATTGATGTTCATAGTTTTAAACTTTAAAAAAAATATTAAGTTGTATGCGTACCTCTTGGACCTTATTTTCAAAACGAGCAAGTAATTTATATCTATTTTCATGCATAGATGCCATATACACCTGAAAAAATAGAGAGGAGATCATGTTGATCCATGATCTGATACAGATCATCGAAAAATAGAGAAAATAAAATCTTTTGTTGGATTTGCAAAAACAGATATTGAATTTGAAAATAGGTTGTGACCGAACATCAAGTTTGAAGAATCACCTGAAAAGTTGGAGCCAGACCAGGGCTCAAGAAAAAACGACCTTTCGAAACAACAGCAATACCTTCAATTTGTTCTAGTTCTCTGATAAGTGATTCGACGTCAGCCCACTGCAAGAATTATAATTTATGCAGACTAAAGTTACGATTGAATTATAACTAGTTTATTCATACAGATTGGTACAAAGGAAAAAATTACAAAAACCTCAACATCTCTTTGTGATGCTACGATACCCTCTTCGATGACTGACTCCAAGGATTCTCTCAGGGGGTCAGGCTGCAGAAAATTTAACATTTAGATTTAACAAAGCGGCATTTTTTTATTCCATCACACAAGGAATGGAATTTCTTTATGTACCGTAATTTCCTTGAGTGACAAAGTGATCCTTTCAAGGACATAATCCAATTGGTGAACTTTTGCGTCGACCATCTGAAACACACAAAAATCATATATTTTATTGTTTGAAATTTCTTTCAAATTTCAAACAGAAGATTTTCAGTATTAAGCATTAATTCATATTTCGCAACATTTTTTAGAGCAAGCAGTGTCTTCTCTCAATTTGCAGGAACCCTTGAAATCATATACTTTATCAAGCATCTAATTCTAAGATACTGAATCTTTTTGAAAATGAAAAGGCTTAGAGCCCAAAACAATAGATTAGGGAATGAGTAAAGAAACTCGTTGTCATTCTTCTGTCCAACTTCCACCATAGCATTAAATATCTATGGAATGTAGGTGACAGACTCCTGTGGATTAGTAGGAGTGTAGGACCGGTGATACATATCTTCTTTATATATATATATATATATATATTCTAATTCATTATTTTCCATTATATTGTTGGTAAAAAAAATTCAATCATTTATTATTATGCACAAGGATGTCACAACTCACAATAAAAAAGAAACTGCTTTCTAAATCCAAAGAACAATAAAAGAAAAAAATAATAATGTAATTTTTAGTTTTTACTGAGATTTTTTATATGGTTAAATATGTGACACACAGGATTTGAAACTCTAACCAAACTCTTGTATCGTAATTACAGTCTAACACAAAATGCTTGTGGACTTGACTAGTTGACTTGATCACTTGATGTAAGAGATTTCTATAATATCTTGTATTCTTGTTCACTAAAGACCTAAGTAGATTGTGCAAGAGAAATTAGATAAATTATAAAGTATTCTTTACATACCTGGCCAATTTTAAAACTTGAGGCTGGATCATTCGGATCTAAAGCTGTATCCCATGATATTTCTGATTGATGGATCAAAGCAGGTGCTCCCTCAATCTTTTAAAAAAACAGCTTTTATAAAAGGAATTGCATGAAGATAATTATGATCGTAACAAGGCGAAAGAATACACATACCTCAACAAAAATACCAAAGTAAGTAATTTTTTTGATGGAACATTTCACAATATCTCCAACGCTAAGCTTGGCCTATACAATGAAGTTTGTTCAGTGAGTTATTTATTTAATTATCAAAATAAGCATTGTCAATAATGTCTATATAAACCTAAAATAGTATCAATGTCATCCTTACCATTATGCTTCTCTTTTTCTCAACCTCTTCTTCCTTCTCTTTAGGTCTTCCAGAAAACATTAATCTTCTAGACTTTTGATCAACCATTGTTACAACTACTTTAGTTCTCTAAAGAAGAAGAAAATGCAAGATAATTAAGCAGATGTCAAATTTTAAAAAGGAATTGCAATCAACATGTAACATTTTAAATTTAGTTGTAGTTAAAAATGTTTCTAACCTGACCAACAAAAGAAGACAAGAATTTGGTTTTTTCTTGGTCATATAGCTGAAGAAGATCTTCAAATTTCATTTCTGATCCTAGTTTTTCACTAACGACCTTTTCATGATCTTGACTTTCATTTGATGATGAGGAAAGATCTTGATTTTGAACAGGATAATTGCTAACAATGCTTAAATTCCGTCTGTAGAGTGAAGGATCAAGCCCTCTCTTTCTCAGCCATGATTCAAAAGCTAGGAATTTCCACTTAGCACCAAGATTTCTGTAAGGGAGAAATCCTATCAATGAACCAAATGATACCTGGGTAGATAAAAGATATTCAATGATAACAGAAAGAAATATTTCACTGTCAATAACCATTTTAGACTAGATTTCACGAGAAAAAACAACTCACAACTAAGCCTCTTTTGCTTCCACTAATAAATTCCACTTCTACTCTGTCTCCTGTTTGCAGTAAATCTTTGGCCCGTTCCCAATCACCTTCCTCTTTTTCCTAAAATTCCTAACATTCTTGAATATCAGATATTCATTAAAAAATTGCATTATCATAAAAAAAAATGCTTATGGGTTACATAAAGAACCAAATATACCTCTTGTTCAGATGATATAAGGAACTCATCGGAAGCATCCTGCTGCACTGCATCATTTTGAGTCGAAATCTTTGCACTAAGTGGATGGGGTATTTCTTTAGGTAGAGAATCCATCCTGTAAATTTGTAACTTCATAAAAATCTCACAAATAGTAAAAACAAATTTTTTTACTTCAGATAAAAACATAACATTCAAAAGAACATACACGAAAAAACAGTATTTTGCCAAATCAAGAATGCGCTTATCAATTTTCAAACACCAATCTATCAATTATTTATTGTTGCGAAAAAAGTAATGAAAAAAATGTGGGTCCAATATTAGAAAAGACTAAGTATAAAATTTGTTTTCAGCTTTATATTTTAGTTATCTTTTAAAAACTTGATTATGTTAATAATCTGAAATGAAATGATTTTAATGGAAACCATTTAAAAATTGTTTGAAGACAATAAATTGTATTGCAACAAATGAATGAATACCTCTGGGGTTTACCGATCAAATTGGAAGGAGAAGGGGTCCTCTCGTGATCTTCCTGAACTGAATTTAAATTGAAAATTTCTGAAATAGAAGATTCAACTCCGAGACTTTCACGATCACTTTGTTCTGGAGACATACAGTACAGAAACAATCATAACACTTCCAACAAAGAAAAATAGAAAATCTAGTTAAATGTTTGTTTATTTTTGGCATCTCAAATACCTGTCACATCATATGATGTAGATGATACAGGTATACTACTGTCGTCAGTTGAAATTTTCGAATTAGTTTCTGAGATTTTATTATCTCCAGGAGATCCTAAAGAAATCTTCACAACCTCTGGTTTCTTCAACAAATTGACTTCGCTCAATTCCTCATCATGACCACCTTTCCTCATCTTCAACTGAATATTGGGTTTAATCTGAAACTTAGGTTTCTTTAACTCAATATCATCTCCTTTTACAACCTCCGGTTTTCGCAGTGAAATACCGGGACTACTCACCCCCTTATCATTGCCCTGCAAATCCAAATCCGAATTCAAGGTGGTAGAAACAGGAGGTCCATCCTCTTCTACACTCGAAGATTTACTGAAATTCACATTCATAGGGCGTGTAAGATTCAACTTCGAACTAAGAGAGCTCTTCTTCCCACCACGAGTCGGAGCACGTAATCCCATTGAAGAACTTAGCTTCTGTAACTGTTGTAATTGCTCTTGGTGTTGCTGTAACTGTTGTTGCTGTTTCTCCTTCTTCTCGTTCTGTTTCTCCACAGCCCAATCCAACGGGACTTCAACGGGTCCGTCATTTTCTACAGACCCACCTTTCTTCTTATTCTTCTTCTTCTTGTTAAACGCCTTTTCAATGTCGATAAAAGAAGCATCAGGGTTCAATTTCCTCGCCTTCACCTGCAATCCGCAATCAAATCACTCAACTAGAATCTAATTTTCCAATGCTAGAGCCTAGATCACTCTACCTTTTCTAATGTAAGATCAGGGTCTTCGCCGATGAGCTTCCCGAACTTGAGCTCCATCTGTTCCCATTGATTTAATTCCGGAAAAGACCCATCCTGGGGGGAGGAAGATGCAATCGGGAAGGAGAGGAATCTGCGGCGGGAGAAGGAAAAGGTGTTGGATTGCTTCCTGGTGATGGTGGGAGTAGAAGTGGATGGTGGTGGGAGGAGGAGAAACCTCCCGCCGGCGCTGCAAGACGTGCTAAGACCATCCATTTTTCCCTCCACTAACAAGAAAACTAGTGTGGAGAGTATTTTATCCAGTTCAGACGTTCAGTTGTTCAGAAAGATATTCGGATCCGGATCCTAAAATAAAATCCAATTAATGGAGTTATGGACTTTAGAGGCATAACTTGAAGGCCAAGACAGCATATAAAGACATTTCCAGAAACGTACGGATACGTCCGTTCGATGCTAATCGGACTGTGGTTTCGACCATGGTGTCCGTACGACGACGTAGCATTTTGGAAATATCGTGTATAAATATAAATCTTCAAAAAAATTTAATATCCATCAAACTTGGAGGCATAGGAATTTCTTGTTTTAATATCCATCAAATTAAAAAAAATCATTTTTGTCACTCCCAAGTCCTAATTCCCAAATTAAATTATTCACTAGTTATTTCAAATTAAAACCCAATTTTGAATTAAATGAAAATGAAATCAAAAATTAACCTAAAATTATTACAAAATTGATATTTATACTATTGACTAATCTGTTTTATATGGACCTTGAATCATGGGCCTCATCTAGATAAAAAAAGATAAAGAAATAACAAGTACATGAATGATGAAAGTTAAATAATTATGAGAGCTTCAATAATGACAGATGAGATTATAAATTTTCAATAGATAAACAATGCCCTAAAAGCTAAATTCGATAGTTATGTTTCCATTGTTGTCAGTTGTCACTACAAACTTGATGATCAAATTCAAGGGTTCACCATGTTAAACTGAAACCTGGATAGTTGTTGTGGTATGGTGGAGATGACAGGTCCATATCTCTGCAGTGATATACACAGTCATTCATCAATAAACATCGACTCAAAATAGTGGTATATTTCTAGGAACACACTTTTAAGTCTGAATACAAATCAGATTTAGAGAGAAAACAATTCAATTCACACATTTGGGGGCAAATAATAAAAACGTTTACCTTCAAGGATAAAATATATAGGGAAAAATTCAGGTGCAAACTAGAATGGTGCACACGTGCAAATCTCCAACATCCAACCACATATTCTCCTCAATATATCCCTATGTGAATATGATGCAGTGAATGTTGGAGGTTTGCACAGGCGTCTACCACCATTAAAGTTTGCACCAGAAGCTGGCTTAAAATAAATATATATATAAGGCAAATATCTGTTGAGATGGCTTCTTAAATGAGAAAGCTCTTTTTCAATGCAGATCAAATCGTTTGAAAAAAAAATAAAAAAAAATAACTTAACTATGCATGGATATTATACCCAATAATCTATGTATGTAACTCCCTCTATATATAGTCCTACTGGTACCTGAACATTATCATAGAGTTCGAATAATGGAACAGCAAGCAACTTCAAGTTCTTTGGAACTGCAAAATATTCACGTTCTGAAAGATGGACAAGGAAGAGTTTCTTGCATTCCTGTGTCGTGAACGTGAACCACCCACTTCAGAAAAATGCAGGTCTAATAAACAATAAGGTATTGATTTTTTTACCTTAGGTTTCGTGATGTGAGGTGGACAATATGGATACATGACTGTCTCAAAGTTTGGTCTCCACCAAGTGGCAACACACTCTCCGATCTGAAATTAGAAGATATAGTTTTCGCAAACATTAACAGGAATCATGACATCAGAACTAGTAGGTGGACTATAAAAAATAATCAAACTGAGGAAAATAATCAAATCAATTTCATCCAAATTGCAAACTCTTATCTAAACCCCAAGATTAATGTTCTAATAAAAAATAACTTAGGCTAAGATAGAGGTGAGATTAATGATTATAGTACGTGGTCCATAGACAGAAACTAACCTGCCAATTAGGTTGAAGAGTAGGCACATTTGCAGCAAGTTTACTAGATAGCTTTCTTTTTAAACCCTCAATTTCTGCATGTTTTTTATTTATAAAAAAACATTAGCATGGGAATAGAAAGCCCTTATAAGATGAAATTAAATTACAGTGATGACTAAAAGAAAAGATGGAATCAATAACCATTCTCTCCAGGCTTCAGGCGTCCACCAGGGAGTTTGCAGAATGTATTTCCAATTTGTAATAATAGTATATGAGGATGATTATGTTCCTGCACCTGTCATATTTTACAAAGACATGACTCAATAATGAGTACAAAGGTAGAAACCTAAAAGATCAAGGAACATGTGAGTATGCAAAGGCAAAGATTAAAAAATGGTGAAAGTATTTTTGATATATTTAAAATGGTCATTTAAAATATAAGCTTGAATGATTGTCAGTCATGTTCCATGGCCTATTAAAAATAATTAAAAAATAAAAATGATACACTTTTATGGAATATGAATTACGAGTTCATAAAGAACATGCCTATCCCTACAACCATAATTATGGAAATTAGACTGGGAGACTTCACTGAAGCTGACCAAAAACTTACTCACTACTCTCCATCATGGGGACTCATGGAATACAATAGGAGCACTTGCTTGGCACATCTGGACTGAGAGGAACAGGAGGCTCAGGCAAAACTCACTCAGACCTCAAGAAGTTCTTCTCAAGGAAAACTTCTGGGACATCAGCCTTTCCTACAGACCAGAGATCTATTGGATGAGCTGCTGTCATTCACTGAAGATAGACATTCAGCATTGTTGGGAGACCATTTTAGCTTATAATGTTAAATAGGAAAGTGTCGACGGGTATAACTCATCTCCCTTATTATATTTTTTATTTTCTATCTTTAATGTAACTAGAGAAATGTGACCCTCTTCAATTACATTACAAAGTGTATTTATGCACTTAAATTAGCTAGGCACTACTTCAATCATGATTCATTTGGTATTCTTCCAGATTTAGATTAATTAGTCCACCCTCGTTCCAATATAAATCCGAACAGAAATGTAAAAAATCCAACACTCTCACTACTTAACAGCACAAAAACAATAAGCTAGAAAGAAAGAAAGAAAAACGATATAATCATCTTAACATACCAATAGAATCGCCTCCACACTTGTCCGCATACCCTCTTTCATGTAGCTGGGGAAAAAATGCAAAATATCATGACTTCATTTTTATTTCTTGAAATTAAAGATTAAGGCCACCAAAGATTATTGATAGCTTCAGGAAACCCACAATGAGAAAACTGCTAAGTTACAAATGATCCATCGCTAAATAATTGTAATGGAAAACTATGTTTAGGCATTAAATAAACCACGTCAATCAAAAGCTAAAAATTCAACCAACGATGTGGCAACTGTCAAGTAAAACGAGCCAATTGGAGTGCCCGATCTCTTTGATTTGAAAATAAAAGTAGCCAACGATTTGAAAATGATCTAGGGTTTCTACTTAATAATTTTCAGTAATTATATCTTACTTGACTTTCATCCTGGCAAGGCGATCGGCGACAGAGGTATCCTTCTCCATCTTAGGCTCTTTCTGTCCAAACGTGTAGCTCGATAATGGGTACGCGTTTACCACAGCCGATGTCACCATCCCTTCCGACTATCAGCTTCGCCCCCTCTCCGTTTTTCTTTATTGCCCTGCCCCTATTTATCACTCGTACTTTTTTTTACTTTGGGGGTTAAGTTTTTATTCTATTTTTAGGCTTCTTATAATCTAAGGTTAGTGATTAAAATTGTAAAAAAAGTTCCGTAACCGTAAGTGCATCTGATCTTAAATTTAATTTGCAATCGAAACCAAATTATTGGATATCCGAAATAGGCCCATATCCGAAATTCGAATTTGATATCCGAATGTAAACAAACCTATTTACATATTTATATTATTACAAATAGGCCTATTTAAAGTTTGTTTAAAATCCGTTTAAATTAAATATTTATATTATTATAAAATATAAATTTACATATTGTTGGTGTGAGGGTTCGCCGGAGTTAGTTCACCGTCCAACCTAGTACAAGTCTCTCTCTCTCAGAATTATCAACCCCCTCCCCAGTTGGACCAGGGGAGGTATTTATAGCCTTCACTTGTTGTCCTTGGGCCTCGCGGGCTCGTGCGGTCGGGCCCGTCCGTCCGGGTCGGCTGGTCCGGTTCGGTCCATGGGCCGCGGTCCGCGGTCCATGGTACCAACAGTACTCCCCCCTTCCTTGGCGGGCCTGGGGGCCTGGGGCTGTCCGCCCCCCTTTCGTCCTCCACCTACTCTCATTAAAGTTCCTCGGTTCCCGGGCCCCTCCTTTTTTACTTCTCTATAAATAGGCTGCCTGAGTCCCTTATTTTTTGCATCCCTATTAGAATTATTGTGAAAATACCATACAAGTCCCTACAAAAACACATATATCCTATTACTCAATATCCAACAATATCTTTTCAAATATCCTCCCAATCCTTAATTCATTACTCCCAAATATAAACATTTCATAATCTCATTTATTACCACAATTAAGGATACCTACCAAACTCACCTAAACCATATAGCCGTTGGTAATTACCTCCATAAATATAGATCAACACAACTTAAACCTTAGGTTTTGGAATCAATTCCTTGTTCCTAAATCACCATCTCCATTATTCAAATATGTCCTCTGGGTTCTTCAAATCTGTCTTCTGGAAATCTTAAAGCATCGAATCAAGGCATCTGTTCATCTGGAGATTCTTCATCTGATCTACTCATCATCTTCATCATCTCCAGATCTCTGCTACAATAATCACAAATCTGTATAAACATTTATCTTCAATATTGTTATTCATAAGCTGTTATCATTCTTAGACTATTATAAATAATATCATTCATAAGCTTAGTAGCAATTCTAACATGGTATCAGAGCAGTAAAAGATCTTGCTAATCATACAACAACATTTTCATTTTCAATACTGTCAGAAAAGATATTCATCTTCTCTTCACATTTTTTTTTCTCCCTCTAGTTTCACTCACTGATCACAAGATCAACTTCCTTCTTTAACTTCATCAAGAGAAATAATCCATAATCAGGATCAATCTCACCATCATCACGTTTTATCTTGTCAATAATCAGATGTGATAGCCGTTTAATATCATCCAGACTCATAGAAGAAGAAGTATCACTCCATACATCTTTCATACTGTCCAAGAGACGATCCATATCATTCATCTGATCAGCATTCATACCTATTGAAAAAGAAAAAAAAATATTCATCATAGCATAATACATACATCATATTATCATACACCAATCACATTTTTTTTTCCTTCTTTCCACAAGTAATCAATATTTTCTTCTTTCATTCAAGTTTTTTTACAAAATTGTCAAAAGTTTTAAGGACTATCCATTAGACGAGGAGGATACTCCCCATCCCAAACTCCAAGGTCCAGAGCTTTCTCCTTATAGTGAGCTCTCAACCTTGCTTTCATCCTCCTACGCCTTAACATCCTCACACAGTCTTTTTCCTCACAAGTAAAAATACAGTAATCTTCACTCTCTCTAGCTTTCTCATCATCACTGAGTCCATAAACACCACCAGCTCCCTCATCAACATTCCAGTCCTCATCAAAACCATCAGGTTCTTCATCATCAGGATCGCTGTCAAGTGGTTGTGGTCCCTGATCTGGGTCATCATCCACAAAATCAGGGTCTTCATTATTCCTCATATACTCAACCCACCAGCTCCTAGGATCCTCAAGCACTCTCCCAGCCCAAGCTGCATTTTTCCAAGTCACAGGATCAAAAGGGGGTTGATAAACAGGGAACTGTCTTGGCACCACCACGTGATCAATACACTCCATAGCAGCACCACCTATATCCTGATATTTTCCAGCATCATTCTGATCATCTGCATTTATTGATTTATTTTTTTCAGAAACAAAAATGTCAAATGAAAATGTTATCCCAACATATTCAGACAATCCATGAATTCAGTTAGTACCATTCAAGATGGATGGAAATAACTGGAACATTTGGAGTGCACAGTTTATTATAGCTGTGGAGTCCAAAAACAAAGAAAAGTTTTTAACAGGTGAAATTCCCACTCCTGAAGAGAGAAATGAAAAAGAATATGAAAAATGGAAAGCAACTGATGCTCTAGTGAGGTCTTGGATACTAAATGGACTGAGCCTAGAACTCTCTCCAGCTTTCATCTTCTACAAGTCAGCGCACTTGCTATGGAAGGAGCTGAAAGCAAGATTCCATATACAAAATGGACCACTAGTTTTCCAGTTACAAGTAAAAATCATGAATCTTACACAAGGAGAAGATTCAGTCTGCAACTACTACACAAAACTGACAAAACTATGGAATGAATACGACATGAGCAGGAAAAGTGTAGAAGTAATACAAGAAGAAAGACTCATAAAGTTTCTGAATGGACTAAATGAGACATATAAACAGCTAAGCAGACAAATAATGCAAATGGATCCCCATCCGGACCTAAACAGAGCTTATTCAATGGTGACTCAAGATGAACAAACTAAGGACATGGAGACACCAAAAGAGTCAGCTACAGCACTTCTAGCACAAGGACCCTACAGGCCACCAAGGCCACAAAGTGAAAGGCCATACTGCACTGGCTGCAAAAGGCCAGGACACACAATTAACACATGCTACCAATTGCATGGGTACCCTGCAGAAAGACCAACATATGGAAATAGTCAACAAAATCCCAGACCATCCTTCCAACCACAATTCAACCAACAAAGGAGACCACCCTTCAGACCACAGGGACAACCAACCAGAGGCCACAACTACCAAAGAGGTAGAAACTTCAACAACTTCAGACCACAGACAAGAGCATACAACAGCTACTCTGAGGAAGTTGAAAACCAACAGTGGCAGGAAAATGAAAACAACTATACGATGGAAGATACAAACCAGGAGTATTACATGACTGAAAACGAAAATGGATATCAAAACAACAACCTCAGTCAACCTGAATATCAGAATGGAAATCAAAGCAATCAAGATATAATGGAACAGCTAAGATCCCTCCTTAACCAAAATCATATCCAACAAACAGGAGAGGAGAAACATTCTGTACATATGGGCAGAGCACAAATACAACCAGAAACAAACCCAGACCATACTGGTAAGCCCCAAGAATCACTCTGTTTTAATACAAAAACTAGGAACACCACTGACTGGATAATAGACAGTGGTGCCACAGATCACATGTGTGGACCAAACATCACACTAAGTGAAAAAAGGGCATTAGCAAAACCTATTATTGTAAACCTCCCAAACTCACAAACAACAACTGTGAGATACATTGGGAATTACAAAATAGACGATCTGTTAACATTACATAATGTACTACAGATCACTGATTTCAATGTGAATTTGATATCAGTAACAAAACTTACCAAACAATTAAAATGTAGCTTCTCATTTCATCCTGATCATTGCTTGATACAGGATTCGAAGATGAAATTGATTTCTATGGGTAAAAGGATCAATGGACTATACATGCTGAATGGAAGAAAAGAAGTCTTGGAACAACCAAGGTCATATGCTGTCAACAGAGCACCATCAGCAAATATTTGGCACAAAAGACTGGGACACCCATCCCAGATTAGATATGATTTAATTAGGAAAAACAGTACTTTTTTACCTAAATTAGAGAATATATTTTGTAATGAATGCCCTATGGCAAAACATACTAGATTCTCTTTTCCTTCTAGCAGTACTAAAACATCAAGAATTTTTGAATTATTGCATATAGACCTATGAGGCCCATACAAAGAACCAACCCACAAAGGACATAAATATTTTATGACCATAGTGGACGATTTTTCTAGGGCAACATGAACAATACTAATGAGAAACAAAAGCAATACATATGAAATATTCAAAAACTTCACAATAGAAGCAATGAATCAATTCAAAACAAAGATAGGAACCATAAGGAGTGACAATGGAACTGAATTTCAATCCCAGGAATTCAAGACATTTTTAGCAAAATATGGCATAAGACATCAGTTGACATGTCCATATACCCCCCAACAAAACTCCATTGTAGAAAGAAAACATAGACACCTACTAGATGTAGCCAGAAGCATAATGTTTCACTCCCAAACACCAATAAAATACTGGGGAGAATGCATATTGACAGCAAACTACTTAATAAACAGGACACCCTCTCCTGTCATCCAAAACAAAACACCATACAACATTCTCTTCAACAAAGAATCAAATTACAACAGCCTAAGAGTCTTTGGATGCCTATGCTATGCAAAGAACAACAAAATCTCAGATAAGTTTGAACCAAGAGCAGTAAAAGAAGTCTTCCTTGGTTACACAACACTGACAAAGGGATACAAAATCCTAGACCTAGAAAAAGGAACAATCTTTATAAATAGAGATGTAGCCTTCTACGAAACTGTCTTCCCATTTAAAAATAAACAAGAAAAAGAAGTCATAAACCCATCCTTAATAGAAGACATAAATTACACAACAAACAAAACGACAGAACAAACCACACAAAGCAAAAGAAAAGAACCAGAACCAACAACACAAAGGCCCAACAGAGAAACAAAGAGGCCTAAAAATCTAGAAGATTACATATGCTACAATGCAAATAAGTCAAAATACCCAATAGAAAAATACATATCCTATGATAATCTATCAGAAAAACACAATGCTTTCTTAACGGAAATAAACAAAGAGAAAGAACCAAAATCATACACACAAGCAATAAAGGAATCAAAATGGTGTGATGCAATGGAAAAAGAGTTGAAAGCATTAAAAGAAAACAAAACATGGGAAATTGTAGAATTACCAGAAGGAAAGAAAGCAATAGAAAACAAATGGGTATACAAAACAAAGTTCAACTCAGATGAAACACTAGAAAGGCACAAGGCCAGACTTGTAGCAAAAGGATATAACCAAGTTGAAAGAATAGATTATACCGACACCTTTGCACCAGTCTCTAGGATGACAACACTAAGGACAATAATAGCCTTAGCAGCCCAAAACAGATGGCATTTACACCAAATGGACGTCCAAAATGCCTTCTTACATGGAGATCTAGAAGAAGAAGTTTTTATGAAAATTCCCCAAGGCTTAAAAATCAAAAACCAAAAGGAACAAAACCTAGTGTGTAAACTGAAAAAATCTCTATATGGTCTTAAACAAGCTTCTAGAATGTGGTTTCATAAACTAAACAGTGCACTACAAACAATAGGGTTCAAACAAACCAAGACAAACTATGCACTCTTCACAAAAGAAGAACAAAATTCAAAAACATTCATACTAGCCTATGTAGACGACCTATTAATCACATGGAATAACATTAATCAGATAAACAAAACAAAAACAGAATTGGCAAATTTTTTCAACATCAAAGATCTAGGAAAATTAAAATACTTCTTAGGACTAGAATTCACCTATGCACAAACAGGAATATACATGGGGCAAAGAAAATATGTACTAGATCTGTTAGAATCAACTGGATATCTAAATTCAAAACCAACAACTACACCAGCAAAGAAAACACAAGAAAATAACAAGAAAGAGAATGATGAAAAAGAACTAGAAGATGCAACACAATACAGAAGCATAGTAGGAAAATTGGTATACCTAACAGTAACCAGACCAGACATAACATACGCAGTAAATACATTAAGCCAAAACATGGCCAAACCAAGGCAAAAGGATCTAAATGCAGCACATAAAGTGCTAAGATATATTAAACAATCACCTGGTTTTGCTGTTGTATTCTCAGGATCCAAAACTTCAGGATTAAGAGCCTTTTCAGACTCTGACTGGGCTTCATGCCCTTCAACAAGAAGATCCACAACAGGATTCGCCATCTTTCTTGGAGAGTCCCTAATATCATGGCAAACAAAGAAGCAACACACAGTTGCTTGATCATCAGCAGAAGCAGAATACAGGGCATTGGCATACACAAGTTGCGAGATAACATGGATCATTAATCTACTAAAAGAAATCGAAACCTACAAAAATGAGACACCAATACTCTACACAGATAGCAACTCTGCAGCAGCAATAGCAAAAAATCCAGTACTACACCAAAGAACAAAACACATCGAGATCGACATTCACACAGTGCGCGACAAAATCATGGAGAAAAACTTGAAAATAGACAGAGTAGACTCGAGAATGAATGTAGCCGATATATTCACAAAACCAGTAACAGGAACATTATACAAAACACTACTGATGCAACTCGGAATAAAGAACATACATCAAGGAAGAGAAGAAAACAAAATGCAAGAAGGAGAAGGAAAAGAAGCAAACCTGTGAAACGAAGCGACTCCCGCCAAACCTAAACCCTAGTGCCACCAATCAAAAGGAAAACCCCCACAAACACACCCTTTTATAGAACACAATAAACCCAATATCCACATATCCATATCCGATTACCCATATACCCAGATACACTAAATACCCATCCATTTTAATCAAATACCTATATTATCCGAATATAAGCCCATAACCCGGATATTAGCCCAAATCCTAGTAGTTTATGGCCTTATCTTCGAGGGGGACTATTAGAATTATTGTGAAAATACCATACAAGTCCCTACAAAAACACATATATCCTATTACTCAATATCCAACAATATCTTTTCAAATATCCTCCCAATCCTTAATTCATTACTCCCAAATATAAACATTTCCTAATCTCATTTATTACCACAATTAAGGATACCTACCAAACTCACCTAAACCATATAGCCGTTGGTAATTACCTCCATAAATATAGATCAACACAACTTAAACCTTAGGTTTTGGAATCAATTCCTTGTTCCTAAATCACCATCTCCATTATTCAAATCTGTCCTCTGGGTTCTTCAAATCTGTCTTCTGGAAATCTTAAAGCATCGAATCAAGGCATCTGTTCATCTGGAGATTCTTCATCTGATCTACTCATCATCTTCATCATCTCCAGATCTCTGCTACAATCATCACAAATCTGTATAAACATTTATCTTCAATATTGTTATTCATAAGCTGTTATCATTCTTAGACTATTATAAATAATATCATTCATAAGCTTAGTAGCAATTCTAACAATCCCCTCTCCTTTCCGCTATGAGTGCTCGAGATATCCTTGAGAAGTATGGTCGCGAAGTGCAGCTTCAGCATGCTACCTGGGCCCTGTGTCTGCTGTCGCCTACTGGCGTTCCCAATAGTGTCGCCGTGGCCGAGACTCAGCGCCTTAATACCGTGTTGATCGACGTCCACCGTCGCCTCTCCCAGATTCGCCGCAACGACATTATCGCGGAACTTCCTCCTGTCACCTATCCTGACACCTCGGGTTCTGCTGGCACCTCGCGTGCTTTTCGTGCGCAAGGTACGATCGTCGCTCCCGCTGCTGTCGCCGACCCCGCTCCTCTTCCGAGGCGTCGCCGGCCGCGAGGCCCTCGTCGTTCCCGCGGGTCTTCGTCCCTCCCGGCCAATGACCTGCGTCACTTTCTGTCGGGATCCTCGAAGCCAGCCCCTTAAGCTCGCCCAGGGGACGTCCGCGACCGCGACCACGTTCATCCGGGCCGTGGGTCTGCCTCCACGGGACGACGTCTGGGGCGCGCCTCGTTCAACTTCTCTCCTATTTCTTTTTTATATCCGGACTTAGCTATTGTTGTGCGTTGTGTACTTTTTCCCGCCGTGCCATCGGCCGCTTGTAACACTTGGTTTAATTTAATGAAAAATGACGGGCGCCTCTCCCCCGCCCCGTCGACCACGTCGGTCCCTGACCTTCACCCTTGCCCCCGACGGACCGGCTCTTGGGCTTCCTCGGGAGCCTCCCGGCCCATCCAATTTTGACCAATCCGGGTACGCGACGCTTCGTCTTCCGTGCCCCCCTGAACCCCTATATAAACCTCCACTTACCCCTTGCGACTGACTTTCTTTCCTTCTCTTTTTTCTTCTTCTCTCCCAGGTTGCTAATGGCCTCCGCCTCCTCCTCCGGCCGCGACGGCTCAGCAGTTGAAGCCCACAATCTGGTTTCGACGCTCTTCGTCGCCCCCTCAGTTAAGGACCCCCTATCCACCGTCGGGGTCGACGCGATCCGGGAGGCGTTGGCTAAGATGGGCCAGCCGGACCTGCCCTTTACTGTCGCCGGTGATCGCCTTGCCTCCGATCCGCCGCCGGGCATGGTCGCCCTCTACACGCCCTTTGCCGATGCCGGTCTCGCTCTCCCGCTTCAATCTTTGGTGGCCGAGGCGATGCGCTACTGCGGCGTTGCCATCTCTCAGTTTCCTCCAGCCGCCATCGACCGCCTGGTGATCTTCGACCTTCTCTTGCGTCGCGCCGGCTGCCAGGTCTCTCTACCGGTCTTTCTGACGTGGTTCACGATGACCTCCATGACCACCGACCCCCGCCGCGTGTTAGTCGCTCAGCGATCCACCGGCGCCCTCTTCGACGGGCTGGTCGACCGGTCTCATCACTGGCGGGACCGCTTCTTCTTCGTCTCCGTCAGCGTCCTTGAGACGTCGGATTCGGACGTGAACACCCCCACGCACTGGGCTCTGTTGTCGTCCCTGAAGACCCGGACCGCCGTTCCTCCCCGAGGAAGCTTGGGGCCTTCGGCCGCTCTCGCTCAAGAGGTTCTCATCGAGATTTATCGCCACGGGCCCGTCAACGCCCGGACGCTGGCCTCCACCTGGTCCTATGAAGACCACATGAATTTGCCTGTGAAAACGCCCTACTTTCGGGACGGCCCCCCGCCTAAGCGCAACAAGAAAAGGCGGGTCGACGAAGTTCGGTTCGAGACTCCTCTTACTACGTCTCCCATCGCCACTATCGAGGTCGGGCGTGATGATTTTTCCGCTCCTGGTAACTCGGACTCCTCCCTTCAAGACAGCCGGTCCGCCCGACGCCAAAAGAAAAAGGCTCGGGCCGAGAAACGAAAGTCGGTCGTTGCCTCCATGGGGTCGGCCGACGTTGAGGACTTGGACGCTTCTGAAAACAGCCTTGGGGTCAGCCACTCTAGCATTCCGGGCGACGGGGCCTTTGACCACCTCTTTGCGTCCGCGTCGGAAGGTGGGTTTTTTGATTCCGACCTCAAGAATGTCATGAAGGATCTTCAGAGTACGCTCGACGGCTGCACCGCCCCCACCGATCCCGTGACCCTCTTGCCGCGCCTTGGCGGGATCTTTAAGCAAAAACTTGCGGATGCTCGTTCCCTGATGACGCCCGAAGATGAATACGTTCGACTGCGTGCCTGTCCTCCTTCGGCCGTCGACCTCGATCTGCACCATCATCTGCTGCAACTTTCGGTCCTCTCCCAGGTTCGGCTGGAACAGGGCGCCGAACTGGACGGGGAGCTTCGGCGTCAAAGGGCCGACCTGGATGCCTCGAAAGCCGACCTTGCCGCTTCGAGGACCACTCTTGATGTCGTGAGGACCGAGCTGGACGCCGTCAAGCGTGATTGTGACCTCCTGGCCGCCGACTTGTGCCGTGCTGCGGAGGAAGAGAAGACTCGGGCTGCTGCTGCGAAGGACGCCTTTATCAAGGCCTTTCTTCCCGACTTCGAGAACCGTTTGGCTGATCTGACAAGGGATCACGCCATCCTGTTAGCGGACTCCAAACGCAATGGTTTCTGGAAGGGTTACGTGCATGGACGCGAGATGTGCTCGCTTGTTTACTCGCCCCTTTCGCGCGCCGTCGTGCCTCGGAGCCGTAATGAGTGGGCCGGTTGGAAAGAGAAGGGCGTTCCTACCTATCAGCCTCCCGTGGACGTGAGCGAGAGCGAAGAGCAGGACCTTGAGGCTGACTTCCCTGACTACGTGGACCCTCCCTTTGACTAGTCGGCCGTAGTGACCGTTTCTCTCTTCTTTTCTTTTTTTTTTCCTTGGACGAGACAATTGTTCTTTTGTTGTAATAACACTTAGCTTTTTTTTCGTGTTCTTGTTTATTTTCTTTCGCTTTTTGCTTGAACGTTGTCGTTTCCTTCTTCCTCTAGTTTTCGCTCCCCCGTTTGCCTTTCGCTCTCGCTTTTCCCCTTCAATCGTTTGTTTCGGAGAAGCGGCCTGGGCCCTTCGGACGTTCCCGTGTGGCCTTTCGGCACCGGGGACCTTCCGTTGGTCTTTTCGACGGGCTTTTCCGATTTGCGTTTGCTCGGGAAAGCGGCCTGGGCCGTGCGGATTGTCTCGTGTGGTCGTCCGACCTTGAGACTTTTCCGCCGACCTTTTCGGCGGGCTTCTCCATCTTTCGTTTAATCGGGGGAACGGCCTGGGCCGTGCGGATTGTCTCATGTGGTCGTCCGACCTCAAGACCTCTCCGCCGGCCTTTTCGGCGGGCTACCCCTTTCCCTTTACCTTAATATTTTTAATGGATGCACTCCGGGTGCTTTTTATTGGGCATCACGTGCCGTGGTCGGGGGGCGCCCGACGTTAGAACAAGATACAATAGGGGATAGTATTGCTTCGCGCGCGTTCCCCTTCACCGCCTGTACTTTTCCAAGTTGTCGGCATGCCACGTTCTTTCTATCTCCTGCCCGTCCTCGTACCCCAGGCGAAAGATGCCGGGCTGGATCTCGTCCGTGATGATGTACGGGCCCTCCCATCTTGGTGATAACTTCCCCTTTGTCTGGTCGACTCCCGTTACCTTGGCATTTCTCAACACCAAGTCTCCTGGTGCTAAATTCTTGTCGGCCACTCTTTCGTTGTGGTACCTAGCTACCCTTCGCTTGTAAGTGAGATCCCTGATGGACGCCTCCTCTCTCCGGCCCTCTAAGTGCTCCCTTTCTAGAAACATTGTCTGGTCATTCATGCCCGGCTGGAACTGCTCGATGCGCGCGGTTGGCCACACCAACTCGGCTGGTGCCACCGCTTCCATCCCGAATGCGAGGGCGAAAGGGGTTTGCCCTGTGGGCGTCCGGATGGTCGTGCGATACACCCACATGGTTTCCGAGACTAGGTCCGCCCAGTTTCCCGGGTGTTCGCCCACCTTCCCTTTCAGGATTGACGTTATTGTTCGGTTCGTCACTTCCACCTGCCCGTTTGCCTGCGGGTGGTAGACTGGTGCGAAGCTTAACTTGATCCCGCTGTCTTCGCAGAATTCTCTTAACTTCTTTCCTGTGAACTGCGTCCCGTTGTCCGTTATTATCTGGATCGGGACCCCAAACCGGCAGACGATGTTCCTGAAGACAAAGTTCAGCACATTCTGTTCGCTGATCGTATTCGTGGCCTCTGCTTCGGCCCACTTTGTGAAGTAGTCGACCGCTACGAACAGGAACTTCCTTCCTCTTGATGCGGGAGGGAACGGTCCTACTATGTCGATTCCCCATCTTGCGAATGGCACCGGTGTCGTTACGGCCTTCATCATGGTGGATGGCCGTCTTTGGACGTTCGAATGCCTCTGGCATACGTCGCATCGACCGACAATCTCCTCTGAGTCCTTTATTGACTCGGGCCAGTAATACCCTTGCCTGGCTACTTGTTTTTCCAGCGCTCTGCCGCCTTGGTGCGCTCCGCTTGCCCCTTCGTGTAGGCTTCGTGCGATGGCCTTCCCCTCCTCACGTGGGACGCATAGTCGCAAGGGGGCCCCCTCTGCAGCTGACCGTCGGTACAGCTTGTCCTGGGCCACTACAAACCAGGCCGCCCTGTTCCTTAGCTTCCTGGCTTCCATTGGGTCTGTTGGCGCTTCGCCTGCCACGATGAACCTCGTGACCGGCGTTCTCCAGTCCCCTGACGTTATTACCCCGCACGCTCTGGCTGGTCCGCGGTCGCCGGACGTCGTCGGTCGTTCCTGGTTTTCGAGCCGGATCCACCTTCCCTCCTTTTTTCCTGGGGACGCCCCCAGTTTAGCCAGTGTGTCGGCCTCCCCATTGTGTTCTCTCCCTATTTGGGAGATCCTCCATTCTTTGAGCTTGCCCAAGGCCGTTCTCGTCTCGGTCACATAGCTCGCCATAGAGTCTTCCTTGGATACGAAGTCTCCCCTGACTTGGTTGGCCACGAGCCGGGAGTCCGTGTGGAAGTGCACCTTGGATGCGCCTAGCGCGCGAGTTAGCCTGATCCCCGAAAGGAGGGCTTCGTACTCTGCTGCATTGTTGGTCGCCCGGAATTCGAAGTGGATCGAGTATTCGATCTTCTCTCCTGTTGGGGATGTGACCACGACCCCTGCGCCGCACCCACTATTGCTGGACGATCCGTCCACGTGGGCCGTCCACCATTGTTCGTCTGCCTCCTCGCCTTCCCTTGGGGCCAATTCGGCCATGAAGTCCGCCACCGCCTGTCCCTTAATTGCCCTTGCTGGCACGATTACTAGGTGGAATTCGCTGAGTTCCATGGCCCACTTGGTTAGTCTTCCCGAGACGTCCGGCTTCTGTAGAAGTTGCAGTAGTGGGTAAGCCGTTGGGATCGTGACCGTGTGAGCGTGAAAGTATGGTTTCAGCCTTCGGACCGCCGAGACTACCACCAGGGCTAGCTTCTCGATTTCGGGGTACCTCCCTTCCGCTCCTATCAACGAACGGGAGTGGTAGTATACTGGCCTTTGCGTGCCTCCCGCTTCTGAGATGAGGACTGCGCTGACGGCCGCCTCCGAGCACGCTACGTACATGGTGAGTGGCTCTCCTCTTGTTGGTGGGCGGAGCGTCGGCAGGCTCGAAAGCTGGCGCTTGAGTTCTTTGAACGCCCTCTCATATTCGTCTGACCATACCACCCTGGGTCCCGGGTTTCTTAACAACTGGAAGAAAGGTTTCAAACGATCTGCCGTCCTTGGCAGAAATCTGCTCAGCGCCGCCACCCTCCCGTTCAGCTTCTGGACCTCCTTCAGCGTCCGCGGGGGGTTCATGGCCATCACGGCCTCCACCTTCTCTTCCCTTGGCTTGATTCCCTCGGGTGTGATTCGGAAACCGAGGAAATGCCCCTCCTTGACTCCGAACGCGCACTTTTTCGCTTTCAGCTTGAGTCCTGCGCTACGGATGTTGGCGAAGGTTTCTTCTAGGTCGGCCCCTCCGGCCGCCATCGACCGCCTCGTCGTCCCATTCCTCGTTGGCCCTTACTTCCTCCGAATACCGGTCACGGGAGTGATGTCGCGCTGGCTGGTACTCCTCCGCCGCCCGCTCGGGTCGCTTAGAGCTCTCCCCTACTTGGTATTCGCTCCTCGTCATCCTTCTCTCTCCGGCCGTCATGTGTTCGATTCACGTCAGGTTCACCACTGTTGGTGTGAGGGTTCGCCGGAGTTAGTTCACCGTCCAACCTAGTACAAGTCTCTCTCTCAGAATTATCAACCCCTTCCCCAGTTGGACCAGGGGAGGTATTTATAGCCTTCACTTGTTGTCCTTGGGCCTCGTGGGCTCGTGCGGTCGGGCCCGTCCGTCCGGGCCGGCTGGTTCGGTTCGGTCCATGGGCCGCGGTCCGCGGTCCATGGTACCAACATATATAATGTCAAATTTATAAATTAACCCTCCTAAAATATTTTTAATTTATGGATAATTTATATAGAATTACATTTACATCCAAAAAAAATGAATCTGATAATAATCTTAAGTCTATAACTTTGAAAACAAAATAGTGAAGTAGGAAAATGTATATATAAAAAAAGTAAAAGACTTGAAGTAAAATTTAAGTGTTGCTTAGCATTGAAATTACTCAACCACATTACATTGACATTGGAAAACAATACATGAAAATCACTCAAACTTGTCCATTGTCAACTACTCTTAAACCCAAATATTTTATGAAATTTCAACTGCTGTGTCTTTTTGCAAAATTCAAAAAATTGTTGTCGATTTTATTGTAATATGTAACGAATTTCATACAATTCTGGCATTATCGTGATTTTGAAGTTTTTAATTATCGTTTTCCTTGAGTCCAACGTTTTTATTGTCACTGTTAATAAGGCTACAGAGTAAGGGAGCAATAACAGACACGATTCGTAAAAAGCACGAAACGTAATTAATAATAATAGTGTTGATTTAGTGTTTATCTTTAAAAATACGATACGATATGATTATACGAAAGGTAAGTTGACACAATACGACACGATTAGATGACACGAAAATATATTATTGTTAATTAACTATGTTTATAGTTTATATAATAAGGGTAAAATAATATTTTTATGTAGAACCTTTTAAGTTTTATATAAAATATTATATTCATGTACCTATAAAATAATAACTATGTAATAGGGTAAAATAATAAAATGTATCGTTAGATAATAATAATTGTTAACGTATCAGTCGTGTCGTGTTGACACAGATTCGGTCGTATTTATGTCAAATTTTTTTGACACTAATCGTATTCGTGTCGATGAAAAAATTAGTCGTGTTACACGAATTGTCAAAACTAGTTATAGATGAAACAGATACACTCTGCCTATTTTTTGCAAAATAACCCCTATGTTATATAAAATTACAATTACATCCAAAGTGATTATCTTTAGTGACAATACTTAAGCATGAGAAAGTGAATGCAAAGTCAAAGACTTGCAATGTAAATGTGTTGTTGCTTACAATGATTTAAAGTACTAAAAAGAACGTAGTTACATAATTAAGTAATCAAAGCAAACGGTAACATCAATGCGGCAACGTCCAAATTATATGTATATATAGCATTGACATAGGTTGAAGATGATGGCGATTGGTTGTTTTGAAGGTATATTTTTTTTGGCAAGTATGCAAGTGCTTAATAGGGTTTCAGGATTAGAAAACGGCGAAACTGAACTTCACACTTGGCGCCAAAATCAGAATCTGAAACCCATTAGATTTTTCCTCCAAAAGAGACTTTGTATTTTACTATGCTTCTTCTTCCTCATTGGTGTCGGAGCGGTCTTATTCGGCATCCACATGGTCCAGACATCCTCCAAGTTTCTCCCAACGAGAAAATTTTGGAACAACAACAGAGAAGCAACAAAAGAAGAAGATAATGGCAGTCTAAGTACGTGGATCAATACCAGTCTAAGTATGTCGAGTTTGATGCACACGATGAATGACACTCAACTTTTGTGGCGATCAACATTCGCGTCTAGGATCAAAGAATATCCATTCCAAAGAATGCCAAAGATTGCGTTCATGTTCTTGACTCGAGGACCTTTGCCTCTACGTCTGCTTTGGGAGAAATTCTTCGATGCTCATCAGAGCTTCTATTCCATCTATATTCATTCCCTCCCTGGTTATATTCCCGACTTTCCTGTTTCGTCTCCGTTCTACCAGAGGCAAATTCCCAGCCAGGTTATACTTAATTTCATAATTGACCATGAGTTTTTGTAAAAATTGTTTGATGATGCATTATTTTTTTGGAAATTTGTTAAAAAATATATCAGGAAGCAAAATGGGGGGAAATGAGCATGTCTAACGCTGAGAAACGGCTCTTGGCAAATGCACTACTAGACATCTCTAATGAATGCTTCATCCTTTTATCAGAATCATGCATCCCGCTTCGAAATTTCACCACTGTTTACAACTACTTAATGGAATTCAACCGTAGTTTCCTTCATCCATTTGACGACCAAGGCCCAGACGGTCGTGGTAGATACCACCCAGGATTGCTACCTGAAGTCAATATTTCTTATTGGCGAAAAGGGTCACAATGGTTCGAAGTCAACCGAGAAGTCGCAATTGAGATAGTTAAAGACACCAAATACTATCCAAAATTCGAAAAGTTTTGTAAACCTAGATGTTATAACGACGAGCATTACTTCCCGACTATGCTCTATATTGAAAAGCCAAATCTATTAACCAATCGAAGCATAACATATGTGAATTGGTCGAGACGTGGTTCTCACCCAGCTACCTTCGGAGGAAATGACATCTCAGATGTGTTTCTAAAGAAAATTATAGATGAACAGTCTTGCGAATACAATGGCAATACAACCCATATATGTTTCCTGTTCGCTAGAAAATTCGCCCCGAGTAGTTTGGATCCATTGTTACGTTTAGCACCACAACTTTTCTGGTATTGAACTACAAAGTCAATTTCTATATACAGTGGCAGAGTCAAGAATTTGTTGGGGGTAGTGGACTTTCGTCATCAGAGACGAATTTTTTTCTTTCAACTTTGTCATGTTGTATTTGAAAATACGATAAATATAGAAGAAAAATTATTGATTTAGAAAAATAAAATGTAAAGTTTAAAGTGTAAACAAATACAAAGTCTAATAGTCTAACAAAATACATCGATAAATAATTTTCCATAAATTAAAATTGCAACTCGACGTTTCTTGGAACTCTAGAAGGACCAGAATTTGAATCTCGGAATTTGAATTTGAATCTCGGAAGAAGGGAAAAGATTTAGAGCTTGTGATTTTAGAAATTAGAATTGTCCAATTATGTGATTTGTCATTTGGGGATTAGGGTACTACATATTTTTATTAAAAAGTATTAATAAAATGTAAAATATATATATAACCCTATAATAAATTTTATTACATATATACCCCTACAAATTTTGGCAAAATTGGGGGGAGGCTACAATATAGCCCCGCCCCCAGTCTATATATACCACATTCATCATTTCTTAGAACTTGATTTTACCTTAAACCCTAACCTTAACTGCTAAAATTACTAGCTACAATGGAAGATTAATTAGCTTAATTGAACACAGTTATTATTAAGATTGTTGAGGGTTATCAATTGGTCACGTAATGTTTATTTAATTTTCAATTCGATGTAACCGGTGATATATTACGTGGTTCTGGTATATCACGTGAAATTTTTACAAAAACACCAAAACTTTATTGTGATAAATATAACTTATAAAGGAGGGAGAAATTAATGCATTTACTGATCTATGCTTATGTTAAAAATCTATTTATTATTTGATAATTAAGTGAGTAATCAACTTAAGAAGGAAACTCTACTGAATGTGTCTCCAAATGAAGATACTTTATTTTTTGCTATGCTTCCTCCTCCTCAGCGTCGGAGTCCGCATACTCCAGACAAGGAGAAATTTCTCGAACAATAACAACAATGAAGAAAAAGATAATACCAGTTTAAGTAATATGATCAACCCGATGTCGATTTTGTTGCATCAGATGAATGACACTCAACTTTTTTGGAAATCTTCGTTTATACCGAGAATCAAAGGAAACCAGATCCACAGAATGCCGAAGATTGCGTTCATGTTTTTGACTCAAGGACCTTTGCCTCTGCATCCGCTTTGGGAGAAATTCTTTGAGGGTCATCGGAGCTTGTATTCCATCTATATTCATTCCCTCCCAGGTTATGTTCCCGACTTTCCTCTTTCGTCTTCGTTCTATCAGAGACAAATTCCCAGCCAGGTAGGTATACATACTTTACTTTTCAAATTGGACATCCATGCATTAAATTACGAAATTCAACTAGAATATTCATGATGGCTGGTTGATACAATTTTTTTTGATAAAAATGGTATATAGGTGACGAAATGGGGGGAAATAAGCCTATGCGATGCTGAGAGGCGATTATTGGCAAATGCACTGTTGGACATCTCCAACGAACGCTTCGTCCTTTTATCCGAATCTTGCATCCTCCTCCGAAATTTCACCACTGTCTACAACTACTTGATAGAATCCCGTCACAGTTTCCTCTATCCATACAACGACCAAGGCCCAGACGGTCGTGGTAGATACCACCCAGGATTGTTACCTGAAGTCAATATTTCTTATTGGCGAAAAGGGTCACAATGGTTCGAAGTCAACCGAGAAGTCGCAATTGAGATAGTTAAAGACACCAAATACTATCCAAAATTCGAAAAGTTTTGTAAACCTAGATGTTATAACGACGAGCATTACTTCCCAACTATGCTCTATATCGAAAAGCCAAATCTATTAGCCAATCGAAGCATAACATATGTGGATTGGTCAAGACGTGGTTCTCACCCAGCTACCTTCGAAGGAAATGACATCACAGATGTGTTTTTGAAGAAAATCATTGATGAACAGTCTTGCGAATATAATGGCAAGACGACTCATATTTGTTTCTTGTTCGCTAGAAAATTCGCCCCGAGTAGTTTAGATTCATTGTTACGCTTAGCACCACAACTTTTCTGGTATTAAACTAAAAAGTCAATGTCTATATACAGTGGCAGAGTTAGAAATTTGTTTGGGGGTAGTGGACTTTCGTGTCAGAGGCGATTTTTTTTTTGAACTTTGCTATTTGTATTTGAAAATACGATAAATAGAAGAAAATCTGTTGATTTAGAAAAATAAAATAAAATACAAAGTCTAAAATTCTAAATTGTAAATAAATATATAGTTTGTAAAAATACAAAGTATAATAGTCTAACAAAATACATCGTTTCGGTTTCCACCCAATCTAGTCCAAATATTAGATCCGGGGATCTGACGGAAGCAGTACAAAAAATTACGCACCACTTTCCCCCTTGGGCGCTACTATGGAATGTTATTGAATGCTTGTCGTGGCATATATGGACAAAAAAAAAAAAGATATAGACAACACATTAGTAGGCCTCCTGAGGTAGTCCTTAAGAGGTTATTAAAGACATCAGTGTCTCCTTTGATTCAGTGTATACCCCTATAATAATTTTTATTAAATATATATCCTTACAAAATTTGCCTAAATTGAGGTACCATGGTTACAATGTAGCTCTGTCCCCTGTCTATATATACCACATTCATCATTTCTTAGAACTTGATTTTAACCATGGGGATCGATCTTAGAACGATGAATACTGTTAAGATTACTAGTTACAATAGAAGATTAATTAGCTCAATTGATCACAGTTATTATTAAAATTGTTGAAGATATTCGTGGTTTTAATTTCGTTGTGTACGTAATTTTTATTTAATTTCCATC
Source organism: Zostera marina (assembly GCA_001185155.1). Taxonomy (NCBI): domain Eukaryota; kingdom Viridiplantae; phylum Streptophyta; class Magnoliopsida; order Alismatales; family Zosteraceae; genus Zostera; species Zostera marina. Next base: position 413,005 of record LFYR01001125.1, on the reverse strand, counting down.
TCGATTTATCCGTATTTTATGATTTTGATATATCACCCAAATATTTTTACAAATAATTAAAAGGGTGAGTGTCAAAACTACCCACCTAAGATGGCTTGGTGGTCAAAAGTAACCACCAAGCTCCAACATTAGGTGGTTAGGGTATGTTAGAAAACAATTTTTCCTAGTTTGCCCTCATTAGTTAATTATACGACCCGTTGGTATAACCTGATAACTCGTTATGACGACCCGTCTGAATACCTGTTCTCCCTGTGCTCTTCCTCCTCCTCTCTTCAATCTTAAGCTTCTTCTTCAAAACTCAAAATAACGGACTGGTTCAGTCTGTCGACGATCTAGTCATGCTTCTTCCACTTTTTCTACTATTATTCTTAGATGGGTTTCCGACAGGAAGTAATTTGGGAGGAGATGAGGTGGTGTTGGGTGCGGTGAAGAAAAATTTCCTATGCTCGTCGATGGCGGAGGTGTTAGACAAAAGGGGGTCTGGAGCTCCGGTTTGTGTGTGGAATGCTGAAAAGTGTGATGAGTTTGGTAGAGTTGTAGAGGTGGATTTGAGTAATCTTAATATTTCAGGAAGTGGGTTACTTCAATGTGTTCGACGGTGAGATTCCGGTGAAATTAGGCAGTTTCTGTAATCTGGTTCAACTCGATCTCTCCAGCTGCGGTCTTACTTAGTTACTGGTGAAATTCCGAACCAGTTGAGAGATTTGAACAAACTTCAGACGTTGTTCTTGCACACCAATCTTCTCTCCGGAAAGATTCCGGTGAGTTTGGGTAATCTCACCGGACTGGTCTCACTGGACCTCTCCAACAATGCACTCATTGGCGAGATACCACCGGAGTTCTCCACACTTCATAGACTCTCTCTTCTGAATCTTTTCATTAACAGACTCCATGGGTCAATCCCGGAATTCTTCAATTCGCAACGTTTCCCGAGTTGAAGATTCTCGGATTGTTCATAAATAATTTCACCGGAGAATTACCAGAGAATCTCGGGTCAAACGAAAAGTTGCAGATGCTGGACGTATCTTCGAACAAGCTCACCGGAAATTTGCCTGTTTTTCATTACAGTGGCATATCTGTAAATTTAATTTAATTATAAGGATAAAATGATCAAAACAAATGGATAGGTGGTTATCTTTAACTTCCAAACTTTTAACATTTTTCCTATAAAACACTCAAGGATGGATATGTCATGTGATTGAAAGTACTTAACTACCAAGCACATGGATATGTCATGTGTTATGTACTTAAAAAACAGGTTAACCCATAATGGTAATTTCGTAATTAAGTGTAGATCTAGATAGGAAAGTTGTTTGGTTACCGACACTGCGTTAACTCTATTTAACCCCCATTCGATCAAACCCTAGAAGATTAGATGGTAGATCACGTCAAAAGGTACGATCTTTCACTCATCTATCTCCACTTCACCCAATTCTGCTGCTACTGCTACTGGATTCGGCGGAGGGTGGTGATTGTCTGACCAACCGGTCGACTGGCCGGCCGACTGACAGACTTGTCGGCGGAAATGCAACTGCAGAATAAGATATCGGGGTTAGAAAATGGTGGAACTGAACTACTTCACTCGTCACGCCCAAATTATAATCCGAAACACTACAGATTTTCTCCCCCGAAGAGACTCTGTTTTTTGCTATGTTTTCTCTTCCTCGGCGTCGGAGTGGTGTTGTTCGGCGTCTACATGGTCCAGTCTTCATCCAAGTTTCTCCAATCGGGGCGGAATTTCTGGAATGGCAACGGAAAGGAAGAAGTGGAGGAAGATCCGACCAGTCTGAGTGCGTGGGTCAGACCGATGTCGACTTTGTTGCACAAGATGAATGACAGACAGCTTTTCTGGCGATCATCGTTCGTGCCTGGGATCAAAGAATACCCGTTCCAACGAATTCCGAAGATTGCGTTCATGTTCCTGACTCGAGGACCTTTGCCTCTGCATCCTCTTTGGGAGAAATTCTTTGAGGGTCATCGGAGTTTGTATTCTATCTATATTCACTCCCTCCCTTCTTATGTTCCTGACTTCTCATCGTCATCTCCGTTTTACCGGAGGCAAATTCCAAGTCAGGTAGGTATTTGATTAAATTACCAAATTAAACTGCAATTTTAATATATTTAATTCTATGTCAGCTAGGTATTTGATTAAATTACCAAATTAAACTAGATTCATGATTGGTGCATTGATTGAGTTGGAATTTGGATGTTATTCTAATGTTTTTTTTAATTGTTAAAAATGGCAGGTGACTGAATGGGGGCGAATGAGCATGTGTGACGCCGAGAGACGGTTGCTGGCAAATGCACTGCTAGACATCTCCAACGAACGCTTCGTCCTTGTATCCGAATCTTGCATTCCCCTCCGAAATTTCACCACTATCTACAACTACTTGATGGAATCCCGTCGCAGTTTCCTCCATCCATTTGACGACCAAGGCCCGTTTGGTCGTGGTAGGTACAACCCAGGAATGTTACCCGAAGTGAATGTGTCCGATTGGCGAAAAGGGTCACAGTGGTTCGAAGTGAATCGAGAAGTCGCGATTGAGATAGTTAAAGATACCAAATACTACCCAAAATTCAATCAGTTCTGTAAACCGGCTTGTTATGTTGATGAGCATTACTTCCCGACCATGCTCTACATCAAGAAGCCGAATCTACTGGCGAATCGAAGCATAACCTATGTGGATTGGTCGAGAGGTGGTGCGCACCCAGCCACCTTCGGAGGAAATGACATCTTGGATGAGTTTTTGAAGAAAATCGACAATGGTCGGCCTTGCGAATATAACGGCAAGTCTACCCAGATTTGCTTCTTGTTCGCTAGAAAATTCGCCCCGAGTAGTTTGGATCAATTGTTACGCTTACTGCCGCAATTTCTCTGGTATGAATGATGGCTTATAATTAAGTTTGGTTTCTTTAGGTTTGTAAATTTATTCTTAGGAGTCTCAAATCTGGCTTTCTAAAATTTCCACTGTATTTACGTAACTTTTTATTTACTAAGTTAAAATATTTTTATATCAAATGCAGATAGCATGATTTTTTTTTAACATTCTTGAAATAAACATTAATTCTATGTATGAATGGACATGGGTCGGGTTTATCTTGAGTTTGTCCTGACCTTAACCTGAGTTTTGAAATAGGTTCGAGAGCTATCTCTGCCGTGTGAGTTCTAGCGAGATATGGTAGAAGCTTCGACATGTTCGTTGCACAAACATAGCAAAAAAGGAAGTAGACTTGGACGACGATACTTAAGAAGAGAAGGGATGATCGTAGAATCGCCAGTGATGGGTGCCCCAGTCGATTGTACCTAATCATCAGGGACGCACGAGTTTCAGATATTGCCTTATCATGAGGGTTTAACCCGTCTTCTTATCCTCCACTCAAAAACTACAATGATCAAATATGAGAAATGCATTCAAATCCAAAGATAGAGATAGAAATCCCCCCCCCATTTTATGGCCAGGGCGGACGGGGAGATTGGGTCTGTAACCCAGTAACCCTCTGGAGCAGGGCACCCGTTGGCCCGTAGCACGCTCTGTGCGACCGGTCCAGGAACAAGTGGACTGAGCTCCATTCATCAAACGAGGTCCATAAGCCCGAGAGGATTAGGTTTAGATTATAGGCTATAAATAGGTTTAGATAATAGTCTTTTAAGGACACTACCTAGGAATTGATATTACAGGTGACGGTTCAGGGTTTTATTCTCGTTTTATACGTAATGTTTATTTAATTTTCAATTCGATGTAACCAGTGATATATTATGTGGTTCTGGCAAAGGAGGGAGAATGCAATTTCACCATTGACTATTACAACTTACAAGTCTAACTTATCAAAAAGAGAAATTAATGCATCTACTGATCTATGCTTATGTTAAAAATCTATTTATTATTTGATAATTGAGTAATCAACTTAAGAAGGAAACTCTACTGAATGTATCTCCAAATGAAGATACTTTATTTTTTGCTATGCTTCCTCCTCCTCAACGTCGGAGTCCGCATACTCCAGACAAGGAGAAATTTCTCGAACAACAACAACAATGAAGGAAAAGATAATACCAGTTTAAGTAATATGATCAACCCGATATCGACTTTGTTGCATCAGATGAATGACACTCAACTTTTTTGGAAATCTTCGTTTACACCGAGGATCAAAGGAAACCAAATCCACAGAACGCCGAAGATTGCGTTTTTATTTCTGACTCAAGGACCTTTGCCTCTGCATCCGCTTTGGGAGAAATTCTTTAAGGGTCATCAGAGCTTGTATTCCATCTATATTCACTCCCCCCCAGGTTATGTTCCCGACTTTCCTTTTTCGTCTCCGTTCTACCAGAGGCAAATTCCCAGTCAGGTAGGTATATATATATATATACATATACTTTACTTTTCAAATTGGGCATCCATGTATTAAATTACCAAATTCAACTAGAATATTCATGACGACTGGTTGATTTATTTTTTCTGTTAAAAATGGTATATAGGTAACGAAATGGGGGGAAATAAGCCTATGCGACGCTGAGAGGCGATTGTTGGCAAATGCACTGCTAGACATCTCCAGCGAACGTTTCGTTCTTTTATCCGAATCTTGCATCCCCCTCCGAAATTTCACCACCGTCTACAACTACTTGATAGAATCCCGTCACAGTTTTCTCTATCCATACGACGAGCAAGGCCCGTTCGGCCGTGGTAGGTACAACCCAGGAATGTTACCCGAAGTGAATATCTCTGAATGGCGAAAAGGGTCGCAGTGGTTCGAAGTTAACCGAGAAGTCGCGATTGAGATAGTTAAAGACACCAAATACTATCCAAAATTCGAAAAGTTTTGTAAACCTAGATGTTATAACGACGAGCATTACTTCCCAACTATGCTCTATATTGAAAAGCCAAATCTATTAGCCAATCGAAGCATAACATATGTGGATTGGTCGAGAAGTAGTTCGCACCCGGCTACCTTCGGAGGAAATGACATCTCAGATGAGTTTTTGAAGAAAATCGTTGATGAACACGTTTGCGAATATAATGGCAAGACGACTCATATTTGTTTCTTGTTTGCTAGAAAATTCACTCCGGATAGTTTAGATCAATTGTTACACTTACTTCCGGAACACTGGTAGTCAGATGATATAGACAATGTATTTTATAGTTGGTTTACTGTTGTCTTGTAATAGACTTTACTCTATAAATAGAGTTAATGACTTTGTAATGCTGTTACTGTTTTGATGACGACCGATGATGTAACCGTTACAGTCGATCGGAAATCTCTCTCTCTTTACTCTACTCTAATGTTTAGTGTAGACTCATTAAATTACTTGTTGTCTATTTTGAGGTAAGCAGTATTAATAGCACTGCTGTCGAGCCTGGGCTAGCCGGACCTTGGTCTTGGCTTGGGCTTAGGTTGTAGTTGAGTTGGGTCGGACTCGGGCCTGATCCGGGTCGGATCATAGTTGGGTCTGGATCTCGAGAGTACCATCACTTTTACTTTTGGAGTTGGCTCATGGTATCGGTCAGGGCTACTGTTTTCTTTAACGCTTCATAAAATTAATCGCTCCTCTTCTTCTTTCTTTAACGACGAGTGCAGATCGTGGGTGCGTTCCAATTTATTTTCAGACAACGATTGCAAATCGGAGTTGGTTGAAGGCGATCAACGATTTTCTAGTTGTTGATTTTGTCCTTGTTAAATTTGTACAAAAACCTAAAACATCACATTTAATAGTATGATTAGTAGCCAAAAGAATACTTAGATATGTTTAAGCATACACTTAACTATGCATGGTTTGAGATTTATCAGAAACTCGAATGTGAACAGAATCCAAAGATACTGTGATATTGATTTTGCTGGTGATCCAAAAATCAACTACAAGTTTGTGTTTATATATTGGTGAAAATTTAGACACCTGGTCTTCAAAAAAACAGTCAACAGTTTTTAGGTCAAGTACAGAGGCTGAGTATAAGACTCTAGCCTCACTATTGGTTTGATCTCAAAATGTAATCCAGAAAAGACAAAAAAACTGATAATGATTGTAAACCGTGAGATGTCTTATGAATAAAGTATCTTCACACGGTAGAGTGGTGGATCTCTCATAACCGGATCTCAATCAATCATAAGGGCTTTTGGCATCTTGGACTTAGATGATAAGTGGGCTTGGGCCGCAGTCCAACTCTCATTAAGTCACACTCCTCGAGTCTGGTTCTCCAATATAACGGTCGCCGTGTTTTTCCCCTTCCCGGTCTTCTCGTCCCTCTCCGTCGTCGTCTCCGGCCTCACTATCTCCTGTAAGCTCTCCCTTATTCGTGAACGATACTGTATGAGTTAGATTCATTTCACTCTGTGTGATAACTGATTTTGTGGAATTAGTATTTTGGCGATGATGAGCAATGAGGACGAGGAGGAGGAGAAGAACACCTCGGTTACCCCAGAAACAGCTTCGGCGTACCTCGATCCTAACTACTGGTTAATCACTAGTCTAATCCTTGCTATAATTTTCTATTTTCGTTGACTGTTGTCTCTGTCTGTCTTCTGCGTGAATCTGTGGATAAATACCCAATTTTTTGTTTTGGTTTCGAAGGAACAAGAGGTTTGCATTGGAGGAACACTACGAATGGTTAAAGGATTACTCCCATTTCCGGCATATCATCCGGAACCAAATCGGAGTTACTGATACTGTAGGTGATGACTGTTGCATTTTTAATAAAATCTCTTGTTGTTTGGTACTTTTTTTTGTTATCTTTCTGTGAATTTATAATGTTGAGATGTTTGATTAGGGTTTTTTATGGATAATAGGTGCTTGAGATTGGGTGTGGAAACTCAAGGCTTTGTGAAGGATTATATGGAGATGGGATCACTCAGATTACAAGTATCGACCTCTCACCTGCAGCTGTTGAAAGAATGGAGATGAGATTGTTGGGTGGTGGATTTGAAGGTTAGCTTAAATTCATGAACACAAACTACAATAAAATGATAAATAAAACTAAAACTGATTTTGCGTTCATACCTTACATGAGTTACATCAAACTCATGGTGTGTGTATTATAAGCACATTAATCCGGTAACTCATACAAACAACTAATATGATAAATGTATGGGCAGCATGGCTACAAAACAATAATAGGGTTCTTTATATGTAATTATATAGCGATCCCAACTCCTAAGGGATGTGACCATCTCTTCTTTAATGCTCTGCTTGCCACACAAAAAAACTCAGTTTGAAAATAATGCATGGATCCCAACCTTCTGTAGCTTCATTTTCTGTGCTAAATAAAATGAACCTTGGCTCATTCCCTAATTTTTTGTTATTATGTAATCTAGGACTCTAGGCTAGTCCATTTCATTTATAACGAAAATTTATCAGAGAAGAATTTTTTTGTAAGAGGCAAGTTTGTTTGAATAAACTTATTCTGGGTCTGGTATTAAAGGGTTGGATGAATCAGTTAGTGAAATTGTTGAAATGTGATAGATCTTCGATGTTTGTGGCATCATACACATCAATTTACTCACTTCAAATATATTTTATTTAGGAATCAAAGTGCTTGGGGCTGACATGTTGAACCTTCCCTTTGACAAAGAAAGCTTTGATGTTGTAATTGAGAAAGGTACCATGGTGAGTTCTTAATTAATCAACCAGCAAACTAACCACCTCTCCCATCTGATGATCAACTTTTCAAAACTGAAGGATGTGTTATTCGTCGATAGTGGTGACCCATGGAACCCAAAACCTGAAACTGTAGATAAGGTGATGTCAATGCTTGAAAACGTGCATGAGGTTCTAAAACCAAATGGTGTTTTCATTTCAATTTCTTTCGGACAGGTATGATATTAGCTTTAATTTAAAATCCATCTGAAAAAGTGAGAATCGATTTATTTGATTTTGAATCTCATTTTCTGTTATCCATGTTATTTCGCATACAGCCACATTTTAGGCGACCATTGTTTGAAGGCCGTCGTAGTTTTACCTGGTCTGTAGAGACCAACACTTTTGGAGATGGATTTCACTATTTTATCTACACATTAAAGAAGGTATAATTCAGTTACCAGATTAAAACTGTGTCAATATGCAATTATGCATTAGTTTTTTCCACAAAAAATGAGGAAAATAAATAAATTTTATAGACATTTGTTTTTTCTTCATTGAAATATATATCATTCCAGGGTAAAAGGTCTCCAAATTCTGAACAATGCAAGAGCGAAAAGATTGAAACACCATCAATATGCTACCTGCAAGACGAGTTAGAAGGCGAAGACTATATTTTCCGAATGGCAGTTGAAGAACTTCAGATTTAGATAGCTGCTATTGTCACCTTCATCACCAAGCCCTAAACAATAACTGACTGTCTAACTCTTATTAAACATCACTTTCTAGGATTTATATTCATTTATGTTTTCCCCTCATTTTTACATTTTCAGTTTTGGTGTTTAAATCTAAACCCTAAGATCTAAGGTGTTTAAACCTAAACCCTAAAATCTAAATGTCTTTATTACTATTTAATTGAATCTAATCATTATATTTTTATCAAATTATATTTTATTCAACTTCTTTTTCTCAATTGTGGTGTTATCGATTGTAATGTTGGGTAGATTTGTAGTTCAAGATTTCAAGCCATCATTAAAATTTAAATGGATCCGGATCCAAACCAGCTTAGATCCGGCCCATTTATATTCTCAGATTTGGACCCATTTACAATCTCTGCCTATTGTAGATGTTTTCCTTAAGGACTGTAAAGTAATAAAAATAATTAAGGGATTTTATGTTAAATAAATAACAAACCTTTAAACACAAAATTGCCATCCCCAATTAGAGAGATCTCACGAACGTGATTTGGGATCTCATGTACGGCGGCGGTAACATCGCGATCACCGTCTCAGACGAGGAACCTGATGCTATAGCAGGAAAATACAGGGTACGAGGTCGTCGGAGGAGACGGAGTTCTTTGGGAGCAGCCGGAGGTGGAGGTGGAGGTAGTGATAGTGAGCTATTTCGATGGATACAGAGGAAGGTTATTAGATGGTGGATGTTCCTATTTTTCGTCCCTGCTCTTATAGTGCTTGTATTGGAATCATCAAGAATGGAAAAGAAAATTCCAATAACGGTGGTCAATGTGAAAAAGGATAATAAGATGAATGTTGAAGTGGTGCATGGGAATCTTAACCGTCTTGATCCGACTACGCGCATTGTTGCCGGAATGAGACGACGTAAGATTCTTGTCTTCAATTTTTATTTTTGCTTAACTTCTTTGGGGGTAAAAGTTGAACTTTGATCTCGTTGGATTTTTTTTTGGAAATTGAGGGGAAATTGGGATATTACTTGTATTCTCAGTAGTTTTTTTTTTTAAATGTGATTTCAGGTTGCTTGGAGTTAATGAGTCCTGAAGAAATGCAGCTTCTTCGATTTCCACCTGAGAAAAACACAGATTCCCCCCTGAATAAAAGTTTGGTATTTCGATCAGGTTCTGAGGAATCTCTAATGGATGCAAATGGTACTCGTTTATGGTCATATAGTGAAGGAACACGATTTAATTTATTTACTGGGAATCAAACTCTTCTCGAACGAAAAGAAAGCTTCAACAAGGTGATATGTTACTTCATTTATATTCTTTGTTCCAAAATCATTTATCTTTCCTAGAATGGGTTCAGTTTCCATTTTCTATAAGTTTTTCGTTTATTCCTGTTGTTGCCGCTTTTTGATTTTCTCTTTGGTTAAATGGGTTCTACTTTTTTACAACTGTTTGGTCGAATGTGATTGAGAATTTAACCCAACAATTCATTATATTATGATTACATTCTATATATAAATTCCTCACTCACTTTTATATAATAAGTAACTTTCATTAACATGAAAAATACTGGTTTACATGAAAAACATGATCAAGGTGGTGTACTGGATTTTGGTAAATTATTATTATGCCGAGTTAGGTGCTCTCGCGTCTCTGTACCTATGCTATAATCAATTAATCATACTGTGTAATTTTCATCTTTTGTAATTATATCAATATAATGGTTTCAGATGAATAGCAATAGCACTTCTTCAGTGCATTGTGGTTTCTACAATTTCAATGGAGGATTTAGAATCTCCGATGATGACAAAATTTACATGAAAACATGTCAAGCAGTTGTATCAACATGTGCGTTTGGTGGTGGAGATGATATCTATCAACCTATTGGAATGACTGCAGCTTCACTTGACAAGGTTTTCTCTTACACATCCATTATATATTTATACCTGAATTCCACCTGCTTAAACTCTAAATCCCAAACTTACTTTATAACTTCGAAGTCCTCGATTGCAGGTTTGCTATGTAGCATTTTGGGATGAAATCACACATTTGGCTCAGGAAGCAGGAGACAGAAGAATTGATGAAAATCATATGATTGGTAAATGGCGGATTGTGATAGTTAAAGATCTTCCATTCGTTGATCAACGTTTAAATGGTAAAATTCCCAAGGTAAACAAGAAAAATATGAAAATTAGGTATTTATTCTTCTGCAATTTCATCTAGTCTAAGTTTCTAACTAAATCTTGACATCAGATGTTGACCCATCGTCTTTTTCCTCAATCAAGATATTCAATTTGGGTAGACTCAAAATCACAGTTTCGTAGAGACCCGCTCGGTGTATTTGAAGCACTTCTCTGGCGAACAAATTCTGTCTTTGCAATCTCAGAGCATGGAGCACGTAGTAGCATCTATGATGAAGGTAAAGCTATTGTGAAAAAAAACAAAGCTTCTCCAGAGGAAGTCAGTATCCAATTAACCCAGTACAAACAAGAAGGTTTTTCCGATATAAAACGGTTCAATGAAAAGAAAGGTGATTTCACATTCTTACATATCATACTTACCTAATTTTTCCACATTATAAATAAATTCTACAATGATAATAATAATAAAATGCAGCTCTATCTGAGGCGTCTATAATCATCAGAGAGCACACTGCCGAAACAAATCTGTTGATGTGTGTTTGGTTTAATGAAGTTGTGCGATTTACATCACGGGATCAACTCAGTTTTCCTTATGTTCTTCGACAATTGAAGATATCTGGAGTTAACATGTTTCCTGTGTGTACTCGCAAAGATATGGTAAACAGTATGGGGCATAAGAAGAAAGTAAAGCCTTTAGTGATCTGAGCTCCAGTGGTGCAGGAGGGCTCATTGAAGTTAAAGGTTCATGCATCGGTTATCAATCCACTCACTTTGAATTTACTTGTTGATATTCTTGATAATTGTCATATATCATCTACGAGATTTTACCCTTTTGTCACTAACCCCGGTTGGCTGGTTGTCGATTTTTGAGGAGAGGCGGATTGTCAGATAGGAGGAAGATGAAGAAATGAAAGATTTGATTGTTTTTTCTTTTAATATCCTATTATTTATTTTCTGTATACTTGGAATTGTAGAGTTTTACTTTATCCCTATATTCTTAAATATCTTGTATTCTTGTATATTCTTTTGTTGTTGCTTTGATCCTCTATTATCAATGACGATGATTCTCAAAATTTCTCAGGGTTTAAGGTTTGATTGATTGATTCAGAATTTCAGATTGAGACGAAGCAAAACAAAATTTGATTTATCATTAATTTAAGGTTTGAAATTGATTCTCATCAAACTGCAACAGACATAACATACAAAGGTTTTCATATATGAACATACACACATTCTACAATCTTCTAATAGACAAATCAACAAACAGAATGTAAAGTTGATGTTAGAAGGAAAGAAGAAAAGACAATTCTAGAACTTTTGTCCTAGAATTCCATCTTGAAACCAGCAGAGGAGACGTTGGAAACTAGTTGTGGGGTGGTTGCATCTGTTGTCATTGGCGAAGAGTATTGTAGCCAGTCCCTTGTGCAGAAAAGAGCTTCGACAGTATCTGGTCGCAACGAGCTACGAAAGTCATCAAGCATCTTGTTCCCACTGCCTGCACTGAAAGAGGCGCTCATCGACATCGGTATTGCCAAGACGTCCCGAGCCATTTTGCATAGGGTTGGGTACTTGATAGTGTTCAGTTTCCACCACCCTAAGATGTCAAATTCTTGAATCCGTGGTACCAGAGATTCTTCCAGGTACTGGTCAAGTTCTGATTTTGTCTGGTTAGTCACAGCTGTTTCAGAGATGTAGATGTCGAAGTCTAAAAGTCCATCACCGGTAGACAGAGCCACTGGTATTTTGTTGTTGCTGTTGCTACTGTGGTTTGGATTCTCATCTTTCATTTCACCGATCACCATATCTTCTCCAACTCCCTCCTCATTATTTGTCTCATCAGCGACTACATCCATCTCTTCTACATTGCATACTTCCTCCTCCACCACCTCCTCCGCCACCACCTCCTCCGCCTCCACCACAGTATCACATCCTTCCTCCTTCACAATAGATACTTCTTCCTTAACAACTGTGACATTTCCTTCTACATTATCTGATTCAGACACATTACATGCTTCTTCCTCGACAATATTACTTGCCTCACCGGTAAAACTGCCATTTGGCTCGCCCACATAGCTGCTGAATTCACCCACATGGTCCTGTTCTGTGAATGTTGGAGTTAAAGGAAGTGGTTGGGCAACATACTCGGTGTAGAGCTGATGGATAGCGTCATCAATGACCTTGATATAGCTGCCAGCTTCCTGGCTGTATATTTTGGTGAAACTGAATTCCACAAGCTTCAATTTAAACCGAGGGTCCATAATTACAGCAATTGCAAGTATAAGACTGCAGTCTTTCCAGTACTTGTCGAATTTCTCATGCATCTCTTTCGCAATCTCACTAACCATAGCATCCTCACTTAGAGTCCCATTTGACAACTCCAGTTGGATCTTCCAAGCTTCCTGGAAGTAAATATTTGCAGTTGGGTCGACAGTTCCCATGATAACATTGGCAGAATCAAACAGAAGCTTCAGATAAGTGCAAACAATCTCCACCTTCTTCCAATCCTCAGTTGATGGCGCTTCGTTGTAATCAGGATCGCAAGCCTCCAGATTAGCAAATGCAAGTCTGAAGTCCAAAGCGCTGAGAAGCATGAGATATGTGGTGTTCCACTGCGATTGAACGTCTAAAGATAAAATCTTGGTGTTTGGAATCTGTAGATGTTGGGTGATCTCCATGAACTTGTCTTCTCTGTCAATTGTTGCTTTGACATATTTAACACTCTCCCTGATGTTGTAAACGATGCCATGAATCGACGCTACTACATCCTGAGCAACCACATTCAGAATATGGGTGAAGCACCTGACTACAAACAGTTGGCCCTTGAGCATGAGATTGTTCTTATTGGAGAGGTGATCTCTGAGATTGGCGCTGTAGATATCATGAGAAGAACAGTTGTTGTCTAAAGTGATGGTGAAAAGTTTGGATTTGATGTTCCAATCAGAGAGACTGTACCCAATTGCATCACTGAGAGCATTTTCGGAATGAGGGGAAGATACCATCATGAAATTGAGCATACGTCTATGTAGTTTCCAATCGGCATCAATGAACTGACCGGAGAGGGACACATATCCAAGAGTCTGACTTGTACACCACAACCCAATTGTAAGACTGACTCTCCCCGGCATTCCCCCAAACAGCACAGCGAGACTCTGCTTCTCCCTCAGGTGAATACCCATCACTTCATTTTCAATAGTATCGACATCCGGCAGTTTGAACTTGGGTTGAAGCCCATTTACAAAAGCAGCAAACGACGGATGCTCGACCATATTCAGTGGATATTCGTGCATAATGATCATCTTGGCTAGATTCAAAGAGCTATTTTCCTGATCAAAGGGATGTGAATAAACCGCATTTGACGATCTGTACCTTCTCTTCGGTGGATCCGTACTCCCCCCTGCTACTCCAGCCGGTGAACCAGAAGTAAGCGCAAGTTGCTGCTGCTTCTCCTGCCGGATTTTGGGACAGATACCCATCAATATGTGGCGCTTTAAATGGCTTGTACCAGCAATTTTATTCCCAGTGCTGTACGCATAAGACTGCTTGCACTGCTTACAACACGCCCTAGTACATCCATTGGAAACAGGTTCCACTGTGAAATAATCCCAAACAAAAGACTTCTTCCTTCGCCTCTTCGGTGCCGGTGTCGCCACCTCTACAGTCACCAACTGCTTCTGGGCTTCTGCGTCGCTCACCGTCTCCATTACTGTAATAGAAATCAGCTCGTTAAATATGAAAAAATAAAAGAGGCGAGGCTTCTGGTTTCTCCTTCCACCCAAAGAAGCCCACCACGGCCCGATAAAATAAAATAAAAAACTCTTTTTTATACTAACATAAGAAAATAGAAAGAGACGAAAACAGGGATAGCCATAGATATCTGGTACAATCTGAATATCTGATCTGATCCAGCAAGCCCAGTGAGGGAAGAAAGAAATCCATGGTGGTATTTGATTGCTATTTTCGTTCCAGAAACAATCTGTGTAACTTCCAGATCTCAAGCCCAAAAACGACACGGAAAGGGGCGGGCGGAAACAAAACAAAACAATAAAAAACATCCCGTCCCCTTTTCAAAGGGGCGCCATAACTTATTACGCGGTCCGATCAGATTTTCCGAGAGGGACGACAAAATAAACTACAACCCAATTTCTTTATTCTCTGGGCCGATGCCCAATAACTTCACAACTACCGTCCGCTAATTACTACTACTATACTACTACTATTACCTACTACTCTCCTTTCCCCCACTCCTTTCCAAAGAATACCTCAAATCGTGCATCGAATTTCATGAATTTGAAAGAAGAAGACGGAAATTGATGTTCCTTACCAGCTCTTCCGACGAGATCTGAACCTCCCTGATACTCCGATGAGTCCTGTTGCAGAGGAGACTACACGATCGCTCCTTCTTCAACAGTACAACGGCGGTGCTCCGTCCGGAAATCCCCGGGTGGACGGAGGAAGTGGAAGGTAGAGGGAAGACTCTGGATTCAACGGAGAGAGAAACCGAGATCCCGATTTTTCTATTTTATGGGCTACTAAGCCCACTGGATCATTTCAATCTAACATAGGCCCCACTTATTTAATAGCCCATCAAGCCCACTAAGTTAAATTCGATGGACCCCACATTCCACGTAAACCCACTCAGTAACTCGTGGTTTAGTTGATCATGTGGTTCAGGTGGAGAGAGTAGGTAGGTAGGTACCTGAAGATCCGAAGAAGGAAGGTGATCGTTATAAAACCAATAAATAAGAAAGAGGAATAAATATGCAGTAAATCAAATGGTGGCGAAGATTATATTCTGCTCCGCGGTGACCGCAGCGACAGTCGCCGTAATCCTTCTCGCATTACTCCCCCCACCAAAACCCAATTCCGCCGTACTGACGAGCAATAAACCCCCCCTCACCCTCACCTTCTACGTTCAGAACCTCCCATCTCGTCACCGTGTTTCGCAGACGATGAACTCCGGAGACGTCACTAAGACGGCGTTGGTGTTCCACCACATCCTAACCGACGGACCGGAGAACGGATCGAGAGTTATCGGAGAAGCTCAGGGATTCGTGATTCCAACGCAGACTTTCGCGTTTTCGGCGTTCAATATAATCCATCTTAGTTTTCAGACAGAGGAGTACTCCGGCAGTCTCAGCGTGGATAGTCGGGAGGTATTACGGCGGCACACGGAAGTTCTTACGGTCGTCGGCGGTACTGGTTCTTTCGCATTTGCTCGTGGTTCCGCTATTTTTAAAAGATTAAACCACCACTATCCTCGCCGTCGCCGTCGTCGAGTCTTGCTGTACCATCTTAAACTTCGGCTTATATTCCCTGATTATTAATTTAATACTTAATCAGTTAATTAATCATTATAACTAATAGGATAATTATTTATTACGAAATTTTGAAAATTTATATCTTTGTCCCTTTAGAGTATTATAAATTAGACATAAATCTATTATTATTATAAAAAGACAAATCACCCCAAAATATGATAAGATCTCAAGTGATTAAAATAAATGATTCGGATTACGAAAATCTATATTTAAAACAGAAAGTAAATCTAAAAGTTTATGGATTTTAATGTAAAAATCCCAAAATATCATAAGCAAGAAGATACGAATCAAATAAATTTTTTTTTTACATGATATTAATTAAACAAGATACGAATCAATAATAAAAACAACCTACAGGACTAGATCAGAATATCGCTTTCATTTTTTTTCTTGCATGGCGTCGCCGTCGCCGTCGCCGGAGCCGGCACAATCGCCGGAGTATTTATTCCTCCCAATCCAGCAAACGCAACCGCAACCAGCACGGCATAATTTCTTCTTAAGCCACAAGTTCGACCTCAGTCCGCCACTGGTGGCCATGGTGGCGGTTCTCTTCACAGCTTTTCTCGTGGTTTTCTATGTCAGATTCCTCTCCCGTCCTCTCCGGTCTATCTATCGTCGTTGGAATCGGTACCGCCACCGTCGCCGTCGTCTCGCGTTGTCATCCACTGATTTCGAGCAAGAGTTCGGCTCCATGGCTGCTTCACCTTCGATCAACCACCCTGGCGCGGCGGAATACTACTATTACTACTCCTCCGGTGCTTCTTCGGCTAACTACTACTTCTCCTCCCCGTACGGGCTCGGCGAGTCAGTTATCAAGGCGCTTCCGGTAACTATCTTCTCGTCTTCCAAGGGTAAAAATATTTACCGTGATTGCGCGGTTTGTCTCCTCGATTTCGAAGACGACGATACATTACGTACACTCCCGATCTGCTCTCACGTCTTCCACATGGACTGCATCGACGTTTGGCTCCGGTCACATGCCAACTGTCCCCTGTGTCGTTCGCTAGTCGCGTCTTCTCCGTTCCTCCCGATGCGGGCCGGTCGGATTCGACCCAACATCGACGATCTTGTCTTCGGCTCCACGTTTCCCGCTAACGACGACGACGCTTCAGGCCATATAGAGATCGATTTGGGTCCGTCGGAGAGAGACTACCGCGACGAGGAGGAAGAGGAAGAAGAAAGGGAAAACAGAGGATTCCGTCTTCCACCACGAGACTACCGGCTAAAGAGATCGTACTCGTTTGGGTACGAGCGGAACCTCGCTGTAGAAGACCGGACGATGATGATGATGGAAGCATCAACACCGTGGAGATACCACCGGCACAGATGCTGCCAGAGCATAGGCGGTGGTGGGTTCTGGAGCAAGCGTTGGAATTCCCCATTCATTACCGGAGCCGGAGGATGCGGTGGAGCTGGAGGAGGAGCATCATCAACCTCCGTCCCCACTTCAAGAACTTACTCCAGAGTCTTCTCCTTCCGATCATACTGCCGCAATACTCCCACCACTCGACACTCACCCTTCAACCTAAAACGTTCACCCTTCTTCCCTCTCTCCGAATCCCGCCCCACCACCACCACAACCGCCGCCCCATCGCGACGAACGCAGTCGATGTCCCTCACAAGCCCCATCGCGTTCTTCTCGAACCGTATGCGGTGCGGCGACCCAGAGGCTTTGCTATCGCCGGAGAGACTCTGTAACCGGGAGTAACCGGTCAGTGAACTATATACCAGTAATAGCACCGGTGGTAGCCGGTTGGAGGGACAGCGAAACAGCAGGGTTTAATTACGGTACTGGAAGGCTGCAATCGATAAATGAGGTTATAAATGTGCTGACGGTGCCGATGGCCGATGGGCCATGACTCTTTATGAGCCTGGCTGGAAGGAAATCAAAAAAAATATTCATCCATCATAATGATGATCGGCCGGAAATGTTGGTCGGTCGGATTCCGTGCCGGTTTTCGAGAAGACATCTGTGGGGGACCGGTGGATCCGATTTGAATGGTGACAGATCATGATGTCTTCTCTTCTCTCTTCATGGTTGTTTATTTTAAGGAAAAATACATAATTATAAATTCATAATCATTCAAATTATATCCATAGAAGAAGAAGAAAAACATATTCTCTTTGGATTCTCAAATATTCTTTTTTTTTCTTTCCAAATCTCCAGATTTCCCTAAGAACAACCTCAGTATGTCGTCTGCCCTAGCCAGAGCTGTCCAGGAACATTAGGGTCCTGCACTAAAGAGAGAGAGAGTGAGTGAGAGAGATAGTGAGACATCCCCGTACGTTCAATCCAATCCCGACCCCCGGCCCGTTGGAGCGGCTCAAAGGAAAATCCATAAATATCAACCTCCTAAAACGAAAGGGCGACAGGTTACACTTGGCATTGTATTAACGAAATTAAAAGAGAGAGAAATTAATAAAACCCTAGTTGGATCGTATAAGACTATTATCAAATGTATATCATCAGATATTAAATAATGACATTAGATATTATTTGAGACTTTTGAGTTTTGATAGGTACATTTAATCTAGATACTCTCTTTTTTCCTCTTGTGTCAATTATAGTGGAGAAATACATATTGAATCTTAGTGGTTTCATAGTCAGCGTCTCACCAGTCACCACTAATCATAATTATGATTAAAGAAAAGGATATCATTCTGAGATGCAAGGTGAGTTACAGTCGATCGGAATATTCTTTCTCTCTTTCTTTAATATTTATTGAAAAACCCTACTGCCTACCTCGAGGTAGTCGGTATTAATAACGTCGCCGCCCTACCATCGAGCCGGGCCTTGGCCTACTGGAATTTCATCTGGGGCCGGGCTTGGGTCGAGCCAAAGTTTGTTAGGCTGGCCTGGACCGAGGTCAGGTCGGACTTGAGCCGAGACCCGGGTCAGATCCTAATCGGACTCGGATCGTTGTCTGGATCGGGTCACTGTTGTTATCTTTGGACTGGTTTCAGTGGTCCAATGGTATCATGACATTCAATCATGATATAAATTCACAAAATGATGTCTTTATGATTCTTGTTCTTGGTTAATAAAGAGAGATATTGGACATGATGAAAATATTAATTAATGTATATGTACCAAAGTCTTTAAAACGAGACTTACAAGTTACGCCTAAGTTTTTATGGAAACTTTCAAATTTTTACGGATAAGTTTTTGACCTTAGAGTATTTCAGAAAACTCTTAAAAATCTCTTGTAAGTTTTTAAGACTAATCGTTTACGAATCTCTAAATCCTTTAGTCTTTAAAGTAGACTTATTAGCACTTATAAGAATTTTCTCCAAAATTTTATAAAATCAAAATTTCGACTTTTCGGTTTAATTCAAAAAAAATTTTCCACACTTTGATAATTTTGAGACATACACACATAAGAAGGTGATGGATGAGTGAAATATTAAAACGCAAATCTTACTTCTTAGTTCTTACTTGTTTTGAAAAACAAAAAATTAGAAGAAAAAGTGAAAGCCTTTTTAAATTGGGTGAGTGTCAAAATTAACCACCTAAGATGACTTGGTGGTCAAAACTAATCACCAAACCTAGGTGTTAGGTGGTTAGGGTGTGTCAGGGGGCAAATTTTTCTAATTTGCTCCTCATTAGTAAATTATGTTGAGTTTACCCATACTCGGTAACCCGTTACAGAAACAATGACAACATTTATACCTTATCTATCTTTTCAAAAGCATTTACTCGTGGCGGAATTCATCCATTAACGGCTTCATCGGCAACAGAAGATAGCCAGGGAGGCCACCTTGCCGCTACCTATTCCCCATAAACTCCTCTCGGAAAATTCCCAATTCTCAAATCATGCTTCGACCCCGATCTCTTCTTCCTCCTGCTCATTCTCTTGTAGGATTTCAACTGCCCGCTAACACTCTCACTGTGACGTCGGTGCCGTCTGGACCCATTCTGATCCTTCGATCTTTTTGAACCACCTGCACTGCATCCTCCGCAGTCCGATTCGCGTCGGCATTCTCGTCTACAAGACTACAACTCCCGTCTCTGTCTTCGTCACACGCGTCCGCGACCTGATCGACAGAGTTCGTGTATTCCCATTCTTCCGCGGCTCCCATTTTCCCTTCTCCGACTCCGATCCAAAGATCGCCCCTTTCCCGATAGCGCAACCCATCGCAACAGCATCACAGTTGAGAATTGGGCGCGGAGGGAAGGAACAACGTGGGTTGTATAAAGGAGATCACCCCATACCGTCCGTATCTGCCATCTCTGATGAAATGAAGGAGAATATGGAAGACGACGATAGAAGTATGGGTTGGATAAGGGAGGGGGGAGGACGACGGGTAGATTTTTTGCCCATTATTGACAATGGCAGATCAAAGAAAATTTAAATAATTTTTAAGGGTAAAATGGTTATAAAAAATGTAGGTGGTTAATTTTAACTCCAAAACAATCTTAGGTGGTTAGTTTTGACAATTTTCCTTTTGAATTTTTGAAAGTTTGAGCACATGAGGAGTCGTCTTAAAGAGCTTTAAAAGCTAGCTTGAATGCTTTTGAGGGTTTGAAGATCTCAAATGAAAGAAGAGAAGCTCAAAGTGTGCTTGTATGTGATGGACGATTTCATGGATATACCCCTCCTTTAAATTTGATCCCCACCCTTAGATTTTCATTTGATGTTTCTATGATTCCTTACAAAAGTCCAACTTGGTCTACGAGTTATCACACATATATCAAACCTCCGTATCACAATTGGGCACCATGTCGTCCTAGGGACGTCAGTAATATCATGAAAGTCGAAAAAACAAAATATCATGTTATATCGTTTTTTTTTATAACGGAGAGTACTTCTCTACAGATGTAGAGGTGTTAACCTTCAGATAATATACCCGAGCCACATAATATATCATCAAACAAATCTAAGTGGAAATGTATAAAATAAGATTTGAACCCTGGACTAACTCAGTAACTTTAATAGTTTCTGACTAGTGAGTCAATCTTACTTTGTTCTATATCATGTTATATCGCTTCTCACTAGAAGTTGGGTATAGAGCAATGCCAAATGCTTCATCATAAATATCATTAGTTTAGATTAGAGTGTCAAATAAAGCCCGGCTCGGGCTCGGCTCGTTTAAGCTCGGACTCACTAACGAGCCGAGCCCGATCCCTTAATTAACCTCGTTTAGCTTAACGAGCCGAGCCCGATCCCTTAATTAAGCTCGTTTAGCTTAATGAACCGAGCTCGAGCTTGAACATGCCGAGTTCGGCTTGTTAAACTCGATAGGCTCGGTAAGGAATATAAAAAATTAAAAAAATATTATATTTAAAAAAATAGAGGTGTAGCATAGTTGGTAAAAAGGTTTGTTTAGTATTTAAGAGATCATGAGTTTGATCCCTCATGTCTTCAAATAATTATTTTTTTTAATTCGAACCAGAGCCCGAGCCCCCCAAGCCCGACAATTCTTAAAATGAACCGAGCTCGAGCTCGGCCAAACCAGGCTCGGCGAGCTCAAGCCTGAGCATGGATAATTCTTTAACGAGCCGAGTCCGAGCCCGGCTCTATAAGCAAAAGCTCGGCTCGGCTCGTTTGACACCATAGTTCAGATCTAGGTTCATTTTTACATCATCGACTATAACATTCGACTCCAGACGGAGTCACCGACTCATCATGGAGACGACAACTCTAAAGACAGTCGATGACCTGGAGTGGAGACATCGTCTCACCTGAAAGCAACCACCCATACAGTCGACGATTGCCGTCGATACCCGATCTATAAATAAATCTAAAATCTCTTTAAAAAAGAGGGTTAAGATTGGATAATAAAGCTTGCTCCTTAGAACAATAGACAACAAAAGAGTAATTAGTGAAAACAACATCTAGAGATATCGGGTCGGATCTGTTTTTACGGCTCACACTGTTAAAGATTTTTTTTACATGGGTGATAAATATTTATTATAGATATTTTTTTTGACTTAAGTGGGTCTGACTTTAGAATAGAACCAGATCGATGCGTCTGTCACTACTCTTGAACCTCAACCGAACCGAAATTCAACCGCAATAAAACTCAACTGATCATTCAAGGGAAGGAGACGACTGAGATCCGTGGAGCCATGGCGAAATCGAGCGCAGACGATAAGGAGCTACGGATAGCATGTGAAGCGGCAATGGAAGGGGGGAATCAGAAGATCGCGCTATCGATACGAGCACTCAAGAGTCGGGGTTTTTGGGGAAAGTCCGCCCGTCCATCTCGACACCACATGTCCAAACCAAGAGTTATAGTTGTCACCAGTATGAATCTTTCTTCCTCTTTCGTTTTCTTCTCGACTAACTGCTGAATTCCATTTGTAGAAGTAGAACCAATGATTTGTTTTTTGTGCTTTCTTCTTTCGTTTTATTTGCTATCAAGTCTGAATTGAACAGTCAAAATTACAGAGTTTTTGAATGTTCAGTGTAGGGCACCGGTGTTTTGGAGAGTTTTAATTGTGTGGGTAGATCTGTTTGAGAGTTGACCACGTTTTGAGTTTTGATTAAAGATGATTGATGGTGGTTGCTCACTTGTTTGCTTCTGTACGAATTTGCATTGTATTCTGAAGAAGAATAGATACAATATAGAAACGTATCTGTATGAATTTTCTTTGTTACCATACAGAACTGTAGTATATACTGTCGATAATGATATCAATATCTGGGGTAGTTTCAGATGAGAACCCACTATTTGGGAACTTTAGAGAACCTCGATCCTGACCATTCATTTATTTTCAATTTCAACTCACATGGGTCAAAGTAATTTACTCGAGATTGTTGCCAAAATATTATTATTCATGATTAAAATTTAAATCGAGTGTTTATTGTATATTTAATGGCTAAGATCAGAGATCTCATTTAGTTCTCAAACGGTGAGTTCTCACCTGAATTTCGCCCTCATTATTTGTATGTATGTGGAATGAAAGTATAGAAAGATGACCAGTAATAAAGATGGTTGGAAATGTAGAAGGATTGAGAAAATAGGGTCCACGTATAGCCTATAGGATATAGTTTGGAGATAACATTTCAGTGAGACAATAGTAACTTAATGTTGTCGTGTTCAGTCTGGGTGGAAATATGATGGTGGTGGGGGTTTGGAGAGTTTCATTAGTGCATTCTGTTTGACTCTTGTTTATTTAAATTTTAAACATTAATTATTACGCGGGTCGTAATTATTATTTTTATTTTTCAATTGTGCAGCAACTTATCCTTCAAAAGGACGATCGTCACAACCTCTACTTCATGTATTGAAATATTCATCTGGAGGAGTTCTTGAGGTATTATTCTACTGTATTTATAATTGAAGCTAAATCAACATTTTTCTTACATTTTTTTTTCAGCGTAACTGCGATATTGAGTTAAACCTGTAGTCGTTTTTATATCCAGAGAACTCAGCCTTATCATATTTCCTCCCGAATCCTGTCATTCATTTAATAATGTATAATTGTATATCTTTTAAGTTTTAACCAGTGCTTTTTATTGTTCAACAATTATGTGTAATTTTAATGTGGCATTTCAATTTCAATTTCAATCAGAATTCAGAAGTTAACTAATGCCCAGTTGGTATTTTTAATCAATCTTCTTGCTCTTCACATTCCAATTCAGGATAATAGATTTTTAGGTCTACTACATGGAGTAATCCAGTAACTGTACAATTGAATGTGTGTTTATGCGTCAATTGAAATATGAAACCATGAAGCTTAGTATTCTTTCAATTTTCTTCTTCTTATGATCTCTTATTATTAATTGTATGACAATTGTAGCCCGCAAAACTTTACAAGCTAAAACATCTTTCAAAAGTTGAGGTTCTACAGAATGATGCTACTATCTTTACAATGGTAATATTTTATTCTACTTCAATATGTCTATACCAGTAAATATATTTTTAATGTTTTTCTAACATAAGTATTTTTCGATGGTCACAAAGTTAAAACATCATCCTTTGTTCTGAAAAAATTCTTATTTCTGTCAGGGCTTTGACAATCTTAGAAGCCAGAGTGTAGCTCCTCCACAATGGACCATGCGAGATATTGATGATAGGTAGTTGAAAATTCTCAACATGTTTATATAATTTATTTGTAGCTCCTCACATTTTATTCAACCCTGAATATTTTTAAAATTGACGTCACTTCATTTAATTTTTTTTGTTATATGTAGAAATCGACTTCTTCTTTGTATCTTAAACACATGCAAAGAGATATTAGGTCGTCTTCCGAAAGTTGTTGGTATAGATATTGTGGAATTGGCTCTTTGGGCCAAGGTATATGTTCAATCAAATCATTTATTTATTTATTTTTCATCAACATTTTGTATCAGCCCTCTATTTGAAATCTTTATAACTCTACAATATGTGAACACAAAGTACTTAAATTGTTAAACATTTATTTTTGTCATGTTTTTTATCTGCTGAGATTTTTTAAACTTTTTTGATTTACATTAATAAACAGAAAACGTTTGATACAAAGGAAGTCTAATACCATTGTGTGGAGTGTGGAGTGACATACACTCTCTAGCATGCTTCCATGGATGACTGAGAGTTATCCGATAGTATATTTGGTCTAAAAGAATGTTAACTAGAATCACGAGCCTTGTCAGGTCACCATTAGGATGGACTAATGCACTATTAATGACATAACTAGGGTATGTGAGAGTTTACATTATGATGGAGTCCCATTATCGGAGGGTCATGTGCTCAACTTGTGCGATCCCATGTCCAACATGGAATAAAACAAGGCCCATTCATAAGTCACAACACTAAGCTCACTCATTAGTGTTGTGAGTATAAAAAATGGAGTGGACAGGGGGATGAACAACTCTTGGCTAATTAACAATCAAGGTATAATCCTTTTATTTCTCTCGTTGTTTTTCCTATTCTGGTGGATTCCAGATCATTCACTTTTTCTCCTTCTTTCTATTCTGATGGATTCTAGCAAGGTTCGGGATGCGCCACTACCTGGAGCATTTGAGCTTTTGCGAGGCCTTTGTGCCAGTGGCATTTTCGTAAATATATAAAAATAAGGGAAATTCATATATTTTTTATATATCAATCATAAAATATAGGCATGCCAATAAAATAATCAATTAAATTTTTTAGTCAAAAATATATTGGATAGAAAAATTATTATAATACATATATTTATTAATTATCATAACACCCTATAATTCATTGTAACACTATAATTTATTTAAAACATGTACATTTTATTTAGTCGGACAGGATATAAACATAGAACACTATAATTAGTCCCATATTGACAGGATATAAAAAGTACAAAGAACACTATAATTTATTTAACACAAGTACACTTTATTTAGTCCCACATTGATAAAATTCAAAAAGTACAAAGAATACTCTATAACAATAATTTATTTAACACATGTACACTTTATTTAGTCCCACATTGATAGAATTCAAAAAGTACAAAGAATACTTTATAATTTAGTTAACTACACTTTTTTAGTCCCATATCGATAGAATTCAAAAAGCACAAAGAAGGTTGGTCTATAAATAAAGATTCATTTTGTCTAAAACAAACATGAAGTCTTATGAGTGGGAGGTGCTTATATTAAAAATAATATAGCTCTTTTCAATTTTCATGGGAGTTGGGAGTAATGTGGGGGAGAAGGGAAATCCTAGGGAGGGTTTTGCGTTTTCAGAAAATTTGGAAACACAAAACCCTAACCCTTAATTTAAAAAAACAGACCCAGATCCGGCTAAGGGAGATGCGTCTGTGCATATGCGCGCACATCCTGAACCTTGGATTCTAGAATACTCACTTCTTCTCCATTGTCATCTCTAGTGGATTCCAGAATCGTTGGAGGATCTCCAACTTCTACAAACCATATTTCTTGGAAGGTTAAACAAATCAACAAGTTCTCTATCTCACACATTGCCCTACATCAGGTGGTATCAGAGCCAATCTTCTCTTCAAATAAAAAAAATCAAGGGGAAACGATTGGTAGAGTTTGCGGACTGTGCGAGAAAAATCTGAGAGAGAAAAAGTGTCAGTAGTTTTATTATTAGTGCAATCAGAGAATGGTGAAAAATCTAGATATACACAGGCAGGAGTTCACTTGTAATCGAAGGAACAAGTGCGGTATCAGGAGAAACAACTTTGTATAAATCCGACTGACTGGTTGACAGAGAATGAGTTTGACTTTCGCTCGTCGCACCTTCATACTTAGGGATTGAACAATGGAGGCCAAAATCATAAGAGGTATCTTGATAGACTGAGACAAGCTCGATTGTCGGGTCCAACATTTCCTCTGAACTCATCATCAAAAGACGAATTTGATCTTCGTACATTTCGTCTGGTAAAATGTAACGAGAATCGTAAGTCACACTTGGGCAGACAGAGACGGGATCGATTCATAAACCACACACTCCTACTGGATTCGTTGTTAGAGGACCACATGAAACGTAGTTTATGTGACCATAGATGGGGTCAACCTCGTCGATTGCAAACTTCTAGGGGAGTCAACGTCGATCGATGTTTGGATCATGATTTATTGGAGATAGAGGAAGATTCTGATTCTTACGAATCCCAAACCGTCACGTTATTTTTTTGAACGATGATGACCATCGTCGTCTTGTTCGGTACTATAACGGATTACGTTATTTCTACCAACAGCAAGAGGATGACCGGTTTAATTAATTTGTTTGGCATGATGAATGCATTTAACAAGGAGTCACAGGTGGAACTCTAGCTGTAAGTTTGACAAGTACGGGTGTGGCAAAAAATCCAAGGATTTACTTATATTTGATGGTCACAAGCAAGGGGAAGAATTCCTCAATTAGATAATGGACGTGGAGAGTTCCTTCGAATATCTGAATATTGTGGAACATCGGAAAATAAAATTGGTTGCTCGACATTTAGAAGTAGAGCATTGGATTGGTGGGAACAAATGACAATAAATCGAGCTCAACTTCAAAAGCGTCCAGTACACACTTGGAAGAACTGAAGAAAATGAAAGTGGACAATAGGGTTCATGCTATTTTGTTATTTCCTATCTTGGTATTCCCCTTTCTTGAGTTTATATTTATTTCTCCTTCTCGTTCTATAATCTTCTGTTGGATTCCAGTTCTTTAAGAATGTTTTTATAGAAATATTTTTAGCCAATGGAAGTCAAATATTTTTCTATTCAATAGTTGCAGACATTAGATCAGACTCTTTAAGAATGTTTCCTTCCAAATGGAGATCTTTCCCAAGTCCCAACACATATCTGGGACTGCCTTTAAATGCAATGTTCATCTTTTACCGCGGCTGCTCTTAATTTCTTTGCAATTTGAGAAATATTAAAGCTAATTGGAAAATCAAATATCCATCATATGTTGGTAAACTACAACTTTGAAATGGGGTCTGTATGACAAACTATCATTCTTGTTTCAGGCATGTAGGGTGTCTGATATTGTGTTAAAAACAATCTAGAGTATTATATGGAAATTTACTTTCATTAATAAAAAAGAGTGGTCTAACTTTATAGATGATAGAAGATGGCATAAACTATAATTCATTTGACTGAATGAGTATTCTTCTTCAACCAATGCGGGACTAAACATTTGACACTTCACTTGTTTTTCTAAACATTGTTCAGGAAAACACACCTACAGCGTCTACTACTCAAGTTACACCTCAAGATGGCCCATCCGTGTATGTCCCAGCTTTTATAGAAGACGACTCAAAAGTTACTGTTGAAAAAGATCTTGTTTCTCAAGCCGAAGAGGAAGACATGGAAGCACTCCTCGGAACGTACATGCTGTTTAAACTTAACAAATTTTTTCTTATGTGATTGATATTTTCTTACTGCATTTCTTTTCCCATATAAAATGAAGGAAACGCATACCTCATGACCTCATCAAATATCTTTCATTTATTCCGCAATCTATCACTTATTTATATTTTTTTGTGCTTTATCCATATTCTTATATGGCGTTTATTCCATATTAATGATTTAACTTTGATTGACTACTTCCTTTTTTATTATAAGTTGTTTATTTCATCAACTGATATTTTAGAGAATTTTATAATTCAATTTGTCTTGGAAATATACAAATAAAATTTCATAATTTGGTTTATCTGAGATGTATTTTAAATTTTAATATCATAAAAGGAGAAGTTGTTAACTAGGGAATTATCAAGAATTTTTTATTATCCCTATGGACTGGAAAATCTACAAAAAAAATTGAATTCTCATGTCTTATAGAAATGAATTTCAATATCTAACTCAAGAGGTCTCATGAGTCATGACACTAAATAGTCTAAATGTTTGCATAAGGTCACGAGTTCTATTATTGATGGGTACTTATTCACTCAAAATTTACCAGGTAGTATATTAGATGGCACGACACTATGACCTACCCAGACTTCCAGAGGTTTTACCCTTCTAGGAGTTTTCTCTATTTGCAAAAAAGAATTTCAATATATGTACTTGTATTTTGTACTAAGTTACTACCTAGACTTGAAATATTAATCTGTTTCATATTCATTTCACATTGGGGATTGGAATGTATGATGTGTCATTGTTTCTTATCATTATCCTTTTGGAAATGAATATGATTATGGATATGGAATAAAGTGCATTAATATGCATTTTTACTTTTTAGTACAGAAATCACTAGTCATGCAAACCATTTTTTCTTTTTGTATTTTTGTTTTCAGTGCAAAATTCATTATTATTTATTGCTTATGATAATAACATTTTTTCTTTCAAATCTAGGTACGTCATGGGTATTGGTGAAGCCGAGGCATTTTCAGAAAGGCTGAAAAGGGAACTCCTTGCCTTGGAAGCCGCAAATGTGCATGCATTGCTTGAGAGTGAACCTTTGATAGAAGAGGTATCCCTGGTTAATTTATATCTTTAAAGTTCAAACTGTTTTCCATAATTCCACTGCAAAATGCAGCTTCATCAGTTCATGGCTTCCTAATGCCAGGGTCATAGCTATAGAAGAGAATGACAATGTTAATGCATGTTTTTATGTTTCTGCATTTTGCATGTTTTACATTTTTCCTGCATTTTTAATTGGACAATGCCCACCTTCGACTTTTCAGAAATGAAATATTTAATTTATCAAAAAAAAGTACACATTATAATCTCTCTTTTCTCCCATTTAATATAAAATATTAACGTTTGCAAAATATGTGTGTTATGATCTGAGTGCAATTGGGAAATGGGGGAGAACAAGTGTTCGATCCCTCCTAAACTGTTATTAATTATCTTATATACAATTTAGGAGGAATGGAGGATTAGAACTTAACAGAACAATAACAGATTCTGTTAAGTCTTATCCATTAGAAAGTTCTAGAATTATATCCTAGCTTATTACAAAGAAGTTAAAAGGTAATTAACTAATTACATAATAGTCCATTATTATATCACTAATACAAAAAAGGTAGTTTTCTAGTTGAAGTCTTGAAGAACCATGAACTTTTGACTTTTGTGTTTCTTCAATAATTTTTTCTGCTAAAGTCTATTCTTAATTGATGAAGATCTATTCTTCATTTCTTTCTTTAATCAAGTTAATTATCTGCTAAAGTCTAAAGTCCTAAACATACATGTCTTGATTTACATTAACTATTTTAGCTTAGCATCATGCGTAAAGTCTGTATGATTTGAAAATCATGATCCGTATATATGTAAGTGATACATGATATTTCTCTTCCTCTTTTTTGTTGTGCTAACGATGATTGTAGATCTCTTTAATATAAAAACAACCCCAATCTGTGCAGGTTCTGCAGGGTCTAGATGTAGCCATATCACGTGTGGATGATATGGATGAGTGGTTGAGTATTTTCAATTTGAAACTCCGGCACATGAGAGAAGATATTTCATCGGTATATATGTATTAGTGTTTGAGTTGTATTTTTGTAGCATAGTATTATGAATAATTTTTTTTATAACTGCAATATCATGCATACCTCATCTTTTTGCGATTTATTTGGTGATGGTATATGTATTATTGTAAATTTGTAATACCAAACTTTTGTTCATATTTATAGTTAATCAGTTTGGAATTTTTTCATTTTGTTATTTTCAAAGATATTTTTGTAAAACATCTTATTCACCATGACATTATTTTTTAATTTCAATATATAGGTATTTAGGCTTTGTGATGGAGATTAGGCGTTCCTTCTAATTTTTCTGGAAGTATTTAAATTTCATGAAAGTTCTCTCTTTCCCGTTTTCCCTTATTTATACAACAAAATTATCACATGTGTTTCTTTCTGTTTCTTCACTATATTCTTAGAATCCATACCGTTTTCAAGTGAATCGTAAATACAACAGATATGTTAAATTTAGCAGTAGCACCTTTTCTTTATTCTAATAGATATATATTCTTGTGGATGGTCTAGATCGAATCTCGTAACAATGGATTAGAGACACAATCTGTAAATGCCAAATCCCTAGTTGAGGAGCTTGATAAGCTACTTAAGCGTTTGCGTGTTCCCAAAGAGGTACATTTTAAACTTTCTGAATTATTGCATAACAGGATAGTGTAATATATATCATTGCATTTTAAAAAAAATATACCAAATATTCCAGACCTGTTTGTAAGTGTAATTTGACTAATTTCATAATTGGCAGCACGTAGCATCTCTAACTGGAGGTTCATTTGATGATGCACACATGATAAAAAATATTGACGCATGTGAATGGTTATCTTCTGCAACTCGTGCACTTGAAGCACCAAGTTTGGATCCGTGTTATGGAAATATGCGAGCTGTATGTTATGGTCAATCCTTTTTTTTGCTTAATTTGCTTTACAATTAAAGGTTAAATACTTAAATGTATGTTTATCCATATTCTATGCTTATTTCCATTGTATTTCAGGGCAATGCCCTTCATTTTTCATTAAATGAAAACATTTAACAGCTTAAAAAAAAAAGTATGTTTATAAGAACTTTATATGGATTATAGATTGTATAATATTCCTATGGAATTTACATGTGGTGGTTTTTTTTGAAGTTATAGGTCTTATGTGAGTATAACAGGAGATAATTCAGTTCTCCAAGGTGCATTTAAATTCACATTAAATAATTATGCATGAGTTGGCTCAATGGTCTTAACTATTAAGTGATGTAAATTGTTATCTTGGGTCCCAAGATAACTTCATATATATTTAACAAGGTTTAAGACCTTGTAATAGTTCATAGTTGCTAGAACTTTTTTTTGTCCACCATACTTGAGAAGAGTACCCTTGTGGAATAGGCATTTTAGCCTAATCACGTAAATTATGCGCTTGTAATTACTTGATTTAGTTTTCTGTATGATCTGTCAATTGTCTACCTACCTCGTATCTTTCTTTCTCTATTTTTCATGCACTGGTTTGTGGATCTGAGTTTCTTTTGGCTGTTGGATTTTCTGGAATTAATCAACAGAAGTTGTTCTGTCGATTGAAAGGGAGAAGGAGCCAAAATCTTGGATTCTGAACTCAAGAATAGGGTTCAATATTCACTTTTTAAATGTAAAATTCTATTAACAATTTGAATTTTGAAAAAGAGATAAAATACACATATGATATACCTCTTCTCTGGTTAGAAACAAAAAATATTTACTTAAATTGACTATAGCCATTATTTTCCCAGTAGTTAAGGTGCTTTGTTTCCTAGGTGACAGATTGAAGTAAATCAGCATAATGTGAAGGTTAACACTCCAGACATAGGGATTGTGGAAACCTCAACCATTTCACAATGGCTGAGCTAATATGTGTTGTTTCTGCCCTAGAGGAGTCTGCCCACTATTGAGTGGTGCTAGTCTGTACTGTTAAGGGGATTTGCATTTCTATCTTTGCTAATATTGTAAAACTGGGCAAGGCCCGCTTCATTTCTAATGGAATTTTATCTTCATAAAAAAGAGTAAATCAGAAGATCCTTCCAAACAAAATCCCCTACCTTTTTCCCACTTTCAAGAACTTGAGAGCATCATTATGCACCCTGCGGCCTGCACATCTCTTTCCAAATATGCCAAATAAAAAATTCCATTGCCAGCTAATGTGAAGTTGAATGAAATCCACATTGATTTTTTGTTAATGAACCTGAATTCTAGAATCTGTATGATCTTTTAAAAACACCTCTAGAAAATATGCAGTTCTTCCCCAACCCCCTCACACATTATGTTAAAGCTGACCACATTGTTGGACCATCTGGTCACTGAGGACTCCTTATCCCTGGTTTGAACGATCCCATTATTGGATTGTTACCGATGTTAATGGGGATAGTTTCCCTAAGGAATGGTGGAGTACACAAACTGTAGTCGGTATTCTCTCAAGGGGCAGGAGTGCACATAGTATGCTTTTTCTTCCTTTTTTTTGTAATTATCTTTTGGTGGTAATATAATTTGTTTAGTTAAAAAAGATGAAAAATTCATATATATATATTTTTTACTTTCTCTATTTTGTGTCAACATTTTACTATTAGGCATACACTAATTGGTGTAATTTCTATCAATTTTGTATGGCTACAGGGGTGATTCTTGCTTTCTGATTATTCTATTTATACACAGGTCACAGAGAAATGTTCAGAATTGGAAAATTTGAAAACTACATTTGTTCGTCTGGCATCTGAGTTCTTGAGAAACTATTTTTCGAGTTTGGTAGATTTTATGATAAGTGATAAGAGTTATTTTTCTCAGGTACTTTCTTGTAATTTCTTATTCTAAAAGTATATTTAAATTTTTGTAGTCTCAAAATCTAATTAAGTTGTGATTTTTTGTTTTGTCTCAAATTTGATAATTTGTACAGCGGGGCCAATTGAAAAGACCTGATCATGCTGATTTGAGGTACAAATGTCGGACATATGCACGACTTCTGCTACATTTAAAGGTCTATTCTTGACATTAATGTTTGGTACGATTTAGCATGTTTTACATATCTTAGTCTTTTATAATACATTATTTTCTTCCAATGAATTTCCAGAGCCTTGACAAGAACTGCTTAGGTCCTCTTAGGAAAGCTTACTGTCTTTCTCTTAACCTGCTACTTCGACGTGAGGTTTGCAACATATCTATTTTTTTTGTTTGGATCCCACAGCTATGGAATGCTTTATTCTAGGTTTTTCAAATTTACAATCAAAGTTATTCAAATTATATCACAATATAGTGGATTCATAGTTTTTTAAAATTTAATGATTTGATAAATAAATGTTATCGGAAATAGTGAAATATATTCAATAATTGACTGATTTGATTTAACTTTTCCTCCTATTTCCTTTTTGTATAGGCTCGTGAATTTGCAAATGAACTTCGTGCTAGCACCAAAGCATCAAGAAATCCCACAATTTGGCTTGAATCGTCTTTTAGCTCTAGTCAAGCTGCTAATAATGTGGATACGTCTAATGTTTCTGATGCATATTCAAAGATGCTTACAATTTTTATTCCTCTTCTGGTCGACGAGGTTTGTTTTGTGAGATATCCATGTTAAGTTTTTTGTATCGATGGCAAAGTCTCATAGTTCCTCAAATTTGAATTTCAGAGTTCTTTTTTTGCACATTTCATGTGCTTTGAGGTGCCTACGCTAGTTACGCCTAATGTTCCTGGTGGAAAGGGAAATGGATCTATTGAGAATAATGTGAATGATGACGAAGACTTGGGAATTATGGATATTGATGAAAATGATGAACCAGGTAAGTAGGTAAAACTATTTTCTTTGACAGCAGTGAAATTTATTTTAATGTCAATATTTCATTAATTCACAGATTTTTTTTTATAGTTAGCAATACTATGGAATTGGATTCTCTAAATGAAGCTCTCCAAGAGTTATTGGATGGGATTCAGGTAAACCTATTTGATTTTTTTGATAAAGGTGTATTTCATTGAGAATGAAAGGGCCAATCCTAGATTACAAATATTAGGTATTGCAATGAATTAGACTCGTGTTTCTATTCTATATATCTACTTTTATAGCCTTAAATATAAATAGATTCTTGCCTCAAAATGTTGGACACTTGGATTTCCATGCATGTATTGCATTTTCGTCAATCATACTATAATTGGGTTTTTTGTAAGATAAAGTGTTAAAGAAAATACTAGCATCCCTTATGGTCTCCTATTTTCCTTACTGATCAGTTCTAGTGATCGAAGACGAAGTGTGTATTACTTGAGCTTCCTTTTCCTTCATACCAAATGTGCCAAGAGATGGAGCCAAGAAGGGTCCAGTGGATGCCTCAAAAGCTAGCTTTGTGGGTAAAGTTCTGAACATCCTTTGTAAAGCCTCCAAACCTGAAGTCCTCACTCCTCAGTATAATGTTGTAGTGGTGGGTCTGGTGGCTATGGTGCTAACATTTCTTATATTCACCTCCAAATGGCAGAGTTCATTGTTTCTGTGAATGTGACCAGCAACTTCCTTGTGAATTCACAGTTGAGATAGGAATGGGATATATTTTCTTCCCTCTTTCCATATAAAAGGCATATGATGTCTGTGAGTTTGAGTTTCAATGCCTCAATCTTTCAATTTTTCAAAGTTGTCATGAATCCCCATTTTCCATAGAAAAACTGAGAATTCAGTAGGCATTCTGGACCAAATGCCTTCAGCTAATGTGTCTTTGTGGCTTTTTGCTCACAAGGTGTGTGTGAAGGATATGATGTTCCTCGAGGTCACTCTGTAATTGCTTGCAGCTACAATTCATGCAATGGTTAATTATGGCACTCTTGGCTATCGAATTCTTCCACATGACAGAGTATGATGATTGGGCCTGGAGTCAGATTTTATCGTAGATAGGTCCAAGCTTTTAAATGTGTGATTGTGTTGTGTGTTAGCACATAGCACCATAGTTCAAAAAGCGGAAAAGCGGTCAGCTTTTTCAGGGTCCGCTTTGAGCGCTTTAGCGCGCTCAAAGCTGAAAAAGCGTTAGTGGCATTATTGTAATTTTTTTTAAAATTGCATATATACCCCCTGTTTATATATATATTTTTTAAACTTATAAATATATGATAAAATCATAAAACATAAAATATATATAAACAAAAAATAACTAAATAAAAAATTCGAGGATGGCCGGAATCCGGCCAAAACAGCCCGGATTATCTTTTTATCCCTTTTCAGACGGTCTACAGGTAAAGAAATTGATGGAAAAGTTGAGAACATTCATACCACTAGTAGACGTGAAGATCGGAGGAGAAAAACTAGGTCAGGCGGCGACTCCGGCGAGGTCAGGCACGGCTCCGGCGAGGTCTGCCGGCAGCTCTAGGGTTTTGTAAGAAATAAAGTGAGAGTGATAAAGGAAATTAGGGTTTTATTAGAAGGGTATTGGGTTTATATAGTTAGATAGAAATTGGAGGGGTAGGAAGGGAAATAAAAATAGTTTAAGTTATTTCACATGGGTAATGGGTTGCCCCAACCCAATAACCCGACCCGAGTACCCGCTAAAAAAAGCAATATGAAAAGCGGTCCTGGAGGACCGCTTTGTCGCTTAAAGCTAAAAAAGCGACGCTTAAAGCGTCGCTTTTTAAACTATGCATAGCACACTGCCTCTTATGTGCGCTTCAAGTGCCTGGGGCATTTTGGTTATTAAATAAAAATACTATAAATTTCATATATTTTTAGGATTTAAATACATATATTTTCAACACACATATTTCTGATGTTTTCAAAATATTTTCAACTCCCAACCAAAACCTAATGTTTATCATAATATCAACAACATCTAGGTTCTAGGCAAGTCCGATTTTCTTTAGTCCACTTAGACCAATCAAGCTTCTTAAGGGTTCCTTAGCTTCATTTATGCTTTGGAGTGTGAGGAAAGATGTGACAAATCGTGTAACTCCACATCACACCTTTACCATGAACTTTGAGTCACTCTGCGTACAAGGTGGTAATCGAGTGGACGAAACTAGTGATTTTTTCCTTGTTTGATCGCATCTTTATATGAAGGTAATCTACAAAAAGATAAAATTATAGTTCTGAATTATAATATCAAATTTAAATGGAAAGTACCTTCCAATATCTTCAAGGACAAGATCCAACACGTGTGCTGTATACGGAGTCTAAAAAAGATGCAGATATTTCGTCATCAATATATTTTCGACCATAACGTAGTTTGATGCTGTGCACACTTGAACTACCTTGTCTTTATCGTTTTTCTCAATCACCATCAATAAACCCTCGGTAATGAACTAACTCTCCAGTCTCCATTTCTGCTGTGCAATTGATAGAATCATAAATGATAGAACCGAGGTAGAAACTTCCCATCTTCAAGTTTGCCCAGAAGTTTATGCCCGTTCTCTCTCGTTGATCGGTTCATCCGTATGGCATTAATGTACACCCACCTTTAATCCATTAATCCTCATGTTTCTTCCGCAATTCGTGAACATTCACAACTTCTTTTTTTCGGTAAGATCTATGAGACAAGAAAACCAAGGATTGAGGCAAGGAGATCCTCTCTCCCCTTTTTCTTTACTTTTGTAATGGAGCACTTGACATGGTTTGTGAACGAGAAGCCATAGATGGATTATCTCTGTGATGCTTCCAAGGTGAGAAGATTCTGGAGAATAGTGTATGATGAGTCTGTTTGGTCTAGGTGTATGAGGATTGGTTCTTGGTTCAGAAGCTGATGCAGAGCATCTTAGTTCTTTGTGTAATTCTGCAAATTACCTTTTTACCCCTAATATTGGAAGTATTAACAGAGGGCCTCAATTAGATGAGCACACCCCTGAACAGGCTCAAGCTTGGCTCGAGCCATTGTGCTTCACCTTTGAAGCCAATTAACTCACATTGTGAAGGTTGTCCACTACACACAATGTGAGTATAAAAGACCAAGTGGACCCAAAGGAGGGGCTAGTTATTATTTTATTATTGAGAAGGTATTATTTCTCTCTCTCCCGTTTTTCCTTACCTTTCTATCTTCCTATTTCCGTTTTTTTTTCCTATTTGCTATTCCCGATCAGAATTGATCCTTGGTGGAATCCTTGGAAATTCCAGATCTACATCCCTTCTTACAAGAAGTTTCCAATCTTCTTTCTTCATCTCTCCATAGAACAGTCCTGTTCTTACCAGATGTGTGATCCAACAGAATGGCTTGTCTATAGTATAAAAACAAATTTTCTTCTCGTCACAAGGGTGCATAAGATATGGACTAGGAAGGACTCTATCTATTTCTTACGATTGAGGAAAAGATACGTGAATGAGCAAGACTTCCAGTTCCAGGATATATCTCCTTATCTAAATAAGGATTCCTTAGTCTAGAAGGGCATGCTCAAGCACAAGGTTACACTGGGCATCATGTCCTGCTCCAGCCAATATCAACTGATCTGGAATTGGTCAAGAAATGGAGATAGCACCAAGGGATTCATCCACAACTCCCTCCTCTTGGGTAAGGTAAACTCACTGGAGTGATCTGGACTAAAAAATCCACCAAATTCTCCATCTTTCTATGGAGATTGAGGTAGGGCCTCCTGGTGACCTTTAGAATGTTCAAACAATTGGGACTGCAAGCACCGCCATTATGCTTACTTTGTGGGAAGGAGACTATAAGCCACTTATTTTTCAACTGTACTTTCTCTAGAACCATGCTCATAAATGTCTCTGCTGTAACATGTCATGCACTATGGGTCATAGGAGCAAATGGGCACCAGTGCACTACTGTCCCGGGGTTGGTAATAGACATCAGGGCTGGAGACTTCATGGAAGGAATCCAAAGCTTTAGGAAGAAGTCCAACTGCTGGAGGCTACAGTTACACTAGACTCTGCTAGGATCCTTTTCTTGGCACACCTGTCAAGACTCAAGAGAGGAACAGAAGGCCAAGTCACGAGATCAGCATGCAAGCAATAAGGGACGTCTCCCTCTGCTTTGACATTAAGGATGCACCACTTGATGAAGGGGAAACACAAATCAAAGCAGTGGACAACTAGAAAACTCATTCTCTGTAAGTTCACTTACCCAGTTAAAACCTTTATAACCTAGAAAAGGAACTATAAACCCCAGAGGTTTAAGCTTATTCTATTACGATGTTAGCTAAACAGCAGAGGTAATCTATTTCTACTGTCTATAAATATTTGTTTGTACTTCTGAGAAAGGCTGATGTAGCATATGAGGATTATTATTGGGATGAAGAATAGAGTGGGCCTCTCTCACTTAATGAAGAGGCCCAGACATGGTCTGACAGTAGAGGGATAAACCAGGTGTATTTTGATTTATTATCTATTAAACAAGCATAATATCTATAACCAAGCTTGGAACTAATTGGGGAGGGACCCCACAAATCACAATGAATTTTTTCAAACACATCATTTGAAATAGATTTAGAAGATGTAAATGGTAATTTTGATATTTTACCCATTATACAACATTACAACCTAAACATTTGTGTTCTTTTTCATTCCACTTAGTTACATTTATTACATTTTGACTATTTAAAAACCTAAGAGCTTGATTATTGAGGTGTCCTAATCTATGATGCCATATAGCTTCAAATTCTCCTTTCTTCATTTCCAAGGAGTGGCATCCAATCTCTCTTGCTTTTAGAGTGTACAAGTCATCCTTAGTTCTCCTGCCCTTGGCTATCACAGTTTTCTTCAGAAGATCCTTTATCACAAAAGAATTTGAATCAAACTCGAATTTCAATGGAAGATCTTTAGTTAATTTACTTATATAGATAAAATATTCCTTTTAATTTCAGGCACAACTAAAATATTTTTCAATTTTATATTTTTGTTTTTGCCTATTTCTAGTATTTTATCTCCTTTGTGTGAAATCTCTAATATTTTTCCGTCTCCCACTAACATTTTTTTTTCCTGTATAAGGTTTAAAGATATCTAAATTACCTTCATTGTTGGTCATATGAGCTGCAGCACCTGTATCTGCAAGCCATTCATCAGCTGAGGTATCTCCTGTCATGTTGAGTGCATTCATTTCGCGATGAAGACCATTTGGTTGGACTGCATGGTCAAACCTGCTTGAACATATGATTGCCTCATGCCCTGCTCCCTTACAAATTTGGCACTTGATTCTTGACTTTTTTCTTTCTCTCCCATGTTTCCAGTTTTCATTGCTGCCATGTGGCTTGAATCCCTTCCCTTTGAGTTAAAATCACTGGTTTTTCCTCTATTTTTCTTATAATACTTGCTTTTTCTTTTATCCACATAGAACAGATCATTAGCTAATTTTTCTATGTTAAGATTGTTTCTTAAATCATAAGAAATAAGCTGAGCTACCACGGATTGATAGCCAGGTACAGGAGGCTTAAACATCACTGTTTTGAATGCTGCATAGTCTTCTCCCAAGCCATTCAGTAGTTGATAAATTTTTTCAACATCACCTAGTACTTTCCCTATCAAACCCAACTCATCAAAAATAGATTTATAGCTATTTATATAATCCTGAATAGGGACTGATGATTCTTTTTTAATGCTTTGTAATTTGTTTCTTAACAAGACTTCCCTTTCAACAGTATCTTGTGCAAATGCATTCTTTAATGTGTCCCAGACACCCTTAGCTGTTTCAATTCCAGTCATCAAAGTAAGTATAGATGGAGTGAGACGACTGGTAATCCAGCCCTTTACCAGTCGATCAATCCTCCTCCAATCTTTAAATCAGGGGTTAGGGTACTCAACTATAACCCTAGAATCCCTTTCAGGTACATTAATCCATCTAGAAGGAACTTCAATAGTTCAATTGAACCATCGACAAATTCAATCAAATCCTGACCTTCTAACAGACTCACCATTTGTGTACGCCAAATTAAAAAATTATCGGTAGACAAGTTACCAAATGAAACGAAGTTACCGATACTGGGATTCGCCGGATAAGGATGTTCATTCACCCGATTCCTCTGTCTGTCGTCGTGCCTGCTCCGTTCAGAACCATTCGATGTCCCTCGCCTCTTGCTACGCACTGTCGAAGACGACGACGAGCCATCCCCACTCCCCAGCGACTGGTACCATGTTAACAGAGCTATAATCAACAAACAGAGTAGATCTTAGCTTCAAGACTGTAATCCAAGAACTGATTACAAAAACTTAGATTGAATTAATGAATGTTATTCTACAATATAGATTCATTATATAGACTAATTAAGTAACTAACTAATACGGTTATTATTTAAGTAACCCCTATAGTATTATAATCTAACAAGGCAAAGATCCAGATCCAGCTTCTAACAGGCCCAATGGGCAGACTTTTTTCAGAAAACATTCTCAATGCTCTAAAATACTAAAGCACAATTTTTTCAATGCGAAAGTCTTTTTTAGCTGAATGACAAGTTCCACTCATGTTTATTATACTTGGTTTTTCTAGGAAGACTTCTATGCAGTAGTAGATTGGGCTTCCAAGATTGATCCTTTGCGATGTATATCCATGCATGGAATTACTGAGCGTTACATTTCTGGTCAAAAAGCAGATGCGGCAGGATTCGTACGTCGTTTGCTAGATGATCTTGGAGCAAGGATCTCCATGCAGTTTGGTAAGGTATGTATCTTATATTCTTGTTCTTATCTTTCATTTTATTCATACCTTCCCCACTAAATCTGCTATGAAAACCACAAAAAATCTTTTTCTCATCTCCCTTATATATCTTTGTAACTTTGGGCTTTACCCATTACTCCATTTATCAACGGAGTTTTTTTATCTTCACAAAAAAATGACAAATCTTTATCCATAGTTCAAAAACGCTCAAAGCGTCTAGCTTTTTTAGCTAGTGTTTTTTTTTACTTTAGGAGCTTAAGTACGTTGAAAGTTTCAATGTCATTTTTGTATTTTTTTAAATAGTGAAATTTTATATTAAATCTATTGTAAAATACTGTCATAGAAAATTTTAGGTTGAGTTTGTTATAAAATCTTTTATGAAGGTTGAGTTTTATAGAAATAACACTTTCCGGAAGAATGGAAGGGTGAGAATGCCGGTAGTAGAGGGATTTTGGGAGAATTATGTAGCTATTATCTAACGAGTAATGACGACAGATTCTGGAAAATCGACTGGTGGAGGAGCACTGTGGACTTAAAATAAAAAATCTGCAATCGTGGTTATGGTTTAGGCCAAGGTTCGGGATGCGCCTCATCACCACCACCTGGAGCACTTGAGCTTTTGCGCGCCTTTGCGCCAATGGCATTTTCGTAAATATTTAAAAATAAGGGAAATTCACATATTTTTTATATATTAATCCTAAAATATAGGCATGTCAATAAAATAATCAATTAAATTTTTTAGTTAAAAATATATTGGATAGAAAAATTATTATAATACATATATTTATTAATTATTATAACACCCTATAATTCATTGTCACACTATAATTTATTTAACACATGTACACTTTATTTAGTTCCACATTGATAGATTTCAAAAAGTACAAAGAATACTCTAACAATAATTTATTTAACACATGTACACTTTATTTAGTCCCACATTGATAGAATTCAAAAAGTACAAAGAATACTTTATAATTTATTTAACTACACTTTTTTAGTTTCACATCGATAGAATTTAAAAAACACAAAGAAGGTTTGTCTATAAATAAAGATTCATTTTGTCTAAAACAAATATGAAGTCTTAAGAGTGGGAGGAGCTTATATTAAAAATAATATAACTCTTTTCATGGACCAAAGTATAAATTTTTATGCCTAAAAATTTATAAGGTCTTAAAATAATTTTTTTTGTCTTTTTTTTAATAATTTAAAACAGGCTCGGATCCGGCTAAGGGAGATGCACATCTCCCTTCAAGGTCGCATCCGTGCATATGCGCGCGCATCCGTCACCTTGTTTTAGGCCTTTAGGGAAAACCGTTCGAGTAGAATGAAGGAGGTGTAAAGTAGGGGTGAGAACAAGTTTGGGCCCATGGCCAACTCCGATGGGTCCTCATGTATGCATATTATACATGGGCCGAGAGCCCATTTCTAATATTGTAGGCCCACTCTTTTCCAGCTGGAAAGAGACTATAAAAGGAGGCTTGAAGGAAAGGATCAGTAGTTTTGATCATTATTTTGTCAAGGTATTTGTTGAGGCTTAATCAACTTGGGAGATATAAGGGAGTGTGGAGACTGTTTTATATAATTGGTACATGTTTTATATAAGGGAGTATGGAGTCATTATCTGGAGTCCAGCCCAAGATATAAGGGAGTATGGAGTCATTATATGGAGTTCTATCATAGAACACTATATATATATCTAAATAATGGATGTATTATGTAATCTTTGCATGTAATAGGGCTATAGACACCATCAATATACACCAAGCAAGAGTGGACGTACACCAAGATTGTGTGGAACCACTATAAAAATCTGGTGTTCTTTGTTTTCCACTTTTCCTCTTCTACTTTACTTTTTCTCAAGTGTGAGCGATCTAAATCTAGATCTTTGAGAGCAATTCAGGCATTCAGCATTGCTGATTACTGTTTGATCAATAGATCATTGTGCGATGTAATCAGTATTGAACCCTTTTATCTAATCAATAGATCTTGTTGTAGTAGCTAACTAGCTATTCGGAGTTTCTAACAGTATTGAACCCTTTTATCTTCTTTTCTTCTTATTTTCTGATGGATTTCCAGATTATTTACTGGTGGATCTAGTGTTTTCTATCATCTTTTGTTGATTCAGAAGATCTATCAAGTAGTTGATCCTCAAACAAAGATCAACTACATCAGGTCTGGAACAAATATTTTTCCCCGTCGCCCTTCACTTTTTTGGGACAGGTTTGGGGCAGCTCAAATTTCAATATTTCGTTTAGTATTTTGGGTTGTTTCACCGTCACGCTCGTTATGGTCTTATTTTGGGTAAAACCGACCCTCCCCACTTTTAGCTCGTTCTTTATAAAAAGGGACGTGGCATGGGGCGAGACTGCCCGAGGGGGGGAAAATAAATTTTAAAAATATTTTTCTAAAGTAATCGGACAGATCTGGATACACTTGGTTACCCATTTAAAAAGTACTTGATATAACGCCATTCATAGAGTGCTTTGACGCTAAAGTGTGTTTAGTGTGCCTTTTTTTCAACTTATCTATCTCTTATACATCTATTCCAGTTACGTATTTTCCTTATTTACTTCTGTTTTGATGTTTATTTTATTTGTTCCTTTCATTTTTAATTAACCCTATTTTCATTGGTTTTATTCCCTTTGAGATGTTTAATTGTACAGTTTTCTTGGTGTATCAAGTATTAATTATCATCATCTCCCATTTTTACATTTTATGTAGTTTGTTGACGAAGCTTGCCACCAACTTGAGAGGAGTGAACGCAATGTGAGACCAGTGGGAATTCTACATTGTATCCCAAGGTATTTCAAAGTTCTTTAGTTAGTTAAATCTCAATTGTTTTTTTCATTGGTTAAATTTCAAAGTTTATTAGTTAGTTAAATGCTGAAGGAACTAAATCTCAATTGTTTTTTTTGAAAGAATTAATTTTTTGTGATACTCTTTCGGTCCAAAGGAGAGATTAATGTCCTTAATTACCGCAAGAACTATCTCAGAAGGTCTACTGATGTGCTCTCTGAACCTTTTATTTCTTTCTGTCCAGATATACCATGACAAACACCCAATGACATTCCAGAGTAGTCCCTAGGGTTGTAAACAAGTCGAGCTTTGCAGGAATTGTTCGAACTCGACTCGATAAGGAATTTCTGAGCTCGAACTTGAACTCGATAAAACAAAACTTGACTTGAATTAAAAATAATATTTTGGGATTGGGATCTTGGGTTATTTATGTTATTGTATTTTAAGTTTTATGAATGAAACTAGAAAGATAGAAAATGGGGGAATCGAGTGATCGACCCCTCTAAACATACATTAGATGTGTTTAGGGTGTCAAACGAGCCGAGCCGAGCTTTTGCTTATAGAGCCGGGCTCGGCTCATTAAGGAGTTATCTAGGCTCGAGCTCGAGCTCGAGCTCGCCGAGCCTAGTTCGGCCGAGCTCGGGCTCGGCTTGTTAAAGAATTGGCAAGCTCGAAGCTCGCGAGCCCGGGCTCAAGCTCGAACTTTTCTCCAAAAGAAATAATTTGGAGAAGTGGGGATCGATCCCCTGACCTCTCGCATGCTAAGTAAGTGCTTTACCATTTGAGCTACATCACCGTTGTCTCTAAATATAATTTTTTTTTATACTCCTCTTACCGAGCCCATCGAGCTTATCTAGCCGAGCCCGAGCAGGGCTCATCGAGCCGAGCTTTACTTGACACCCTAGATGTGTTTATATACAATTGGGTTTTAGATTAGATCTTAACTGAATTCAGTTAAGTTCTAATATACATTAACTAATTACAATTAGCACATAAGGACTAAAACGTAATTAAAAACAAATAGCATTATTTATATCACTAATAGCCCCCCTCAAGCTCATCTGTGGTAGCTGATGAGGTTGGCTTTTAGCTCGATGAATGATGATGGCTTTAATGCCTTAGTTAGTGTATCATCTCGTTGCATGGTATTTGGAATATGAATAACTTGGATAGCCTTCTTCTCCACCCTCTCCCGTACAAAACTGAAATCAAGTGCAGCATGCTTGATTTTAGTGTGGAACATGGGGTTTGCAGCCAGCTGAGTTTTTCTCAAGTTGTCACACCATAGTTTATGTGGTGTATCTACTTTCATACCTATCTCTATCAGCAAATTAGATACCCATTCAACTTCTGCAGTGGC
Source organism: Zostera marina (assembly GCA_001185155.1). Classification (NCBI taxonomy): domain Eukaryota; kingdom Viridiplantae; phylum Streptophyta; class Magnoliopsida; order Alismatales; family Zosteraceae; genus Zostera; species Zostera marina. The sequence continues at coordinate 368,750 of LFYR01001125.1, read as the reverse complement.
AGTTGTGATTGCCCTGAATTCTGACTCAGTGCTGGACTTTGACACTGTAGATTGCTTTTGAAAACACCAAACTATCAGTAATTCACCCATATATAGGAGATATCCAGTCTGGCTTTTTCTGTCAGTCGCGAATCAGATGCCCAATCTGCATCACTATGTTGTAATCTCATTGGAACAAGTTTTTCTGAGCACAATCCCCATGATGTGTGTTCCAGATAGGTATCTGAGTATCTCAGAAATCTTTTTAACATCTGTGAATGTGTCTCTTTGGGTTTCTCCATGAACTGAGCTAACTTGTTCACTGCATAAGCAATATCTGGCCTTGTTGTAGTGAGATACTGCAGTGAACCCACCAACTGCCTACATTCAGTAGAATTCTGAATTTGTTCTGCCTCAGAGTAAAGATCAGTATTAGGTTGCATAGGTGTAGCAATGGGTTTTAGGTTTTTGTACCCATGCTTATTAAGAAGATTCACCAAGTATAACTGCTGGTCTAAGAATAAACCATCAGAGTGCTTCCTAACTCTGATTCCCAGAAAATACTCCAAGTCTCCACACACTCTTACAACAAATTCAGATTTTAATTCATTCAAACATTTTTCTATGCCTTTAGCACTTGAGCCTGTAATGACCATGTCGTCTACATATACAAGTAAGTAGATGACTTCCTCTCCAGACTTTATAAACAGTGACTCATCAGATATGCTTGCCACAAAGCCTTTTAGACACAAAAATTGTTTCAATCTACAAAACCACATCCTTGAGGCATGTTTCAATCCATACAGAGCCTTCTTCAGTAGACACACATGTGTGGGTCTTTCTTCATCAAGAAATCCCATGGGATGCCTCATGACAATTCTCTCATCTAACTATCCATGCAAAAATGCATTGCTTATATCCACCTGTTGAAGTGACCAACCTTTGGATACAACCAATGTAAGCACTATTCTGATTGTTTTGTGCTTGACAACAGGCCTAAATGTCTCAGTATAATCCAGTCCTTCTACTTGATTGGTGTCATTGGCCACCAATCTTGCCTTCAACCTCTCTACTGTCCCATCTGACCTTTTTTTCACTTTGAACAACCATATATTATTTATTACATTATCCACTGGATTCCTTGGGATGAGTTCCCAAGTCCCATTCCTTACAAGAGCATTGTATTCCTCCTGCATTGCACTCTTCCATTCAGGGTCTTGCAAGGCATACTTCACTGACTTAGGAGTTTGTTTTGGTGTGGGAGATATATTGCAAGCATATCTCTGAATTTTCTTGACAATTCCCCTAGCTCAAGTATATTTTTAAAAACATATATATGTTTTATAGGAAAAACTGCTGCCTACCTTTGGAGATAGCTACTATGCAACAACGGGTAACTAATCTCCTGAGGCAGCATTTAGTAATTTAAGCACTAAATGTCATAGCTCTGTAATAAAATTCCGATGATCTTGCTCATCTCCCTATTTTTATCTTTTCTATCTTTGGAGATAAGTACTATGCAACAGTTGGAGATCAACCTCTTGAAGCAGCATTTGGTAATTTTAAGACTAAATATCATAACCTTGTAGGAACGTGTCGATGAGCCTGCTTATCTCCCTATTTTTATTCTATTCTTATTTCCATTATAATTTGGGTTCTGCCCTTCATTGTTCTAAAGGAAAATCAATGCATTTCCTTTTATTCTATCTTCTAATTGCTAAAGTATTTTCTTGAACAATTTCACTTACTACAACAAAATTATATCTGAAAGCTTTATTTTGTGTGATTCTTAGATGATTTGGTAGACACACTTTATGCTTGTTTAATTGTTTACACGAAGAGTGCACTTATGTTTAAAAAATTATATTTAGGTTTGCAGTTCTCGCAACACGCATGGAACAATACATCCAGGGTCATTCCCGGGATTTAGTTGATCAGGCTTACACAAAAATAGTAAGTGACGTTTGTCTTTGTTTTAGTCAATTGCACGTCGATTACATTTTTATCATGGTGCCATTGTGTAGGAGTAGAGAATCGAAATCCTTAATTTATTATTTATTTAAATTTTACATTGTACTTGTGATTGCCGATTGGTAAACTGAGTCCATGATGATTGTTCTGTTTATGAAAGATGGAACTTATGAAAATTGCACAAAAAATGGATGTTAATTGAAAATATTCAATATCATCCATTGTATTTGAAAGATTAAACATTATGATTAAGCCATTAAGAAGTATTGTATACGGCTTTTCTTAACAGATTAATGCGATGTTTGATAATTTGGAAAGAGTAGCTCAAAGTGACCCGAAAAATTCCGATATTATTCTTCTAGAGAATTATGCAAACTTCCAGACCAGGTACCTTGATCCATTTTTTCTTTCTACATTGAATGTACCTTAGTTCTTTCTTGATCAATTTGCTTATAAGACTTAAAGCGTCCGATCGTATGACTAGATATTTTGCATGTATTCAGTCTTTATGATCTGGCTAATACTGTGACTTCTCTACAAAAGTTCTATCACCGTGCAAGTGAATCTTATGACCAGGCTTGCTTACGCCATGTCCGTATGATTATTTCCACTGTAAGTAGTATATTGATATCTTTTGCCCTTTTTAAATATTCATTTAACAAGGCGGTATTTTACTCTTTTTTAGTTAGAAATAATATTGTGAATTGAAGAAAGTATTATGGATTTTTATTTGTCAATTGGTTGTGTTATGTTATATGAATCTAATCATGGATATTCATTCGTTTTTTACAGCAATTTGAAAAATTATTTCAGTTCGATCAGAAAATTGAGAATTTGCTGTACACGATTATACCAGGAGATGTAAGTGATAAGCATATGATTGCATTTGTGGCTTAAATAGTCAAACAAATACTATGTACATCTATTTTTTTCTTCTATTCATACAATCATACCTTCATTTTCTTTACTAGTGTTTTATTGCTTAAGTCTTTTACACTTTGCAATTCTATATTCATGGCATAGTTACTACTACTTGCTAGGTATAATCCTAGGTTTTTTAAATTGGATCTTTTGCAGATTCTAAGTGATTAACATAAAAATAAACCTGCATTTATACCAGTCAAAATATGAAATGGAAAATGCTTAGAAGAGTACTTTTTTGTTGTTAACCTTAGATACCTTTCCAACTTGGGGCCTCAAAGATGGATCTACGGAAGACATTGAGAGCTTCTTTAAATGGAGTAAGTCAGTAAATGACATGTATTATTGATGATGGATATATATTAGATGCAGAAATTGAATACAATATCTTTCTCTGGTTTCTAGATTGATAAATCAATTTTCACAATGCAAAAAAGATTGCAGAAGAGCTTAAATTCGGATGAGTTGCTGCCTTCTTTATGGGCTAGATGCAAGGTCTGCATAAAATCTTTAAACTTATTATTTATCCTAATGTTGTTATTTTTTTACATTCCGCAATATTAAATAAAGGGTGGACCATCAAATATCTGAATCTCGAGTTCTCCTAAAGTCCTAAATCCTAATGTATCTATATATGCACATACTGTACATATAATATCTATTGCAAATATCTACCAATCTCCATCCTTTTATTTTATTGTTCTGCATTTCATTTGGTCACAAACCAATAAAAAGTTATCGTTTGCAGAAAGATTTTATTGATAGGTACGAGAGCTTTGTGAAGAATGTTGTGAAAGTATACCCCACGGAACCAATACCGTCTGTTGATGACATGAAAAGGAATTTTGCTAATGTTGCCAATTTTTCATGAGGTGCTCGAGCAGAAGGCTATTTATTCTCTAAAAAGTTGTGTAAATTTATGTATTATTATTTGTGATGTTTTTACATTGTTTTGTAATTTTATACTGGTTGGTATAAGACTATAAGACATTACAGATTTACAGGTATATTATTATTTGTGAAGCTTGCGTATAGTTAAGCTGTGAAAATAAATAATACATCGTTTAATTTTTAAAAATACTTTAAAAATCTTTATTTAATATAATGTTAGTATGTGAAAATAGTTTATTCATCCAACAACCATGGTGAATTGGTGAGTCACCACTCACCACCATGAGAAATTTGGACATTTAAAAAAATTAATATCAGGACATATATGAATATAAAATGTGAACATTTAGATATTTTCATTTTGTTGGAAAGTTTTTGACGTCCTTTACACGAATATATAATTTTTTGATTCGTAAAATTTTTATTTTTTTATTCAGTTAATTGACCGTTATTAATAATTTAATAAGGTTATAATAGTCTTTTTTTCAACTTTAATTCTTTCATTATTATTTGATTGTGAAAATTTTCTTTTGTTAAAATTTGACATCTTAAATCAAATAAATAAGGATATTTAAATAAAAACATTTTAAATCAAATAAATATGAACATTTAAATTATGTTAAATGATTTTGATATAGATGATATGATCAAACAATCATATCGTTATGTAATACTTAAGCAATGTAATTCAATGATGAATGAAATATGTGATGTTTAAATATATATGTAAAGCTATTGATACTGTTGGATGATCGATTGATTGGAGTGTAGCTCGATTGTCCAACAAATGATTTGCAGATTTGATGATGAAGTAGTGCGGAAGCGTTGAACAACAGTTTGATGATCAATGTGTGTGTGTGTTGTATAGATTGTGAAAATGTAATTTGTAATGAAGGTTTGGGTAGGTTTAATGTTGATGTTTGGTATTAAATCCTAATATGGAATTAACTATGGTGGATATGAAATTAATTGTGTATGAGAATTCTTAGAAAGAAATGTAAGGAGTCAATGGATTAAACTGAATATATATAAAAAGGATGTATGTATAATATTTGTGTAACTTAAGGATTTGAAATTAATATTTACATTAAGGGTATATCTTTAATTTTTAATTCTTATGAGGTTATACTTCTAATATCCTCCCTCAAATCAAAACCGGTTAGGTTTTGATTTGAAAATCTAGGCGTAGCGGTTCGCCTGGGGGTTTGGGTTTGGATTATGGATGTCAAGGAGTTGTAATTTTTGGATTAGATTTCGAAAAATCGGTCCTCCTAGGGGTTTTGTGAAAAATCTTCAATGTTTTGTGCACTGGAGATGTGCTTGAGTGTAATCTCTCCCGCTAAAACTTTATCTCGCACCGTGTGGATATCAATTTCTATGTGTTTGGTTCTTTGGTGGGAGATAAGATTTTTCGCTATTGCCTCTGCAGCGGTGCTATCGGTGAATATTCTAGGAGCCGGTGACTCTCTGATCTGGTAAACTCCTATCTCTTGTTGTAACATTTTTAACCATGTTACTTCATATGTGGTGTATGCTAATGCACGATACTCAGCCTCTGCTGATGATCTTGATACGGTTTGTTGCTTTTTTTATTTTCATGATACTAAAGACGATCCTAAGAAGATGGCAAATCCAGATGTTGATCGTCTGGTAGTTGGACAACTTGCCCAATCGGAGTCTGTGAATGCTCCAATGTGGTCTATTGAGGAGCTTGATGAAAAATGCAATCATAATCCAGGTGATCCTTTAATGTATTTTAGGACTCTGTATGCTGCTTTCATTTATGATTCAGTTGGTGCTGCCATGTGTTAGTTTAGATATGTTACAGTATAAGATATGTCTGGTCTTGTACATGTTAGGTATACTAGTTTACCTACTATGCTTCTATACTTCTGTGGGTCTTCTAGTAGAGTTTCATTGCCTTTTGTTATTGCATTGGAGTTTTATTTAATGTATCATTGTTAGTAGGGAAATTAGTAAATTTGTTTGTTTTGTGATTAGATATTTGTTTGTGACTATTTGGTGTTTTATTTGGTTTACATTGTGTGAGTTCGTATTTTTCTAGTAAATTTAGTGTGTATTTTCTTTGGCCAATATATAAACTATTTGGTGTCTTGGTGAACTCGAGTCCTAGAAAATATTTAAGTTCTCCAAGGTCTTTAATTTTAAAGATTTCTTGTAAGTTTTCTTTTAATGTTTTTATTGTGTTTATGTTGTTGTCTGTGATAAGCAGATCATCAACATATGCTAAGACCATTGTAGTATCTTGTTTATTTTTGTTTATAAACAGAGAGTAGTCTGTTTTGCATTGTTTATATCCAAGGTTGGACAGGGCATTTGACAGAGTTTGGTACCAAACTATTGATGCTTGTTTCAGACCATATAGTGATTTGTTTAATTTGCAGATGAGGTTATGTGATGCACTCTTGGGTAATTCTAATCCCAATGAGATTTTCATATATATGGTCTCTTCTAGATTTCCATGTAGAAAGACATTTTGGACATCCATTTGATGCATGTTCCATTTTTGTGATACTGCCACAGCTATGACAGTCCTTAAGGTTGTCATTTTGGAGACAAGGGCAAATGTTTCTGTGAAGTCAATGCCTTCAATTTGGTTGTAGCCTTTTGCCACTAGTCTAGCTTTGTATTTTTCAATGCTTCCATCACTGTTAAATTTGGTTTTGTAAACCCACTTGCAGCCAATGGGTTTTTTGTCATTTGGCATGCTTGTGATGATCCAAGTTTTATTATGTTTAAGAGTCTGTAGCTCTTGTTGCATGGCATTGTTCCATTTTGTGTGTTTGGATGCTTCCTTATAGGAAGTTGGATCTAATTTGTTTTTTATTGTTGCTAGTAATGCAGAGTGTTCAGGGGTAAAGTTTTGGCAGGATAACATTGTTGGATCGAGATCCGAGGCTATAAGGGGGATAATAGCCTCTTTTCGATTTATACAGGTTGATTGCGGAATTACCTGTAAACACTTAATAAACAAATGGTTGAACAATAATGATATAGAGATATTATAACTTTGATTGATATAATAACGTAATTATTACTCTTCGAAGTTTACCACAATATATGAATACTGAGTCAATTTGCTTGATAGTGTTTTACAAACAACTATAGTATATGAGTACTAAGTTATATTGTAAACACAAGTTGTATTGTAGAGCAAATGACCAGATAACTGGATATATTGATAAACAAGTAAATGACCAGATAACTGGATATATTGATAAGCAAGTAAATGACCAGATAACTGGATATATATGATAAGTAAATGCTTGAACAAATGAATAAGGATTTAAAGCAATGAATATAACCTCAGATAGTTGACCAGATAACTGGATGAGAAATCTGCGTAAAGTAGTCAACCTCTGTATTTGACCAGATAACTGGAAGAGGGATCATTTTCAATTAAGTGTTATTTTAGTTGTTTTTAGATGAAAAATAAAAACTAGAGTTAACAAAGAACAACATAAGAGATTTATACTGGTTTACCCAAACAAGGGTTAGTCCAGTCCCGATCAACTGCCGGAATTCACTCGCCTAAAGGTTATGGCAAAACCTTAGAGTATCAAGGAAACTCTTAAGAACCTCTCTAAGCTTTAAGACTACTTCGCTTAGGAACCAGTCTTTTACGGGTAGACTCACACCTTAGAGTATCAAGGACACTCTTAAGAACCTCTAACTTTTGCGGGTAAGTTAGTACCTTAGAGTATCAAGAAACTCTTAAAAACCTTTATAAGTTTTAAGACTACTTCGCTTAGAAACCAGTCTTTTACGGGTAGACTCACACCTTAGAGTATCATGAGCACTCTTAAGAATCTCTAACTTTTACGGGTAAGTTAGTACCTTAGAGTATCAAGGAACTCTTAAAAACTTAGAAATCGTTCAAGGTAGATTCGACGTAAGAGTTTTCCCGGAAACTCTATAAAACCAAACTAGAGCTTTATGGTTGAGCTCGAAAACCTTCTCTCACACTTTGGTACTATTGAGACAACCCTCTCAACCAAAGTGGATACACACAAGAGGTGATTAGAGGAGTGGAATATTAAAGCAAACGACACTTTTTACTTGTAAAGATGAACAAGAAGATTAGAAGAAGTTGGAGAGCTTTTGAAGCTTTGGAAATCTAGGACACTTGAGCACTTGAAAGCTTGGAAGCTTGAAGGCGAAAACGTGTGGGCAAGTGTGGAGTGAAAGCTCTTGAGTTTGCTTGTAGTGTGGTGAGTGAAAATGAGGGGTTTACCCTTCTATTTATGGCCTTGGCCACTCAATGTCTACCCTTGGATCTTTAATGGATGGCTCCTTGATTTCTCACAAAAATCCAAGTTTTGTCTTTGATCTTATCTTGAATAGTGCTTTTCTTAGATAGAGTTTGTTGGAGAATTTTATTTTTGTATAAATTCAAACTTGAATAGTGTTTTGTTCCCTTGGAATATTATACCTTGAATAAAGTGTCAAAAGACAATAATAATAATATTCAAGGTAAAAATACAATTATTTCAAATAATAATATTCAAGGTAAAAATGCAATTCTCTCAATTTGACTTTTAACTTTGACTTAACCCTTAACTCAAATGATTAATTAATTAACTGAAGTTAGGTTTAATATCGATTGACTTATTTAACCCCTATTGATTAATAGTGTAATTAAGGTTTAAATTGACATAATTAAAATATAATCCTATGTCGACAATTTTGATTCTACAAACATGTTCTCTATGGGATATCTAGTGGATGCTAGTTGTAGAGAGAAATCTTTCAAATATGATGGTGTTTTTCTTTTCCTTTTTGGTCTTGGTGTATCCTCTTCTGGGATGCTTGGTGTATCCTCTTCTATTTCATGTTGTGTTTCTTCAATGTGTTCTTCTTGTGAATGGGGTGTTATTGTATATGTGTTTTGTTTTGATATGTTTTCTGTTTCTGATGTGTTATCATCAAAAAAATCCTCTTGGTACTGTTCTGGTTGTTCTTTGAAGGGGAATATCTCTTCAAAGAAAATTACATCTCTGTTGGTGAAGATTTCTTGTGTGGATACATCTAATATGTTATATTCTTTCCTTTGAGAGAAATATCCAATGAATATTCCTTTTATCGATCTGTTTTCTAATTTTGATTTTGTTTTATTGTTTGTGGCATAACATAGGCATCCAAAGACTTTTAAGATGTCTAGATTTGGTTGTTTCTTAAATAGCCTGAAGAATGAGGTTTCATTATTTAATACAACAGCTGATGTCCTATTTATTAGAAAAACAGTTGTTGTGATACATTTTCCCCAAAATTTTAAGGGAATGTTAGATTGGATCATTAGTGACCTAGTCACTTGTAATATGTGTTGATGCTTTCTTTCAACTCTCCCATTTTGCTGTGGGGTATATGGGCATGACACTTGGTGGGCTATTCCATCTGTTTTTATTATGTTTTGAAATTCTCTGGATAAGAATTCTGTTCCATTGTCTGACCTTATGGTATGAACAGTGGTTTGGTATTGATTTTTGATGTTTATCAAAAATTGTTTGAACTTAGTGGGTGTTTCTGCTTTGTTTGTCATTAAAAAGACCCAAGTTGCTCTTGAGTAATCATCCACTATGGTAAGGAAATAGTTATTTCCTTGATGTGTGGGTGTATGAAATTTTTCCCATATGTCTAAGTGTAGTAATTGAAAACACCTTGTTGTTTTATCTGAACTTAAGGAAAAAGGGAGCATTGTCTGTTTAAACAGTGGGCATGTATTACAAATTTTTTTGAAATTCTTTGGAATACATTTATTTATAATGTTCAAATGATAAAATTTAGATGGTGCAGGGTGTCCTAGTCTCTGATGCCATATCTCTTCATTCTTTGTCTCATTCAGTTGGCTATGGTTGGCCTTATTGTCATGCTTTAAGATGTAGAGTCCATTCTTCTTCTCACCCCCACCAATCTGGTTTCCCTGTTGGTCCTGTATAGAACAGAAAGTAGGGTGGAAGGTGAATGAACATTTCATATCTTTTGTTAGTTGGCTTACAGAGAGTAGGCTGACTGAAAAGGATGAGATTTTTAAAACATTGTTCAGCGTAATGTCTTTTGTGATTTGTGTGGAGTCACTAACTGAAACCTTAGTGGTTTGTGAGTTTGGGAGATGGATGTTTATGGGGTATAACAGGTCTTTAACATTATTTAAGAAGGTGTTGGGGGAACACATGTGGTATGTTGCCCTTGTGTCAATGATCCACTGATCATTTTGTGATTGGGTGCATGCTGTGGTGTTTAGTGAGTAGTGTGAGTTAAAATATGTGTTGTTTTTATAGTAAATCATACCAGATGAACTCCCAGTTGTCATGTGAGCATGTGGCTGATTTCCCTTGTGAATTCCTCCCTGGGAGAGTATGAAGATTAGCTCTTCTCTGGTGATGTAGTTTCCTGGAGTCTGTGTGTTTTCAGAAGCTTGGGCTTCTTCTTCTGTGCTGGCATTGTTGCTTTGGTACTTGTTTTTATATCCTTTGTTGGATTTGTAATTTTTCTTGCTGTTGTACCTAATGGAGTTGTCTTTCCTTTTGTTGAAGTCCACCCCATGGAGTCCATGGCCAGGTGGAAAACCATGTTCATAAAAGCAACTTTCTATGCTATGATTGTGCTTTTTGCATCTTGTGCAATATGGTTTAGAATCTTCACTTTGATTTTGTGGTTTGGGTGTGAAGTTGTTTTGAGATTGTGTTGCTAGGGCAGTTCCTTCTTCAGGATAGACACATTCCCTTTGTGTCTTTTCTTGGAGTACCATCCTGAAGGCATCGTCCACAGATGGAGGTGTCTTCTTTTTGAGTATTTGTCCTCTTATTGATCGAAAAGTATCATTTAGACCAGTTGTAAAAGTGATCAATCTGTCCATGTTCTCCTTTTTAATGCAGTTAGGATTGTCACAACATTCAAAAATTTGATTGTTGTCTAACTCATTCCATAGACCTTGTAATTTTGCAAAGTAGTTGCTGACAGACTCACTCCCTTGAGTACAGAGTGCAATCTGCCTTTTCAGTTGTGAAATGACCAGTGAATTGACCCTGCTGTATTTCTGCTTGAGGTTTTCTCAGAGGGTGGTAGCATCCTTTATGAAGATTACACTGCCTCTGATTTCCTTTGAGCAGCTGTTGAGTATCCATGCAGTGACCAAGTCATTACATCTGGTCCAGGGGATAGAGTAGTTGTCTGTGTTGTTGTTGGGCTTGGTGATGGATCCATTTATGAATCCTAATTTGTTTTTGGTAGACAGTGATCTTTGGATCTCTACTACCCATGTTTGATAGTTTGGCCCACTGAGTGGAATTGTAATCAAGCTTGAGCTTGGGCTGTCACTACCTGATATGTAGTATGGGCTTCCATCTTTTATTTTCAACTCATCAATTTTTGTTTCCATTTGTAGATAAAAATGAGAGGAGAGCAAGGATATTGATGAGAAGGCACACCAGGAACCTTAAAAGAATGAGGGAGTTGAGGAAGCAGAATATGGATGTGGAGGCCCTGGAATATTTTGGTGATGTGGAAGATGTGTATTCTTCCTCTGATTCTGAGTATGAAAGACCTCCTGTGTGGAATATCAATTTGCCTGAAGACAGTGATGGTGAAGATAGAGGAGTATATGAACAATATTATTATGATTATGATAGTGATGATTCTGTTCCTGACTATGAGGTGTGGAATGATCCAAATGTGGGTTTGAATTCTGAAGGGGAGAAAGCCAATGGTGTTTTGGCTGTGGAGATTCCACTACCTCCTCGTCCTCCACAGGAATTCTTTGACAATATCTGGAGGAATAGAGTTGTCTTTGATTACTGAAGAACTTAACTGACTGCCTTTTTTTGTGTTGTTGGAGCAGCTTGTTCTTTTTGGTGTAACAACTGTTTTTTTCTCTCTTTTAGAATTTCTTTTTGTAGAGAATAGAAAAAGAAAAAATTTAGAAAGAAGTGTTGAGGTCAGGATGTGACCCACTCTGATACCATGATAGATTTTGATATAGATGATATGATCAAACAATCATATAGATATGTAATACTTAAGCAATGTAATTCAATGATGAATAAATATGTGATGCATAAATATATGTGTAAAGTTATTGATACTGTTGGATGATCGATTGATTGGAGTGTAGCTCAATTGTCCAACAGATGATTTGCAGATTTGATGATGAAGTAGTGTGAAAGCGTTGAGCAGCAGTTTAATGATCAATGCGTGTGTGTGTTGTATAGATTGTGAAAACGTAATTTGTAATGAAGGTTTGGGTATGTTTAAATAGTAAACACCCAACGGCTATGTTGGTGTTTGGTATTAAATCCTAATATGGAATTAACTATGGTGGATATGAAATTAATTGTGTATGGGAATTCCTAGAAATGAATGTGAGGAGTCAATGGATTAAACTGAATATAAAATTAACTATAATATCTGTGTAACTTAGGGATTTAAAATTAATATTTACATTAAGGGTATATCTTTAATTTTTAATTCTTATGGAGTTGATGGGGTTGATGACAACGTTAACAAGTTTTGTAGTGGCTTGATGGGGAGATGTTGGTGGCACCAAGAATTAAGTACTCTTGTTCTTGGGTCAAGGGCTCAAGTCTGGTGGTGATACTGACTTGCTGAACATCAATGTTGAAAGTTGGAAAAGATTTAATAGTTTAAATTAGGTTCACCCAAATATTTTTAAACTTTCAACATTGATGTCTGATGTAACTTCATGCTTAAGCATGCCATCAGACAAAACTTTCCTAACAAGAACAATCAACTGATGTGTTTTGTTTTTGTAATTATATAGAATCACGATATAACTGATGATATATTACATGACTTTATTATAAATTATAACACACGGAGGTAAATATTTTTATATCACAGTGTTGTTGTTTAGGTTTCACAAGCCGAGCTCGATCTCGACAACCCAAGCTTAGATTCGGCTCGAGTTCGAATTCGATTTTTTTTTTAAGTTTGAAAGCAGTTGAAAATTTATTGATTTTAAAACGTTAAAAAAAGACATTAGACTTTGGTAGATGAACATGTCTGAACCTTAGAACTTATATAATGATTTCTAAATTTTAATTAGTAATTATATAATGATTGGACGGTCCATAGAAATGTGCCACGTGGTAAAGATAATTGTTTATCTTTCTATTGGGCCAAAAAGAGGCGGCCCAATAAAGAGGCCCAACGGGATAAAGAAAGCGACGTTGTGGCAGATAAAGATTCCCACGCCGAACAAAGGAAGACAACAGATTTTTAGATTGAAATTAGGTGGGCCCCACGTCCAGTCAAACGTGAAGAAAACAAATAAAATTACCATCGTTATTATTATTATTTAAAAAATTTAAGTAATGGAATTATGGAAGGAGAAAGAAAGAAAAAATAAAAATAAAATAAAATAAAAAAATAAATAAAAACGCGCCACGTCACTCGGAAACCGCAGAGAATGTGCAGACACCGAAACAGAAACCACAACAACCGCCACTACCACCACCACCACCACCATCGTCACCAGAGCGGCTGCCAATACCAACACCGGTGTCAGGCGAGTGCATGCCGTTAGGGTTTCCTCAGATGGCCGCGACCGTCGCCGAAGCCGAGGAATATAGCTTCGCTTTGGAGTACGTTGGCCCACCACTCACCTACCCCGTTCCGCAAGCTATTCCGATCCAGATAGACCGGATCCCTGTCGCTTCCGTCCTCCATGACGCCACTCATTCTGTGTCGGATCGGGATGGGGTTCCGTTCGTGGATCCGATTGAGTCACCGGTGGTTCGTCAGCATAGAAAGATGCCGTTGTTTGAGATGGGTGTGATTGGGTGCGAGGGTGATGGGGTTAGTTCATCTGGAAGACTTGATGAGTCTCCGGAGTTCAAGGAGAGTTTGGATTTCTCCGGAGATACTATTCCACCGCCTGAGAGGGTTTCCACCGAGTCTGTTCTCAGTTCGGAGTTTGGGTACCGATCTGGGCCTGATGAAGATCTGGAAGGAGGGGGTGTGGCGGTGGTGTTGGAGGAAGGGCTGGTGGGGGGAGGTGATGATGTCGTTGGAGGTGAGGGAAACACTGCTAATATACGGGGAGAGGCAGTGGTGAACTTCCAGGAAAGTGAAGAAGAAGAGGAGGAGGATGGAGGTGTGGAAGGAACGACTCCGGGAACTGAGGATTTCGGTCATTGGGGGAGAGATGAATGTCATAGAAGTAGTAGGAATGTGAAGAAAGGAGCTTGCTATCGGTGCTACAAGGGAAATCGATTCACGGCGAAGGAAGTCTGCATTGTTTGTGATGCCAAGTACTGCAGGTTGTGTGTTTTTCGAGCGATGGGTTCAATGCCGGAAGGCAGGAAATGTGCTTCCTGCATCGGATATCCAATCCACGAGGAGAAGAGGGAGATGCTTGGCAAGTGTTCGCGGATGTTGAAGAAATTATTGAGCCCATTGGAAATTGAGCAGATTATGAAAGCTGAGAAGTACTGTGAAGTGAACCAGCTACAATCAGAGTGTGTATGTGTTAACGGGAACCCATTGTCTCCTGAAGAGATGGTTTTGTTACAGAGTTGTGGGAGTCCTCCAAGGAAGTTGAAGCCCGGACATTTTTGGTATGACAAGGTTTCTGGGTATTGGGGAAAGGTAAACAAACATCTTCTTTTAAATTGTAATATCAAAAATGTCTTGTCTTAATTCAATTTATGGCCATCTTCGTATTTTATTTTGAAATACTGATGATATTTTATTTTCAAATCAGGAAGGATACAAGCCTGATAAAATCATCAGTCCAAACCTGAAAATCGGAGGATGCTTGCTGGAAAATGCAAGCAATGGAAACACGGGGATATTTATAAATGGAAGAGAAATCACAAAAGTGGAATCGAAGATGCTTCAGGTTTGTATATAACTTTTTCTTCTTCTTTCTAATCTACAATATTATCAAAATAGTTTCACATACCTAACATTGAAAACATAACATCTAATGTATGGGCTGGGTGTAGTTGGCAGGAGTTCAAATAGCAGGAAATCCACACTTTTGGGTGAATGCTGATGGGACATACCAGGAAGAAGGGCACAAAATTATTAAAGGGAATTTATGGGATAAGGTTGGCCAGGACTTGTTACTTATGTTTAATTTGTATTCTAACTAATAACGACTAAAGTTTGCAAGCAATCCAATCATATCAGTTCAGTATTCAATTAGTTTATTTTGTTTACAGTCTAGAATGAAGCTGGTGTGCACTGTGTTATCATTACCATATCCATCCAAAGCTACCAACCATTCTAGAGTAGAAAATAACACCAATGGAGCTCCTCCAGACTACCTTGAACAAAGATCGCTTCAGAAGCTTCTTTTAATTGGATGCCCTAAAGCTGGGACAAGTACCATTTTTAAACAGGTTTACTAAATGTTAATAGTCAACACTTATATGTATTGTCAATTTGACATATATTGAATGGTTCTCATTTAGTTTTTTTTTTTTTGCAGGCCAAATTTTTGTATAATTCAAATCCTTTTTCAGATGAGGAACGTGAAAAAATCAAGGTGACCATCCATAGTAGTATATACCGTTATTTAGGTATACTGCTTGAGGGACGCGAACGTTTTGAAGAGGAATGTCTTGCTTTAAAAATTGCTGAATCAGGTATTAATGGCAGGTGTTAAATATAAATAAATAAAATAATATTTATTCAGGAAAGAAAACATTATTATTAGTATATTGCTACGGATAATTTATTTGAAAAGTTTCTTTTATTTTTCTATTAAACTGCAAACATTTAAGCGATCAAAGAATTAGAAAGAAATATTAAATATATCAAGTCGAAACAAATATTTTATGTACAATAGAGAATTGCTCCCAATCAGTTTAAAAGTTTTTTTGTGTGATATTTAAAATTTGGAGGTTTGGTTCTCAGCTTTTGGGGGAAGACAGAGGTTTTGCCCATGTTGCTTTTCCTGTATGAGTATTCAAAATTGATTTAGACGATAATTTCTGCAAATATTACTTACCATCAGGTCTTGTGATTTAATCATGATTAGTTAACTGGCAGAAAATAATTCCTTTAAAATTCAATAATCAATATATTCATGAATCTGTCACAATTCAAACCTAAAGTAGTATTGTTCTGAACTCTGAATGATATGCCTTTTTATTTCCAGATAATGAAACTCATCATATTGATGGCGAACCAACTCTATATTCTCTTAGTCCAAAGCTTAAAGATTTCTCTGATTTCCTTCTCAAAGTTAGGGAATCAGGCAATCTGGATGCTATTTTTCCAGCTGCAACTCGTGAATATGCTCCTTTAGTGGAGGAGTTGTGGAATGATGCATCTATACAAGCTACATATAGCCGAAAAAGCGAACTACAGTCACTTCCAGATGTCACAAGTTATTTCTTAGGAAGGGTAAATAATGTGTTACATTATAATTCTTTCAATCATTAATTCATCATAGTAGTTTTATTGTCTTGCTAATAATTTTCTTTATTCAGGCCGTTGATGTATCAAGACCAGAGTACGAACCCTCGAACACAGATATTCTATATGCAGATGGAATTGCTTCTTCCAGTGGGCTATTAGCATACACTGATTTCCTTCTCCCCAACAGTCATCATAGTAGTGCTAGCATCGATAACGACAGTCAACTTGAAATAGTTCCCAGGTTTGCACAAATAAAACTACATAAATGTTTATTTGGTTTACTTGAAGTCCCTGGCTATTTGATATATGAGATTGAGGGGTTAATTCATCATGCCTTCGTGAACATAAATCAAAGATTAAAGATTCGTGTGCATTATGCGTGCTTAGGCAGGCACCTGTGCACCTAGTCAGGTCGATGCGAACTGGCTGTATTTTTAAGTTGCTCTATTTTCCTTTCTTTTCTTGCCATTTCTCCCCCAATCAGTCCCCATCCTCCTCCTTCCAACCATCTTTTTGGTTGTTCAGCTCTGTCTAGCCATTCTCCGACCATCTCCTGTATTTTGTATGAAGTATGAACTATTAAGTATTTTTAACTATTTTGTATTTTTTATGAATAATTCAAATGTTTTATACTATTAACGAAATTGCCACTGGTGTCTAACCGTGCATATACATCTGGTGATGTTATTGTTATTATATCGTTTCATCTCTGGAATATCATTGACTCAAAGGGTTTACTATGTTTTACAGGTACCAACTAATAAGAGTGCAAACAGAAAGTCTCGGAGTTAATCGAAAGTGTCTGGAGATGTTTGAAGATGCACGTATGGTAATCTTCTGCATATCATTAAGTGACTATAGTGAGTTCACAGAAAAACCAGATGGATTACTCACAAACAATATGTTAGCAAGCAAGCGACACTTTGAGAGCATTGTCACACACCCATCATTTGAGCCAATGGAGTTCCTTCTTATATTAAACAAATACGATCTCCTTGAGCAGAAACTTAAGCAGACTCCGCTCACAACCTGTGACTGGTTCGCTGATTTCAATCCTATAGTAACCCGTCATAACTCTCATCTACAGTTCAACAATCGAAGTCAAAGTCGGACTGGGAGTGGATTGAACTCAACACCTGCACAGCAAGCATTCTATTACATCGCAGTAAAGTTCAAGAGACTCTTCAACGAGCTGACCGGTGGACGGAAATTGTACGTCGTGATGGGGAATGCTTTGGACGTGGATACGGTTGATAATGCTCTTCGGTATTCAAAAGAAATAATGAATTGGGAAGACGAAAGAGTCGCACTTGGGGCGAGTGAACCATCTTTTTACAGCACCGAACCATACACTTATTCAGACTGAATTAGATTTGATTGTAAAGAAGAAGAAAAATGAAAAGGGTTTGATTTGTAAATTAGTTTATTAGGATTAGGGTTCACTTCTTATCACTTGATTTTTTGGGTTGCGTGGTTGCGGTAATTTGTAAATGCTATTTATATCATATCTAATTGAAATGTAAAAATTTATTGTACTCACTTTGATTGCTCAAATGAATCAGTTCAATTTAGAAAAAGTTGAGCATCAAGATATTGAAAATGAGATATTCAATCTTAAAAATCAACCAAAATCTTATATGGATCCATATTTAATGGAAAATCTATTGCAATCTAAGAATGTAATGATCATACACTATATAAGCTTAGGAAAATGTGCATATTTTCCTCAATCATCTTTACAATCACTGCCCATGAAAATGAGAATTGTTAATACTAAGATCATTTTACTTTTTCTGATAATATTCTTGTGCCATATTGTTTCTGGGAGAAGACATGTTGGTACCAAGATGAATAGCATAACGTCCATAATTCAGATTTTTTGGTAAAAAAAGTAAAATACAAAAAGCACAAACGTTGAGAACTTAACGCATCGGTGAATGTACTCGCCGACTCAATCACTAATTTTATCTCGACGACGGACATAATATGATGTACACTCCATGTTCTTAAAACGTTGTTCGTAAATAAGCTCGGACCAATTCTGACTGGGAATATTTTCAAGTCTTTCTAAGTAATGAAACAGTTTTAACGGCATGATCATCTTCGAAGTAGGGACAAGAAAAGATGTAAATAAATGGCATGGATGGGGGCCTGACTGGTGAGGAGGAAGTAGATGGCCGAGGGAGAAATGGGTAGAGGTCTTCTTCGACTGAAAGTTGTGGGTTCTTGCTTGTGCGGACCTTGATCCGAGTGCAAGGTCGAGGTAGGGGAGGAGGGACCTCATCATCTAGAATATACTCTGGATACGGGTGTATTTTGGGTGCACATTACTAATGTTGAGAGCTTTTGGTATTCAATTTTTTTTTACTTTGAGTTATTTCTATTCTTCATGTAAATTACTTTTTTTTTTCCCGAGTTAAAACTATCTGGTAATATATAAATTCTAAAACAAAAAAGGAGGAGTGATCACATGCGACCCACCTCACGCCCTCCGCATTGATCCAGCCACTTGATCTTACGATCGTTTGGGCCTTCAGCAACCTCCGGGAACTGACTTGATATTTCCTAAAACGAACAATGCTTCATCGTTCTTACGTAGTTGGCCTAGGATAATGGGAAGTGTAAAAACTCTGGTGTGCTTCAGGCATCTTTTTCCTCTTTCAAGAGAAAACTCTGTCATCGTCTTTCAGTCTACTACTCGTAAGTGATTATTCATGTCGTTTCTACTGCAAAAGAAAAACCATCTTCTAAAAGATAGGACTCTCTATGGATGTGATTTTTTGAATCACTCTATTAACCCAAAATTACCTTCTATGTCTTTTGGTAAGTCGGAATTCATTTTGATATAAAATTCTGAGTGAGAGAGGTAGCCCTAGATATTTGGTTGGAAATGTCCCCTCATTGAACCTTAGGTTAGTCAGCAGTTATTATTTGCCCCTGGTTGATTTGAAGAAAAATATCTCACTTTTTGTTTCGTTTACCCTTAGCCCTGTTCTTGACTCAAATATCCTAAACACCTCATCTATGGATTTGAAAGATTCTTTCTTGACTTTGCAGAAGATTAGAAGGTCGTCTGCATAGACCAAGTGGAAGATCCCCATAGTGTTTTGTTTCTTGAAAGTACTTATCTGTTTCGTCCTCACCCTCTCGTTGATGAGAGTTGTCAGATTTTGCATTAATAGAGTAAAGATGTAGGGGGAGAGGGGATCCCCTTAATTGCCTTATTCCTCTCTTGGGTAAGATAAGCGGGGTTGGTGACCCGTTGACCAAAAAGGATAGGGATGATGCGGTTATACACATCATTATGATCCTGATGATCTTCTGACTGAATCTAAGTTCAAGTAGGGTGCCCTCTATCGCTTCCCAACTACACGTGTCAAATACCTTTGCGAAGTTTACCTTTATAGCTGCATTTGCCCCTCCATTTTTCCTCCCAAACCCTTTTATCATCTCGGTTGATAAGAGGTAATTGTCACCAATCAGTCTGCCTGGCAGGAAGGTTGTTTGGTTGTTGTCAACTAGAGTCTCTACCACTCGGACGAATCTGTTTGTTATGATCTTGGATAGTATTTTGTACGTGGTATTGATACATGATATGAGTCTGAATTGGTCCATCCTCGTTGGACTCTTGATCTTTGGGATTAGAGTTACGAATGTCGCGTTGGTTTGTCTTAAGAGGGGTTCGCCTAAGAAGATGGATTGTATGACCTTTACCAGGTCCTTATCTATGATGTTCCAACAAGCTCTAAAAAAATCTCCATTGAAGCCATCCATGCCTGGACTCTTTTCTGGGTTCAAGTCCATAACTACCTTTTTAATTTCTTCGTAGGTAGGCATTTCCTCTAAGTCTGCGTTTTGCTGATCTGTGACTGTGTTTGTAAAATTTCTAGGGGTGTTACTTAGGGTCTCCCCTCCCTCGGCGTATAGGGCTTGGAAGTGTTCTAGAGTCTTCCCCTCCATCTCACTTCTCAAAACCATCACCCTCCCATTGGGCCCTAGCATTCTGTATAGTGAATTTAGGTTTTTCCTCTGTTTTGTCATGACTGCGAAGTATTTGGTGTTCTTGTCCCCAAGTTGAAGCCAATACGCCCTACTCCTCTGTCTTGCATCCTCTTCTTGGACCTGTATTAGGGTTCTTAAATTTTCAATACGTCCTTTTAGCCTCTCATGTATTGTTGCGTCGAATGGACTTTCCTCCAGGAAGCTCTCATTCTTTTGAATCTCTTTCTCAGCCTGGGCTATCCTCCATCTTGTTTGGTCCTCTGATGTCTTCCACCTCTTTAGTACCCTCTTCACATTATTTAGTTTTTTGGTGAATATATACTTCGGGGTCCCCCATGCTTGGATCTACCAAGCCTTTTTGACTACCCCTTGTAACTCTTCTTTTTTAAGCCACGAATTTGTGAACCTAAAAGGTTTTTTCTTTTCCTGAATGATTCTAAGATCAATGGTCAAACTACGGTGGTCGGACGTGCCCCCGGAGTGGCTTTCCAATTTTATATCGGGTCATAGATTGAAGAGTTCAGCATTTTCAAACCCCTTATCGATCCTACTGTTGATCCTGTACTCTCCTACCCTTTTATTCGTCCATGTAGTTGGGTTGCCTAAAATGGAGATCTCTTGCAGACATGCATTGTCTATCAAGCGATAGACCAGTAGATATATCTCTTGCAGACATGCATTATCTCCTTGTCGAGTGGAATATCTCCTTATCTAGCCCTATCCAATGTTCATAGGTGTCTAAGTGTGTTCTTTTGCTTTTTTGAAATTGAACAAACCTGCAATAATATATATCACCATGTGTTTGTTATAGTGTATTATTCATTTCACTGTATTGTATACCTTTCAATCTTTCATTATTTGTTTCTCAGTTTTATATCATTGCTTTATATTCATCTATTTTGATATTCCACTCGACAAGGAGATAATGTAGGGCTAACCATAGCCCATGGGTAGGGTAGTACCTGAAAATCGATCTAAAGCCAGCTGATATTATTGGAGTGATTTTTTTTCTTCATCCAAGCAAAGGTTTTCCACCTAAATCCAAAGACTTTTTACCCAAACAAATCGGATAAGATATGTGTTTTTTTTTTATGACGTGCGTTTGATGCGCCAACGAAATCTGACCATCCAGTGTATTTTTTTATATATCTACTTTCAAAACTTTAGGTAAACCTCGACTCGAACTCAATCACTATGGTATAGGATATGGGTGGATATTTTTTATCCCGCTAGGTATTTTTAAAGATCCAAAAAAGAGATCAATTTCAATTTAGATTTTTTTTTTTGAAAGCAATTTCAACTTGACTTGTTTTACTTAAAAAAAGAGATAGATTCTTGACTCTTGTATCCTATATTAAAAACATGCTTCTCTCACTTTTTGCTAACCCCACGGATCACACTCACACAGCCCACAATTCCACTTTTGTTAAAGAAATTGCCATAGCATCAACTCCTATTAATATAATCCCTAACCCCACATGGTTGGTCCATGATAATGTTATTTCAATTGCCACCGTCTATAGTGAAATCTACAGATATAGAATTGACCAACGTGTTGAAATTCAAGATTTGAAAGTTTTGGGTATGACATATGATTATATATATCCTTTATTGGATTTAAAAATTTGGAAATAAATGAACAATGGAACATGAATTCAAAAATCTTATTATGTGCTTATTATCATCCATTAACAAAGGTCTCAGTAATTATTAAGGTTTTTAAGATCCAGAATTCGAAATTAACATTTTCATTTAAATTTGTTCGATAATATATTATGGGATTTTTGTACATCATTCGAAAATTGACGGTTTTAGATCTGTAAAAAAGTACCTTCTATTATCAAAAAAAAATTATCATCCATTAACTAATTTATGCCCATTTAATAACCTAAGTTCTAATAAAGTATTTGATAAGTTCCTTATTACATATAAGTACATATATTAGTCTCCAGTGATTGTGTAAGTTCTAACAAAGTATTTGATAAGTTTGTAGATAAGTAAATACAATAAACTCGAACGACCTTCAACCACCTTAATAATGACCGTGTAAATTCGGCGAAGTATTTGATAAGTTAATATATAAATAAATACAATAGACTCAAACCCTAGATTTAAGTTTATCAATAGGTAGGAGACAGAAAATGAATTATGCAATGCGAAATAAAGGTGATTAATAATAATAATAAATATCATTAATCAATGTCGGCTGGTGTTTTTGCGCACGAGAACCCTATTAAAGTCTCTGTGCGATGCAGCCAACAAAGACCAACAAAATACCATGTATCAACTACCAGGTTCTAGAATTTTCTTTTTCTTTCACTAATTTTCTTTTCAGTCCTGGAAATGAAAGTGATCAGTTTTCGGTAGGTAGAAAATTGGACAGGATTACAAGATAATATATTTCGATAACAAATGTGCGGTTGATAATTCTGGCAAATTTTTGGATATAATTGAAAAAAATATCATCTTTAAGATAAAGGAGATACTAACCTGAGCACCCACCAGATGGAAGGTTGTGAAGAAGACATGTCTCCAGTTGCCACTGTATTTCAGACTACTAGGCTATGTAGAGTCCAAACCTCTCTCATTTCTTTTTTTCTTTTTATTACCTATTTTATCTCCATCTATCTACCCATCTTGGCTATAAAATCTCTAACCATATCATCATATCCACCCTCCTCCTTTTCTCTCCTCTCCTCTCTATCTTTGTTTCCAAGAAATGCTCTTTGTTCTTCTCTTCAGTCTTACCTTCTCTTTTTCTGATTCTGATACTGTTCAGATTTTTCTTTGATACATCTGCAGGAGGGAAAACCTTGGGTGAAATCCTTCATCCTATCTGCTATGATAAATTCCACACTCAAATGCAGGCCCCATCTAGTCCAGTCTTTTTCTGTGGTGTTTTTGTACTGGTTCTACGTTTTTTCTTGGGGTTTGTTCTAACCAGCACCATCACAGAATACTGAGAATAAAGCTAGCTCGGTTTGCTTGGTTTCTGTGTACTTTCTCCTCTAATATTGTTTTGTTAAAGTTTTTCTTTCTTCTCTTTCCCCCTCAATTATTAAGAACTAGCACTCATAGCAGTAGTCTTTGGAGATCTTAGCATGGCATCTCCTGGGTCATCTTCAATAATAATGCCAACAAATTCATCTGGATCAGAGGAATTACAAGTTGTGGCCATGGATCAAAGGAAGAGGAAGAGACAGCTTTCCAATCGTGAATCTGCAAGGCGATCCCGAATGAAGAAAAAGAAGAACCTGGATGATCTGATTGAAAACGTGAATCGGTTGATAAAAGATAACACCCAAATGCAAACAACTTTAAAGGCAACCTCACAGCAGTACCTTGCAGTGGATGCTGAGAATTCTGTTCTGATTACTCAAATGATGGAGCTTAACACAAGATTGCAATCACTTAATGAGATTCTGGATTGTATGAATGGTAAAAGTGGCAACAACAGCAATAATAATAATGGATATGCATGTGATCCTTATCAACAACAGCAGCCTTTTGATAACAGCAGCTTCATGAATCCATGGAATCTAGTGTCTGTAAACCAAAATATCATGACCTCAGCTGATATGTTTCTCTGCTGATTAAATAAAAATAAATTTTTTGTTATCAGTGCCATCCATTTTGTTATTGTAATAACATATTATCAATTATCAAGTAG
The DNA here is from genome assembly GCA_001185155.1 of Zostera marina. NCBI lineage: Eukaryota > Viridiplantae > Streptophyta > Magnoliopsida > Alismatales > Zosteraceae > Zostera > Zostera marina. The sequence continues at coordinate 344,908 of LFYR01001125.1, read as the reverse complement.
CTTTCAATTTGGTTTATCATTTATGGGATTTTGTCCAAAAGCCATATTAAGTACTGTATATTATTCCAATTTCCAAGAATGGGTCTCGATTAAATAATAAATTATAAATACTTCTTACTCACCATATGAGTTCAAGATGCTAAGAAGTCCAGACTTGTAATCCGGGAAAGTAAGGTTGACACCAAGTTGGGTCTTCATGCAAACATTTGACACTCTTTTTTCACCCTTACGGACTTGGGCCTTACTTGCTGAATCCAGTCTTGTTGCTTCCCGAGATTCATCAATTAGTACTTGACCTGCCCATTTCTCTTCAATCAAGTTCCGAGCAAATGCAAAAACCTCTGCTCTCGATGCTGGATTGTCATCCACTATGTTGTATGTTCTGCAAAATAATATTTACCATGGTATCAATTACCTCCAAATGTTCTTGTTGTTCTTACAAACATTTAGTTCGTTTTAACAACTTGAAGGTATTTCTTATAGTAGCTAAACATGTTATTCCTTTCTTTCATACCCAGATTTTGAAACATCAAAACTAGCCTTAACTGCTTCGTAAACATCAGCAACATGAATTCGAGCTGTGAATCGTTTCAACCTTCTCATCCTCTGATAGCTTGTCAGTTGTTTCTTTCTCAGTAAAGTATCTATAGCACTGCACAGGTGCGATTTATATCAAAAAAATAAAAATAAAAATGCATTGAAAGTATTTCAAGGTGGCTCTTTTCTTGCAGACAAACCTTCTTCCAGGGCCATATATGCCCCCTAATCGAAATACATAAGTAGAAACTCCAAGCTGATTCCCTAAACTTAACCATTTTTTTTCAGTAACTAGCCTTGCTTTAGATGATTCATTCATTGGATTAGCTGGATAACTAATTGAAGAAAAGGTTAAATTGTTATAAATAAGATAAAGAACAGGCAAACACACACATACTCTTCATTGACCAAGGCACCACCACAATCTCCATATACACCTGAATAGTCAACAAGACAACAACCCAATTACTTGGCATTTTTACATAGGGATAAAAAACTGAATATACAAGCAAAATTTATCTTCTCTAAGGAACACAGCATATACACATACTTGTTGAGGACAGGTAGCCCATCCATCTAAGATTTCCATTTCCCAGAAAATCTCTCAATTTTTCTAATGAATGAAATAGCTGCATTGTACATTTCAAAGCATTTCTATGAATAAACTAATAAATGCAAACTACAATGCATTATTAAATCTCAACTATTAAATCATTCTCAAGATTGAGACAACATGTATTCACAAATCTCGAGTTAAAAATTAAATGGACAGATAATGATGGATGAATGAGATGTTATATCTCATACTTATCTCATCTAAATCTAAGGTATCTTACATAAATCATTCTCTATTAAAAGATTCTGTTTGGGACTTACTGGGTTACCAGCTTCAGCAGGAGGGATAGAGAGAAGAAGATGAGTAGCCTCTTTCAGTGATTTCAGATTTTCGAGTCTGTAAACATATATAATAAGCATAAACATCAAAGGAATCCATAGATCTTTTTCTATAGAGTCTCACTCTCACCTGTCCTTGGTGGAGTCAAAAAGAAATGCATCGATTCCCATCTTATTTAGTTCCTTCTTCTTTGCATCTGATCTACAGGTTCCAGATACATTCCTAGTTTACATACCCCAAAAAAAAACTCATAAAAAAATAATTAAGAACACCATATCCCAAATCGAGTACTGTAACCTACCATTCTCGTTCTTGCATCAATCTACCTCCAATGTAACGCCCAGAAAATCCCATTCCGAGTACACACATTCTGTCTCCCTCGCCACAACCATCCACCGTTACTTTCCTTGAATAGGACGCGCAGAGGAAGGTGGAAGGGATCGGAGAAGCGAATCGAAATCGATTCTTCTGGAGAAGGAATTCGCCGGCAGGAAAAATAGGAAGCGCGAGGGTTTGCATCATTTGATTTCTCCTCTTCCGAACCGTTTCTGAATGCCGTTGGGGGGGATTTAGATTAAATAATGGAGAATAATTAAGGACTAATTAACAGTTTAACATCATCTAATTTAAATTAAATCAGGTCAATGAATAGTCAAAGTAGTATTCTTGAAAGCATCAAGCTTCTTGGCAAGTTTTTTAGCAGAATCATCCCTTCCACTGGAACGAAGAGCATCGATCAGACCACCGTATAATTGGCCAGGAGGACGAATTCCCCGACCGATCATATCCTCGAAGAATACACAAGCTTCCTCCAATCTACACTCTACCACAAGTCTGTTGATCAAGACCATGAACATGTGCAAACACGGCCAGATTCCTCTTCCGACCATTTCCCGCCACACCCCAATCGCCTCGTCCACTTTCGACTCGCCGCAGAGCATTCTCACAACGATCGTGTAGGTGTTTAGGTCAGGCTTGCAGGTCATAGTACCGAACACACGCATGGCTTCGTCGATTTTCTTGAGTTGTGCCAGACGGGAGAGGATTATGTTGTGGGTGCGTGGGTTTGGTTGAATCGGTTCTTGGTGTTTTATCATTTCTTCCACGGTTTTATAGGCAAGGTCGAACTGGTCGAAGTTACAGTACGCTCCGACGACGGCATTGAGGATGGGGATATCTGGAGGGAACCCTGCGGAGTTGAACTTTGTGTAGAATCGCAATGCGTCGTTGAGACGCTTGTCTGCTCCGAATCCGTTGATCAGGCTACAGTAGATATGTGGGGTCGGAAGGATTCCACGAGACTCCATGTCGTCGAAGGCCTCCAGGGCTTTTTCGAGTTTTCTGGATTTGCAGAACGCGTTGATCAGAATGCCGTACGTCACTTTGTCCGGTTCGAATCCGGCCATATTCATTTCCTGATACACTTCGGCGAGTTTGGGAATATTCGACTCCGATCCCCATCCGTCGAGAAGGATCGTGTATGTCTTCAGATCTGGAGAAAACTTCCCCTCTTTCTTCTTCTTCTTCACAAGTTCTTGGGCGATCTTCACCTTATTCGACTTGGTTAGAGTGTCGATCAGATGATTGAAATCGGATAGATCTGGAACGAGATTGTATTTCCCGCTCATCTTGTGAAACGTTTCGATCGATTCGTCGATCATCTTGGCTCGAGCGTATCTACGCGATATTAATCCGAACGTGGATTTGGTGAGAAGACGACGAGATTTCATAACGTCAACCAAGTTCCAGATTGCTCTGAACTGCTTGATCTTCCCCAGTGCGTCGATCAGATGGTGGTAGCAGTCTGCGTTGGGTTTGAAATCTCTGTGCCGGTCTTCGACCCATCGGAAGAAGGCTAGAGATGTCACTCCGGCATTGCCGAGCTTTTTCAGGACTTGGATCACTAGGTCTGTAGAAGGTTTCAGGTTGGATTTTTCCAAACTTTCGTCGACGGAACCGGAACTGGAACCGGAGCTGGCTAGAAGAAGCTTGCTGATTCTATCGGCTTCTTCCGATATCTGATGAACGGTGGTCGGAGGATTGGTAAGACTCTTTTTGCTGACGTTGAAAGGTTCCACGTGGAAATCAGGGGTTATGGATGTGGAAAAACAGAGTCGTAATATATTTTTGACCGGATAATGACGATGACGGTGTTGGTAGTGACGGAAGATCAAATCTGTGATCGGAACAATCTGTTTGAGACGGCGGAGGAAAACAGACTCCATTTTCTTTCAAAGAACCCTAATGCGATGATTTGAGGACAAAACCCTGCAAACAGCAGACCGAAGGTTTTATTTCTTAAGGACGAAGATCTATCTAATCTCAACCGTCCATCAGTAAAAGAATCCAAAATCAGCCCACAAATTCATAAACAACACCGTCAACCTCAACGGAACTGCTTCCCGGAACTCTCTCTACATTCCTCTCCTTCATCTTAACCCTAACCTTCAACGCGCCTCCGAACTCTCCGGCATTGGCATACGTATTAGCAAGAACAACATACCCACTACTATCAGTCGGATCAAGCTCCATCACTTTTTCCGCCGCTCGCCGTCCAGTCTCGACATCCCCAATCCTCCTAGAAGCAGCAAGAAGCGATCCCCAAATCGGTAGGTCAGGTCTCATCGGCATTCTCACTATCAATTCCTTCGCTTCTTTCACAAACCCGCCCCGTCCTAGCAGATCGATCATACACCCGTAATGCTCGATTCCGGCGGTCACACCGTAAGCATCGGTCATTGTTGCGAAAATCTCCCGACCTTCGTCCACCATACCGGAGTGATTGAGTGCGGTCAGGATTGCGATGAAGGTGACGGCGTCGGGACGTAAGCCGGAAGAAGTTACGAGTCTGGAGAATAACTGTAAAGAATCGTGTCCACGTCCATGCATTCCAAGACCGTAAATCAGAGAGTTCCACGTGGAAAGTGATGGCGGCTTGGACGGACAGGATTCAAACAGCTCTACTGCTTTATCGATGCTCCCGCATTTACAGTACATATCGACCAGAGCGGTTTGGACGTGAGGGTTATATTTGAAATTATGATTTCCATCGAGGGTTATTTTCTTATCAATCAAACGGTGGGCCCATTCGCCTTGTTTTAATGCACCAAGGGCCCCACATGCAGAGAGCAAACTGACGATGACGTGAGGGTTTGGAGTGACGGGTCCAGTGGTCTGCATTAAACGGAAAAGTTCCAAAACCAACCCGTATTTCTTATGACGAACGTAGCCGTTGATCATCGTACTCCACGTCACAACCGTCCGATCTCGACACGGTATTTCATCGAACACTTCCCGTGCTTCTTCTACAAATCCGGATTTTACCAAGGCAGTTATCATGGTATTCCATGTCACCGGATCGAACCGGTGAAGACAAGATCGGAACACGCCGCAACAGGCGGCGAGGTTTCCGTATCCAGCGTACATCGCCAAGATCGAGTTTCGAATAACTGGATCGGTATCGGCAAGACCCATTTTGATTACCATGCCGTGCAATTGCTTCCCATCACCATGGGATATCTTGGCGTATGCGGAGAAGAGAGGTGGGAATGTCCGGTTCTGTGGCTCGGCGGAAGAGGAGGTCAGCATGGATACGAAGAGGGAGACGGCGAGGTGGGGATTGGCGCTGCGGGATAGATTCTGAATGGTGGTTGTGTAAGCGTAGGAGTTTGGGTTGGGAATACGGGAGAGGAAGATAAGTACGTCGGAGGGGGTGAAGGAGGAGGTGTGGGAGGTGATAAAAGAAAGGAGATGAGTGGCGGTGGTGGGATCGGTGACGAGGCCAGTAGTGATGAATTGAGCATGGAGTTTCTGGAAGTCACGGACTGTTGTTGCAGGGGAGGAGAGGAGAGAGACGGAATACCGGTGGTGGTCGGAGATAGTTGTGACTTGTGCCAGCGGCGACGATAAACATATCACCCGCGCCATCTCTCTTCATTCTGAGGCACATTGTAAATGGGTAATTTTTCTTATCCACATGACCACACCACATAATCCGATTAACCTATTCCAGATCCGATTATTTTGAACGGGTCGTGGGTCGGGTAAGTTCGGGGATCTGAGGGTTAATTATAAAATTGCACTCAAATTCCTGATTTTATTCTACTACCCACCAGTACACTTTTGACCTGTTCACGATACACACTGATATAAATTCCAAACCCTCAACTTCGACCAAAATTACCAAATCCCTCCTCTCTTTTTCTCTCGGATTTCCATTTGTCGTTGGTGTGAGTATTTGAGTGTAGGAGAGATCTATCGTCCATGGCGGGAATACGATGGCCACCTGAGGATCCCGATCTGATCCACACACGCGCAACGCAGACAGTGACAGCTTCCGATCTCATCTCCGACGACGATCGGTCCGTTGCAGCCGATTCATGGTCTATCAAGAGCGATTATGGTAGCACTCTTGATGACGACCAGCGACATGTTGATGCCTCCGAACTCCTCTCCACTTGCAATCTTCATGCTGCTTCTGACTACAGGTTTGGAAAAAGTACCAAGAAAATTGGAACTTCTACATCGTGATATTATTAATTTATTATTACATGCTTTGATTGGGACTTTTTAGTGTTTGAAATGTTGTTGAATGAGCGTGACTTTTTTCTTTCTTTTTCATTGATACTGGTGCCTGGATTGGTTGATATGTTTTTGTTTTTTTGTTGATAAATGATGATGTGAGGTTTTTGAGTTGAGGTAACATGTTTTTGAAGCATTTGATGTCTGGAAATGTTAGATTCTTTTTTGCTTTTTGGAGAGTGGTGTGAATCAATTTACATTTTTTTCTCCCTTTCTTTTATGCATGTTCAGTTCTGACAAGGAGGCTCCTGATGCAAACGAGGTTGAACCGTCTGTTTTAGGCCTACAGAGTTATTGGGACGATACATATGTAGAGGATCTTGCCAATTTTCATCAACATGGACATGCTGGTGAAGTCTGGTTAGTAATTGTTGGTTTCTCTTATTGAACAAGTGCATTTCATTTAGTGCTTTGTTGTTGATGCTATATTTTCTTTTTGGAAATTTTCCTTAAGAGGTGAATAATAGTGGTTTAGATTGAAACACTGTTATTGATCGCGTCCCTATGGAATGGTGACTGATCTCGTATATTACAATTATAGTAACAATTGTTCTCCCCCCTTTTACACTTCACCCTTAGGGGTATTCATACAATTTCCTACCGGACTCTGGACCCTGCGTTCTCGGACTAGGATCCGGCCTAAAGGACCCGACACACTTGGGACGCAACCCTTGGAGAGATAACCGTCCGGGCCAATGGATCCGTCCGGTCGACCCGGTCGGGCAAATACCCGTGAGGCGGTTTGGGCCTTCCTCTTTTGTTCACTTCGCTGGGCCTTGTTTCTGGACTCCTGCGTGGGCCTGGGCTGGTGGATTGGGGGTGCCATCAGTTATCATTTTTATTCCATAAACATAATTATATGAATTTTTTCATTAACATAATTTCGTTTTTTCTTTTTAGGTTTGGAGCTGATGTTATGGATACTGTTGCAACTTGGAGCAGAAGATTGTGTATCGATTTCAATCATGATGAAAATACAAGTGTTGGTACTGGTGGTGAATCTGAATCCAGTGATGAGGTTGACAAAGACTTGTCGAGATGGAATGTACTTGATATTGGCACTGGAAATGGTTTACTCCTGCATGAAATGAAAAAACAAGGGTATAATTTGTGTTGCTTGAGTGCTTTACTTTAGGATATTTATCATCATCAAGGTTTTCTGTGCAGGTATGCGGTGGCCAGGTCCGCATACTTACATTATTAGACGTTTAGAGTTTATACTTAGGTATCAACTCTTCATCAATTTTGCAAATAAGGTTGAACACAAACATAAGAAAAATAGAAAATAAGGTTCAAAATTCAAAACAAATCTAAGCATAAGTCGATAAGAGATTCCTACAAGGTCACTCTTTAATCTTCATAATGTTGTAGGTTAGATTGTTAGAAACTTAGAATTGTCTACGTAGATATCTTTATCAAATGGCTTGATAAAATCAAGAACGTTAGTTGATATTCTCCTTTGATGGCATCTTATTGGCCACTTTCTATTTTAAAAAAACTAATGAAGAAGACAAGTAGTGCATGTCTCAATGGAAGGCAATCAGTGAAAGCTCAATTTTATTAAAATCTTCTATTTATATAGTGTTTATAAATTTCCTTCACATCTATGCAGACCTCCTTGAATGAGTGAATTTATCAAAAAATTAGATATAGTTTCCCATATGATCAATATTCATTGTCTTTAGTTTTTTATGACACTAGTACATATTAGCATTAAACTGTTAAAACTAACGAAGACCGGCCTCCTTGAATGAGTAAATTTATCCAAAAATTAGATATAGTTTCCCATATGATCAATGTTTATTTAGTCTTTAGGTTTCTATGACACTATTACATATTAGTATTAAACTGTTAAAGCTCTTAAGAGTTAAAGATTCTGTACCCTTAGGTCCCTTACACTAGATCTATCCTCGTAGCAATAGCTGAGACTCAAGTACTCAACCACTCATTCTGGAGTTTGCAAACTCCCCCACTCCCTCTTTGACACACCCTGATATTAGATTAGGTAACCTGATTGAAGCTTGCCAGAAATTCCATCAACAGCCCCCTCTTTTGTGACTTGCTTTGGAATACCCTAGGGTGTCTTACTTGGCACATCTTGTCTGAAAGGAACAGTAGGTTAAAGCAGCACACCTTGAGGCCCCCAGAAATCCTCGCAAAGGAAATCATTAGGGAATCAACCTGTCTTATAACTCAAATGATTTCAATTTTTAAGAAGGCTCGTTGTTCACAAATGGAGTTAACTACACTGCAAATGTGGGATACCAACCTTCTTAAGCAGCACTTATAGTTATTTAATTACTAGAAGTCATGCTATATAGGAAAGTGTTGATGTGTCTTGACCTATCTCCCTACTCATATTTCTTTACTCCACATGTAATTTAGGGTGCGTCCCTTCATTCTTAATGATAAAATTTAACTTTACCAAGCATTAACAATTTGATATGTATATTCCCCAAAAAAATTGAAGCTATATATTCCTAAATTTTTTCTGTCTTATTTCATCAATAATTCAGCAATGGATCAAAGGTTTTTTGCATTTAATAATGTATATGCTTTTGAATGTCCACATCCCCATCAATCTCTTCTTCCCAGCATACCAATTAATACCAAGGATTGAAGGATATATGGTTTATTTGAATAATTATCAGAAAACATCATATCATTTATTTACTGACATATACAGTATTCAGGTTCACCAATTTAACTGGAACTGATTATAGTGAAACTGGAATCAACTTGGCAAGAAGTCTTGCAACTCATAATGGGCACACTGATATTAACTTTTTGGTATGGCATGGGATTTTAACTTTTTACCATTAATGTTTTTAAAACCATTATCTTGTTTGTTTCCTTTTATTTTTTTGACCAAATGTGTCATTGTTTAATTACGTCAACTTGAACGATGTGGTAGATAGTAGGTATTCAAGTACTTATGTTTTATAAAGTCAATATGTACTCTACTCGATTACGCTACAATTTCTTTTCTTTGATATTGTCTACTAGCAATAATTTAATTTTTATTCAAATCTTCATTTCCACTTCTTGAATTTGGCAAAATTTCTTCTAGGTCGATGATATTCTTGACTCTAAATTAGAGAAACAGTTCAATCTTGTGTTGGACAAAGGAACTTTGGATGCCATTGGGCTACACCCAGAGGGTCCAGCAAGAAGGTATCACTAATTTTTTCTATTTATTTAAATAAGCCTCATGAAATTGTGAATGTTTTTATCAACGCGATATCCTTCAAGAAGGCCAACACTTCACTAATCAAAAATAATGTGCAAAATGCTTGGGAGAGCTATATAGAACTTGTATCTATGAATGGAAATGCACAACTGCATTTTATTAATGAAAATTTAACTTTATAAAAAAATGCTCTTAATCTTAGCTCTAGTTAGGTTCTTAGATTGCATCTTCCTAGGGTGTCAAGTTTTGGCTCGAAGCTCGAGCTTGGGCTCGATTCGTTAAGCTCGAGATTGCGACCTTATAGAGCCGAGCTTGAGTTTAGGGTTTAGGTTTGGTAAGCTCGTCAAGCTTGATAATAATAATATATAATTTATTTTCATTAAATATACACAAAGAAATTCTGGTTGAGTGGTTATTTCATTTGAAAGTTATTTAAAAGGTCGTAGATTCGAGTTACGGATATTGAAAATTAATGTTTAATATTATATTTCAAGCTGGCACAAGTTTCAAACCAAGCGCGAGCTTTGCAAAATAGGATTCGAGCCGAGCTCGAACCTTGCTAAAACCTTAATGAGCCGAGCCAGAGCATAGCTCTACAATCCAAAGCTCGGCTCATTAGACACCCTCCATCTTCCTCTTTAGAATGCAGTTGGATAAACATCTCAAATGTCTATATGATGAAGAATTGAAGATTGAAATATGTTGAGTTGATGAACAATGCAGAAAAAAATACGGAAAAAGTGCCTAGAAGGCCCAAGTTTAGTCCGGTAGCTTGATTCCTTTGTGAATTTTTGTAACACTTCGGTGATGCCCCCTATTCTTTTGTCTTCATTTGTTGTTGGGAAATGGTAACTTCCTTGAGTATGTGCAATAACAAATGTGAGATGGTTTCTTCCTCCTGGTTAGGTTACATAATAGACATGTGGTTTGGATGTTGACACCATATTGTTGAAGTTTCTTGAAGATGGTGATGAAACCCCCATCTAATTCTTCATATAACGTAATTGAGAAAGAAAAATTGGCATTTTTACTCAGATCCCTACTTAGTATTGCAAGGCTGTCCTGATGGCTCTTTGGTATCATAATAAGAGGAGGGGAGATAGAGATGTATGAGGGTATGGTTTGGTAAACATCTTAAGCACTGATTAATGGATTTTTTGGAACCTAAAACGATTTCCACATGGCTGAATAAGCAAATTGTGATATGGACGTTCTCTCAGCCCTGACTGTAAGAATTCAATATCAAAGGGTGGATTTTGTTCAATCCATTTTCCTTTGCATTCATGCAATATGTAGGGAAGACAGAGTCAAGCCTGTATGGACACTCTGAGTCTCTGTCATTGCTTTATTACATCTAATCCAATGTAATTCAGGGCACTGCCTTTATTCTAAATAAAAAAAATACATCTGATCGATCATATGGTTATGGCTTATTCTAACTTAGATGTTAAAACTGACCTTTAATGCATCTTTCCTTTATCCATTTATTGACAATGGAATGCCCTGATCCCTAGAATTTATCAGCTTTTTTATCAGTTTATTTTTTTTATTGTTAAGAATAACCATAGTTCAGTCAGTTGCTAGTTAGTTATTTGACTTATTTCCAATTCAATAAAGTTAGCTGGTTAGCAGTGGTCGTCCACTACAATTATAAAGCAGATTTGGAAGTTTCCAATCTGTGAAATAAATAGGCATGGATATGCTCAGATTCATTTAGTGTGAATTTCTCCTCCTCCACTGATTCTGTCATCAACAGACCTTAGGGTAATACCATTATATGAATAAATTAGCTCATGTTCAAGATTTAATAGTAGGTTGGTTCGAGTTTAATTTGAGATCATTTGGCTCAAATTAAGCTCGAATGTAAATTTTTATAATAAAATTATTTGTGACATTGGTTGAACTCAAACGCAAGACTTCTGTAAATGTGTTTAGAAGGACAGACCATCCAACCATTCAATACCTCATAGGCTCATATTAATGATGTTATTGTTTATACATTAACGTTTTTATTTTTCTTAAAATCCTTATTATAATTAATAAGCCAATGAGATATTGAGCCAAGATCGAGTTCAAAGTTCTCTTGTAACAAGCTCAAACTTGCAACCTTAAGCAAATGTCAATATGACTATTGAGTAAAATACTAAAGTGTAAGGCTGTGGGGTTCAAGTTTGTAAATCTACACGTACATTAATTTACTTCTTTGAAATTTAAATTTATTAGATGATATATGTTTTCTGATATATCGGAGTTGGGATTCAAGTCTCTACGAACAATAAATTTACTCACTTTAAATGGTTATGATAATTTATTATGCTTGTATGGTTTACTGACTCTGCTTTGCCCTGAATCCTGAACCCAGTGAACTTTTACCATTTAGTATGTAGAAGATTTGTCCAATGATCCCATTTACCATGAACGCTTTAATTAGTTTGTATAAAGGATATTTCTAAGTTCATTTTCAGTTACATATCCTTAGCTTGCACGTTATTTATTTTAAGAAAATGCTTCTAGATACAATTGTATAATATCTATATATTTGTATTACATGATTTGAATTTTCTTCTTATTCTGAAACGCAGAATCATGTATTGGGAATCTGTTTCTAAGCTGATTGCTCCAGGAGGCATACTGGTTGGTGCACATTAGTTTCTTTCTTTCTGTGCATCCATTAACTAAACTAAATACCTAATGAATGATTGATCGTTTGTCATTTCTTTCTTTATAACATATTTTTAGATTAAAGATGGTCACCTAAGATTGTATATTTGTATAGAATTGCTTTTGCAAATAATCGATGTGAGATTATGTTGCGTGAAGTTGTGTATAATACATGTCATAATGGATCGATCTGATCCCACATTGATTATTGGCATTGTTTGCAGTTCAATTAATGTTCTTGGGATCTTTCATTTTGTTTTTCTTGCTGTTCAGGTGATCACATCATGCAACCACACAAAAGATGAATTGCTAGAAGAGGTGGAAAATTTCAATCAGAAAACTTCTCAAGATAGTCAAAATGAAGCTGGAAACTCATCCGATTTCCAATACCTCGATCACGTACAGACTTACCCTACAATTATGTTTGGAGGAATAGAAGGCTCACGAGTTGCAACCGTTGCTTTTCTTCATGGCTAGAATCAAAACAGATCCATTTGTGTTATTTTCTTCCTATGAATTTAGTAGCTTTAATATCTATCTATCTATTTGTTCCCTTTATTCCAGCAGTTTGATCTAATGTATCATATAGTTAATTACTTATGTCCAGTGTTATTACACACACCCTGGACATCATATCTTCCTTCTACCAAGTTCCAATACCATTGCTGTTTTCTTCTTTTATTTTTTGAACACATGATTTTCTAGAAGAAAAATAGGATTTTTTTATTTTCAGGAAATAAACATGTAATTTGAATACATTGAAGACCGATACTATTGAAGAATGAATGTGATTGAGTGTGAGATGATGAGAGGAAGAGGAGGAGGTAATGTTGAATCTGGAACCGTGGTGAATCCCATCGGCTTCTTGTTTATTTATAATCCCAAATGATAGATCTTAACAACCCAATGTGGGCACTACCTAACTGATACTAACAGAATGTTCACATTATTATAAAAAAAGGTTCATATTTTCCTCATTCATAAAGAATCTGGAAAGAGAGAATATTTAATTTGTAAACACAAATGAAATTGACATGTTCATATAATCTTCGCCTACCCAATATGTTTGGTTTCAGATTATCTATCGGATATATCAAAAGTCTCAAACTTAAAAAAAAAAACTTATATCCTATCTTATTTGGTTTGATAAAAAAAGTATTGGGGTTTGAATCTGGTGGAAACCTTTGATTGGGTGAATAAAAAATCGCACATTACAATCGTTAACCCTGACTTTTTAAAATATTTTTTATAATATAAAAAATCAGAGTGGCGCAGCGGAAGCGTGGTGGGCCCATAACCCACAGGTCCCAGGATCGAAACCTGGCTCTGATATTATTAAATTAAATTTTGTTTCAAAAATTTATATACACAAATTGCACATGTTTCGAAATTAATAAATCGAATTTTTAACCGATAAGGTATAAATTATAATGATACGTTAATTCCAAATGGAATACCCAAGAGCCAAGACCATTAACCATTGTCGAAAAATCAAATCTTTATGTAAAAAATCTTACAAAATCTGACTCTGATATTTATTTTATCTGATCCAAATCATAATTATATGATAGTATAACATTTCAATCGATCTAACCCATTTTATCTTTGTCTCTGAGTTTTAAACTTTTTTTCTCCACTAACCAGAAACTTCAAGAGTGAACTGAAGACTCTCCCCCCCCCCCTTACGAGTTATGACTGCCATATCTTTAAATATCCACTAACAAAATGGTCAATCCACTCAAAATAGCGGTTCATTCTTTTTGAGATCGTATCCTATTGTCACCATTGTTATACAAGGGAGCTTTGTTTTGGGATTACTGCCAATGTTATACAAGCAAAGTAAATAAGAAAAAGAAAAACCTCCATTGTTATTATATAGAACTCATAGTAGTAGTAGTCATGACTAGCAACAATAAAACATTATTATTTATGTTAAACACCATCGCCCAATCCTACTGTAGACTCCATCGCACCCACATCATTATCTTCTTCGATCCCTAATCTCTCCGTGCAGTATTGTTCGGTCAACTTTGTGCAACTCCCTTATCCTTCTGTTCAATTGATTTTAAAACATATCTAATACATGCTGGACATGGTACTTCCGTTCATATGAGAACCTGCAGTAGCAGCAACAACAACCCCTACAAATGGAGGGTTTGTCTGCTGCAACATGTTTGTGGTATCAGTAAAATCAGGCCTGGAAGTCCTTGCCATGTTATAGTAAGTAGACGAACTCATGTCAATAGCTATATCTGGTTGGATCTTGCTATGATGATGATGATGATGATGTTGATGTTGACGTGAGTATTGCTGGTGCTGCTCGACACCACTGCTGCTTACATGCTGCTTCCCAGAATTTTTATTTGAGTGTATGGGTAGATGAGTAGTACAAGACTGTGGTTGCGTCATGGGATTTCGTATATGTCTCCTTGGATCATAAGCATCTTTAATGCTTCCACTGTCATATGGTAAGACTGGTCCTGCTATTGTTCCAGACCTTGCTGTAACATAAATCATATCTTACATTATTAATTAATGACATATTGGTAAAAGAGATGCAACACTGCAACAGGGTTGTGGTAAAAAAAACTCAAATACCTACCTATAGGTACCCTTTGTGGAGCTTGTGAAAAAGAAGACCGAGGAATATTGGTTGGAGCTCCGCTAATGTTTCTTGGATGTTGTTTGCATGCCTTGTCCACAACTTGTCTATCACCTCGATATGAAGCAAAATTGGTTTGATCCTTAGGAGGGATTGTGGCTGAGTTGACAATAGTAGATCTGTATCATATAGATGGAACATAGATTGCAAAATAAATACCAATGTTTTAAAAGAAAAAAATTAGCTAAAATAGATACCAAACATATAGACATATAGAGATCATGGTGACAATGTGACATGTAGTGATAGTGATCAACTGATCAAGTAGTCATTAGATGCCGCAGTATAGTCGTAATTAGGCGACAGCTAACTTTTAGAGATGATTTTTAAATTTTACCGAAATTATCAATCAGAAAAATTCCCGAAAGCAACATGAAAATTCATTGCAATTAAACCTAGGAAAATACATTACTATTGGCGTCGTTTTCTTAAAAAACTTCTGACCATTTCAAGCTTCCAAAATAGCCATCATTTAGTATTACCTAGAGCGACCACTTTAGCAATGAAAAAAATAACCACAAAATGCCTCCCCATATTTTCCCATAAACGCCAACACTTTTAGCTCTCTTCCATATTTGGCTCCGTAAATAGCAACAACTATTTGAAAACATCTATAAATACAATCTAAAAGAGGATGTGGGATTTGAAGAAGATATTACTTACCTGGGTAAAGAAACATGCTTTCTGTCTAAAGGTGATGGTGGACCACTCTTACCACCATTTTCCTCGAGATGAGCAAACTGTTTTCGGAAATGATCAACAGCACTGCAAAACCATGGCAACAATTAAATACATACCTTATTACCTTGGGTGTAAGATGTCAAAATTGAAATGTTTGGCATAAGGGAAAAAAAACCTTGGATAAAGGAAAGTAGTCCTCTCAGTTCCACTAATATAGTCTCTACGGAGTTGTGGATGATATTCCAAAATCTCTAGGAAAATGAGTTCCCTTAAATCTTCTTTTGTCACTCTCCGCCGTTCAAATTCAAATTCTAACTTACTAATAGGTTGGCAAGATGGTTCCCTCTCCACCCTAGAAAGACCCTTGAAATATGGATCTGCTAAAGCCTGTAAAAGTAGGGAAACCAATCAACAGAAAGGAAACAAAAAATATTCTATAAAAAAATTAGCATATGAATTGACGAGCATCGTGTTCTGCAATGCAAGATCATACTGATAGTCTAATGCTAGTAATAAATACCTCCTCGGCAGTTGGTCGATTTTTTGGGTCAAATGCTAAAAGCCTCTCTAATAACTTTACTGCTGATGGATCGGCATTTGGAAATTTTTTAGCAAAAGAAACAGGAGGTTTCTTCCTCATGCTACTAAGGTATCTTCTGGCTTTCTCATTGCGCACCTACATTTAAAAACACAAATCAATGAGATTTAGTATCAATCGTTGTTATTACAAAGAAATAGAGATGACGGTGCATACCAGAGTGAATCGGAGTGATAATATCGAGAGTGATGACCTTAGATTTCATTTCAATCATAATTATAACAAAGAAATAGAAATGATGATGCATTACCCGAGTGATGGTATCGAGAGATGGTGTACCAAGGAGATCTGTCATAAGATCCAATTGATGGACTACATTTTTACCAGGAAAGAGAGGCCTCCCAGTTAACACCTCAGCAAAGATGCAACCAATGCTCCAAACATCAATTGCAGGAGTGTACTTCAAATTGAAACAACAACACAGTCAATAAAAATTAACTATTTATTTCAATATCCTTCAACTTTAAAAACATAAATCAAATATCCACTCAGGAACAAATTAGAAATTACCTTGGAAAAAAATGATCCACATAATTCTGGAGCTCTATACCATCTAGTTGCAACATAATCCTGAAAAAATAGTGAATAGTTTGTAATATTACACAAATACATGGTATAAAATTTTGAATCATTTGATTAGCTTAGTTACCGTCCAAAATATTGTTGATGGAGTATCGTTGAATGCAACTCTTGCTAATCCAAAGTCGCAAATTTTTAGCTTGCAGTTTGCATTTGCTAGTATATTTTTGGGTTTCAAGTCTCTATGATAAACATTAGCTGCAAGCAAAAAAATCGTATCAGAATATCTACAGAGCAAAGATTGTTAAGAAAAAAGTCAGGATTGCAATTTAACTCTATTATATCTAAAACTACAATAAAGACTGAAAGAATCGATATAAATAATGATATGATACATGGTCACAATCAATCAAAGAAGAAGCTAGATTTTAACCATGCATAATGGGTATGGCAGATCTTGTTAGGTGCAACCACATGGTCCGCCAATAAGAAAAATGCAAAGCAAGCACCCACAAATCCACAATTTCAATCAATCAACTGCAGTCATGATTAAATGCAAATTATTCCAACATTCATAATTTCATATCGATCGTGAAAACTACACACCTATATGTATAAGCAACAAATGGGCAAAAACCAGCTAACTGCAAATTTAACAGTATTAGTAATATTAATAATACCTGTATGAATATACTTTAGTGCACGGAGTAGCTGATAAAGAAAAAACTGGTAGTGCTCTTTTGTTAAGTCATCATTGGCCTTGATAACTTGGTGAAGATCTGATTCCATGAGCTCAAAAACTACATAAATATCTTTAAAGTCTCTTCTTGAAGGGGGCAGCATGATGTGTTTTATCTCAACAATGTCTGGATGCCTCAAAAGCCGGAGAAGTTTAATTTCACGAAGAATCCTAGCAGCATCCGAGATGTGCTCAAATATATCATTTATCTTTTTTATTGCCACTTTTTCTCCAGTCTGGGTGTCAATTGCAGAACATACAACTCCATAACTTCCTTTACCCACAACTTCTTGAATTTTGTATCTGTTTGCATCACCATATCCTGTGAAGAAATCAGCTTCACTTGTACTCTGCACATATTTGTAATAAAAACATTAAACAGCCATGAAGTTGTAATCTTAGTATAAAAATTTACAAAGCAAAATAATAGCAGCATACTTCTGACATATCTTGTGAAAATTTAATAAAAAATCATAGTGATTAAGGCAAATGTGAAGGGAGGGAATGAAAACAATCATCAATGCACATTATCTTTGTTATAATATCCTAGCACAGTAGCACCCTAAGGTTCTGGATACCAATATGAGGGTAATAACTTAACAAAAGAGCACACAAAGAATCTAAGTATCAAACAGGATGGTGCACAAGAACTGTTAAAATGATTTTACTTTTGATAAAATAAGGAGAAAATAATTTCACGAACATCACTAAAAAAAACGTTAGATGGTAAAATTTATAACGAGAACGAATAAGGGTTTAACAAATTTAAATGTTGTGGATAAACATTCTATAAGACATCTCAGCCACATATGGTATAGAAATGTATAATATCTACAAATACCATAATAATCACTAAAAAATACGAAAATAAAAGGAAACAAAAATAAAATAAGAAATAACAGCAGTGAAAATAATAAAAGATAAGGAGAGAATTAGATAATGCGAAGAAAAAAACGAGGAAAAAAGACAACTCTCCGAAGCAGGAAAAAAACGAACAACATAGATCAGTTAGTGGACTAGGGCAGAATCAAATATCATTTCATGCTCCCAGCAAACTAAATAAAGAGACACTCTAATAATACCCTTTTGTAAAAAGTGAAAAATCAACCAAAAAGAAAAGAAGAACACTACTGCTATCGTGTAAAATATGAAGTAGAGAAACCCTAACCTTCTTCCGATGTTCCTGCTGCATTTTCCCCCCTCACTACCGCCGCTCGCTCACACAAGATAAAAAAGAAAAAGATTCCTTTCTCTCTCTATATATATTTATCTTTATCTCCTTCGGAAAAAATCCTTCAGAAATCCAAGCTAAAAAAAGAAAGGAACAACAAGAATAATCAGATTCCCTAACTCTTCCTTCAACGGATGATGATCCACATTTGGCTCCGAATCTCACTCGCGTCGAACCGAATCTTTCCTTCACCACGTGAAAAAAAAAAATTCGAAGAAACGGATAAAAACGATCACAAATCGCCAACACCTCTGAAGCTCTCTCCCTCCCTCCAATCGAAGAATAAATAGTGGCAGAGGAAGTGAGGATTATACGAGATCTACCAATAGACAAAGATAGAAAGCTAAAATCCTAATCAAACTCCGAACCTCAGCCGGACCCCCGCCCTTCGCCGACGACGATTAGCCCCTTATTCCACACAACCGACGCCAGAAAAGACGAGGAGGAGACTGGAGAGAGAAACGAAGATGGTGGTGATGGTGGTGGTGGTTCAGATTTCTCTTTAAATAAACGGTAGTGGCAAGTAATCGTAATAATCAATAATCCCAAGGGGTTTTACTTTGTTTAGTTTTATTTGTTGGGATGTAGTGGTAGAGAATTTCGGATGGGGTCCACCCACTATTACTACCTCATGTCGTACTCGTACCAGCGTACGAGTAAATTTTTTCTTTTCTATAATTAAGTCCCCATGAAGGATTGAAGAGTAACTAACGAAATAGTTTGAGGATTTAAATTGTAAATATTATTTTATTATTTATTGCGTGTGATGCAAAAACACTACACTTTACCTCTTTGGATAATGACAATTCATCAGTATTCAAGTTTACAACAGTCAATAATTTCGGGAAATGTGAAGTAAATGTTAAAATAAAATAAAACACGTGGCTTTATTCTAAGTCGTCGATTTCGGATCCTAAGGTGTGGAATAAATAATTTATCTTGTCAGCAAAATCTTCCAAAAGCTATAATTAAAAAAGTCAAACTGAATTTAATTTTATAAAATTCCATGAGTTTTAAATTTTTATTAAACCGTATTTATGATTGAGTTGACTTCAAAAAATAGAAGGTTGAAATTGGAAAAGGAGTAAAAAATAAGTCAATAATTGATAAAAATGGAATAATTCCGGAAAAAATGAAATCCGACATTTTAAGGAAAAGTATTAAAAATGTTTGTGGAAAATGATGTTTTTGTTTTTAATGGAATAGAAAGACTTATTTTCAGGTGATTACTGTTTTATGTAGATTAAATGAAAATTACGTCGAGATTAAAAATTTGGATCTTTAAAAATCTTAATAGTTATTCTAACTGGTTAAAATAGGGGAACTTTCAGGTGTACCATGGTGCACATGTGCCGAAATTTTTTCAACCGTTAAATTATAATCCGTCAACTGACGATGTATTATTCATCAATAACTAAAGTTCGTACAACGAGTTATACGTCGTATGTTACATTATTCTCGAGTTGTACTCGTTACTTGTATTATGTTGTATTGACGTCTTTGACGCATGTGTGTCATGGCGCACCAGAAACCTGTCCGGTTGAAATAATCTTCTGGGCATGTTGAATTTTTTTTGAATTAACCGTTAGCATGGGGTCACGAATCATGATACTTAGCGTCCTATGGTGGCTCTTGATGAAGGAGCGAAATTACCATTTGGGTTTCTGAGAATATAGATTCAAGAAGCCACGTCTCCACCATCTTGAATAGGGTTTCAAGTTTTGGCATGAAATTTAACCTCGAGCTGAGTCTGAGCTTGGATTGGATTGAATCGGATCATGTTAGGCTAATACGACTTTAAGTTTTTTTTTTAAATTAAGAATCCATCATTTTCTCCTCTCGTTTTTAATCATCTCCTTTCGCGGTTTCTTTTTCCTTTTCGCGATTCATCTCCTACAATCAATACATGGTTTCTGACTTATCCGTTAAATTAAATCTCTAAATCGCGATTCCCCTTTTTCCACGGAGATTCACGGATCAAGTGCAATTTTCGTCTAGCGATTCGTTCTTAGAGAATTTTCATGGTATCAGAGCCTTGTTTACCTCAGGGGATCAAAAAGAATTACATGAAGGCCAACATCCTTGCAAGATCTCTCCTGTCCACAATCAAAAAAATCAAAAAATAAAAAGGTGACTGAACACATACAACTGTAAATTGTTGGTAAACCATCAAGATTTTGTGAATAAAATCACAGTATTATATGAACCAGATAATTATCAGCAAGCAAAGAAATTCCTTTCCCACAATGGCAAAAATCAATGGAAGACGAAATGACAAACAGAAAACCCATTGGTTGCAGATGGATTTATAAGATCAAATGCAAGTCAGATGGAAATGATGAGATGTGCTTTTGAAAATAAAGGGAATTGATTATAATTAATGATACTTTTGCACCTGCAAACTTGTAATAGTTAAAAGATTAATTGCTATTGCCGCAACAAAGCAATGGAATCTACATCAACTAGATGTAAATAATGCATTTTTTCATTGAGATTTGAATGAAGAAATTTATATGAAACCCATTGGTTGCAGATGATCTATTGCACGAGGGAGACAAAAAAGTGTTCTAGTTACACGAATCCTTGTATGGACTAAAGCAAGCCTCGAAAATTTGGTTTGCCAAACTAAAATATGTAATCATAAACATGGGATTTAAGATCTACTGTTAATAAAAATAACTCGATTTTAAATTCGAATCAGATAAACCTTACCTGATCATTTAATTTGCCGAAATCCTTCAGTCAGGTACTTGAATCCAACTGAATCCAGGAACCTTTCTATGGCCTTGATCTACAATACAACCTCTCAAACTCTCAACACATTCCCACTTCTCCTTCACAGCAAACATATTCGACAACACAACACTATAACCTGCCATATTCCTTGGTTCGAGTTCTTTGATCCGGCGAACCACCTCTTTCCCAAGTTCCAATTCCTCATTAAGATTGCACCCCCAAAGCAATGCTCCCCATACCCCACAATCCGGCGCAATTGGCATATTCACTATAAGCTTATATGCTTTCTTCAACTCTCCCACCATGCCAAGAACTCTCACCATGTGTACATAATGATCCATTTCCGGCTCGATCTTAAATTCTACCTGCATTCGCTTGAAGAACTCCGAAGCTTCATTTACGAGGCCAGAGTGGATGCATGCAGAGAGGAGTGCCGAGAAGGTGGCTTTGTCCGGGAGAAGGCCTTGGAGGAGAAGGGCATCGAAGAGTTCGATCGAAAGATAAGACAGTCCATGAAATGCAAAACCAGAGATGATGATGTTGTAACTTGTAATTGTTTTCTGAGGGTGAGATTTGAAAATCTTGTAGCCAGATTCAAGGAAACCATGTTTAAGATATGCATCCATTAGTGTACATGCGACTGGAATGTCTGATTCGAATCCAAGTTTCATGAGATAGCTGTGGATTTCTTTGGTTGGATCGAGATTTGCACTGGATGCTGATGCTGATAGTAAGGTTGAGATCAAGACTGCATCCGGTTTTGTACCGAAAGAATGCATCTGGG
This sequence comes from Zostera marina, assembly GCA_001185155.1. NCBI lineage: Eukaryota > Viridiplantae > Streptophyta > Magnoliopsida > Alismatales > Zosteraceae > Zostera > Zostera marina. The sequence continues at coordinate 323,094 of LFYR01001125.1, read as the reverse complement.
AGAAGATGGATAATGCTTGTTTTGAAAATCCAGAGGAAGAATACCCAGATATTAAAGCTGACCATGTGATTAGATCCGGATGAGATAAACTTTCAAATATTTGAAATGCTGAATGGAGACAAGAACAACGAGAGTACATACTAACCAATGATGATCTTACATGTGGAATGGAATCGAACCCGGCTTTCAGACAATACCCATGAATTGATTGGGATATTAGGAGTAACTCTGGTTCTCTGAAAGATGAAATTAGCCCAACCAGAGAATACCCATCTGGTTTTTGATGTGAAATTTGGATCCCATGGAATATTTCAAGACTTTTCTCCCAAAACCCAGCATGCCCACAAGCTGAAATCATGGAGTTCTGCAGAACAAGATCAGGATTTGGCACTCGATCGAAAACCTGAGTAGATTCTGGGATGAGACCCAATTTGGAATAAGAACTCACAAGAGAACTACTGGTAATATAATCTACATGGAATCCAGACACAATTATTCCTCCGTGGATCATCTTTACTCGCGAAGAATCGTTAATCTCAGCAAAGGCGCGGAGGAGGCTGGCAAAGGTATGCTCATCGGGGTTTGCGTCATGAGAAATCTGTAATTGGGAGAAGAGGAAGATCGCAGACTGGAAATCATGGATAATGGAGTACGATCTGATGATGGAATTCCATAGATATATGTTTTTCTCCCAGTGAGGAATTTCATCGAACAGCTGATGGGAAGAACGAAGATCATGGTTGGTTGAATAAGATCTTATAAGCTTGAGGATTGGGTAAGGATAATCAAGGATATCTGTACCTGTTACTAAAATCAATGCATGTAACTGTTTCGTTTGATGTAGCGTCAATTTGATTGAACTCGAAAAGAATCGAAGCATCAAGAAATAGAGAAAGACCGCCGGATAGATCACCGGCGAAAAAAAATCCAAAAATAGCGGCAGAGTAGGTATATTGCAAAGAAGACCCGAAGTATTTAAATATTAGTATTAACTACAAGGGAAATTTGCATAAAAATACCAATATTTAAGTATTACTATTAAGAAATTGTTTTATTGCTGTTTTACGAATTTTGCAGCGTCGTCACGACTCCTAACCCTAAAGAGAAGAGCGAAAAAAACTCCTAATCGGCGATAGACGGTGAGAATGGCGCAGACGAAGGTTGAGATTTTACAGTTCGCTTCATCGGCGACGAGTGTGAATGCCAGAGTTCATCCTGTGGTTCTCTTCAATATCTGCGATTGTTACGTTCGACGACCGGACCAGTCGGACCGGGTTATCGGAACTCTTCTTGGATCTGTTAGCTCAGATGGTACTGTGGAGATCCAGAACTCTTACGCGGTTCCTCATAGCGAATCCTCTGATCAGGTGTCAAAAATATATTGGTTTTCTTCGGAATTTTTTATTTTCACTCTGAAAAAGTTTTTTTTTCCTCTCATAATAATGATGTTAATTGTGTGATGATTTAATGGATGCAGGTTGCATTGGACATAGAGTATCATCAGAATATGTATTTGTCTCATCAGAAGGTGAATCCAAAGGAGGTCATTGTAGGATGGTAATATTTTACTCTTTTCCTTTCCCCGCCATAAAATTGCAAATATTTATTTGTTCCTGTGTGTTTTATTGACAACAAATATTGACCGAGAGACTGCTTATGTAACAATATATTTATAATCTATCTAAATAATTAACTTAAGTGGGCAAAATTACCTAAATTTTGCTGGAATAATATTGTTTTGCATTTGATTTCTTTTGAGATTTTTAAGTGCATTGTTTTCTGCTTGGATTTAATTTGGCTTGATTAACTTTTTTAATGTGGTTTGTGTTTTAATTGTTTTTTATTGTTTTCAACATTAATGCCATGATAGTCTTATATTTCTTCCATGAGAGTCTTTGTTCTGGTTCAACTGTTCAAGCCTTGGTTCACTGAATTAAGTTGCTAGGTAGCTATATGTCATTTTCGGTTATGGTCCAATTTTTTTGGATAAAAAAATGTCAAATAGTTTATGTCCAATTCCTACTTTTATAAAAGGCTTGGAGTACAAAAGTCTCAGAGTGTCTGATATACTTTGCATATATTGATAGAGATAACAAAAGCCACGCAACCATAGAATTTCTTTGCCAATAAATATCAAGACTCAAGAGTAGATTCAATCATCTTTCTTTTCTTTATGTCCGTTCTTTTAATTCCAAACTTTATTTTTTAAATTAGTAAATAATAAATATCCTTAATCAAGTGATAAATGGTACAATCCAAATTCCTTTTTGATATGTAGGTACTCAACTGGTCTTGGGGTTTCTGGCGGAAGTGCCCTGATTCATGAGTTTTATTCCAGAGAAGTGACAAATCCTGTTCATTTAACAGTTGACACAGGTTTTACAAATGCAGATGCCGGAATTAAAGCTTATGTGTCCGTTAATCTTTCTCTAGGAGAGCGTACACTTGCAGCACAGTTCAATGAGATTCCATTGGACCTTCGAATGGCTGAAGCAGAACGAGTTGGGTGTAAGAAACTTTGCATTATTTTCAATATATATTTAAACAATTGGGTGTATAATATAATAATAGTATGATTACTTTTTCTGTTCTACAGTTTTTACTTTGTTTTTGACATGATATTATTTATTATATACATGAAATACAATTTTAACTTTTAAAAATACAAAAAATAAAAAAAATTGTTGTTGTTGTGAGAAATTTGCTTGAAAAGTAATTTCTTTTAATTACAGTTGATCTTCTGAAGATGATTAAAGTGGAAAAAATTCCAAATGATTTGGAAGCAATGGAATCTTCAATAGCACGTCTAAATGTCCTCATTGATGATGTATACAGTTACGTTAATGCTGTTGTGGTAAGTTTTTTTTATTTCACTTATAGCAGATTTTCCTAGTTATTCATCTTCATTTCTTCCAATTTTTCTTGATGTATGTATAAACATGTAATTTTCTTCCAGGAAGGAGAAATTGCTCCAGACAATAACATTGGAAGATCCATTGCCGATGCTTTGGCAGCGGTCCCTGTAATCTCAGCTCCAGCTTTTGACAAACTCTTTAATGACAGACTCCAGGTAATGCCCATTTTATATACTCAATTTCCATTTCACCATCAATACATTTTCCCCTTCTAATCAGATTTTTTCCATTTATCTTTTTAGGATAATGCTCTTTTAGTTTACTTATCATCCATGGCAAGAACTCAACTCAGCATAGCAGAGAGGCTGAACACTGCAGCCCAAGTTTTATAATTCTTATGTAGATTTGTAACTCTTATGTATGGTATGAGTACCTTTTTTTTCATTGAGCTGATATACCAGAAAATCATCCAATTTTATAATTTTTAAGCAATTGATATTATTTTTGACGAGGAAAAAGATTGTGAGCTAGTATTGTTAGTTTAGACTCAATATAGTTTTCTGCTATGTTTATTTAATAATTTTATATATAATTTTGCATAAAGTGAGTAAATGAACAAGTATAATTTTGAAATTTTCCTGTATGTTGAATCTTTTTAGTTTATTATAAAACTTAAATGATTGGAAAAGGTTGTATTGCAAATTGTCAAATTCTACATTGATGCAGGCTGCTATTCAAAGCAGTAATCTCCTGCAAATTTCACCATTTCCATTTTTAATTACGTTGACAATGAAAAGTGAAGTTGTGGAGGGTTCAAGAGAGAACTTGGTTTGTAAATGATACACCGAAATTTGTATTCGTATCTGTTTAGATTTTCGGATACAGATTCATATACCAAAAATGATATTATAAAATTATCCGGACGGATTTAAATATCTGTAATATCTACCGTTAAAATTTGAATTCGTTTGATAATTTCAGATATCCGGTTTAAAAATATTATTAGTGATTAATAATTGTTATTTGTAAATTTAATTAACTGATATTATTATTTAAAATTTTAAAGTGATTATAATTGACTATTAATTAATTTTATTAAAAGTGATTTTATATAAATAGCATTACAATATATATATCTTTTACATTTGTAATATAGTTAATAGTTAGTTACACAACTTTGATATAAATACATTGTAAACTCATTTTTAGTTTGTTAACGAAAGTCATTAGTTTTGCATTAATTAAGGGTTGAGATATTACTGAGATGGTATCAGAGCTCTTGCTTCACTAGCTGTCAAGGTTCAATGAACCTCATACATCTGCAGAGATTTACACTATTTAATTCATGAAATTCCAACTCTCTAATGTGATAACATTTCAACAATTTTTATGGCATAAAATCTTGTAATTAGAAATAAATCTAAACACATTGAAAAAAATTTACACTTCGTTAGAGAACTAATCTCTAAACTAAACATTAAAGTTATTCATATATGTTCGTCTGATCAAATTTCTGATATTTTTACTAAATCAGTTTCAAATGAGATTTTCTACAGTTTATACACAAAGTTAAACATGATCTTCAAAGTAAAATAAAGGTACGTAAGTTAGGAATTATTATTATTATTATTAATTGTTTTTCTTGTTTATGCTTATTGCAGATGAAGATTAAGGTCACAAATACTTTCACCAAGCGTATGGTGTTGGTAATTTGTATCAAAAAAATAATGTTTGCCGCTGTTGTTTGTTTTGTTTTTTCTTTTATGTTATTTCTATTGCTAGTATATGATTCGTAGGAGGGTTAAATAAAGATGTGATTGATGACTATTGCTGAATTGGTAGATAGTTGGGTGGGTTGTTTCAGAATTTTTTGAAAAGAATTGAATGCACTTTTTTCATCCACTCCATTCTGCCATACTACACTACATCACTCCTTCAAACAACACAAATGCAAATCAATGGGGGTATCAATCTAAAAGAGTATAAAGATTGAGAAAAGGTGTCAAGAGCATTACAATATATATACCTTTTACATTTGTAATATAGTTAATAGTTAGTTGCACAACTTAGATATAAATACATTGTAAACTCATTATTGCACTAATTAAAGGGTATCAGCCCGAACTCCTCAGTTGTTCTGGATCTGCTTCGCTGAGACTTCTCTCACTAAAATCAACTTGTCTGAATGAATGGGGTGCCCTTCTGATGAAGGCGGGAAACTCCGTAGGGAAATCAGGCCGAACTCCTCAGTTGCTCAGAGCTCTGTTTCGTTGAGATTTCTTCACACTGAATGACTTGCCCTAATGAATAAGTGGTGCCTCCTATTTATAGGACTTTTTATGGGGGTAATCTGGTCATTTAAGCTATAACCGCCTAACTGCCAAGATATGGTTTCAAGTCGACTTTCCGGGATCGACTTTCCTAGAGTTCGACTTTCATCCGGAAGTCGATCTTCCCATGAGTTGACTTGTAACCTCCCAAACCTATGAAGGTACCTTAATTCATCTTGGGCTATTCGAATCTCTGGTTGTTGGTGTGTTGTAACCAAGTTCGGGATACTGTATCACCACCTTCTATTTATAAGACTTTTTATGGGGGTAATATAGTCATTTGGGTCGTAACCGCCTAACTGTCCAGATCTGATTTCAAGTCGACTTTCTTAGAGGTCGACTTTATCCAAGTTGACTTTCTTAGAGGTCGACTTTGTCCAGTTCGACTTCTGAGAAAGTCGACCTCTGGGAAAGTCAATCTCTAGAAAAGTCGACCTGGATAAAATCGACTTCTGTCAAAGTCGACCTTCCCATGAGTTAACTTGGAACCTCCTCAAACCTATATAGGTACCTCAATTCATCTCGGACTATCCGAATCTTAGTTGTTGATGGGTTGTGACCAAGTTCGGGATATTGTATCACCAGTACTCCCCCTTCCTCTACGTGTCAGGTTTTCCGAGCAGGGATGCTTTTTAGTACAATGGTCTGCGCGTCGGACCTTGTACTATCATAATCCAATGGTTAAAATAATGTAATGCATAAGATACTAACACATGTACGACGTAAAATCGATCTAATGGACATGATCAACTTGACACGTACATATAACATTCGCACTGTAGAAGAAAGCACTTGATATAAAATAATGGTTCGAATCTAGGGTTATGGATAAGGCTTGATGGTATATGGAGCATAAAAAAAATCCCATTATTGAAAATTGGTTCTTTTTTGAATATTAAAATGAAAAGGAAGATAAATTCTTAAATGAAAATGACATTTATTAATTCTTTTTATTTTTATTTTTTGTTAGATGTAAAAATGCCAAACCAGCACAAAATATTTACTTCTACAACCAATACTTAATTTTATCATGAATCATGATTTATGATGTCATACCATCAAGTTAATTAATTCCACTTATTATTGGAATATATCCATTTTTTCTCCATCAGAATTCAGAACTTGTCACTCTATATATACATACCTCTTCTTCATCTTCATCTTTACAGGTGACAGTGGTAGATAACACTTAGATGGAGAAGGAAGCATCAAATTCAAGTACTCTGCTGGAAGTTGAAGAAGAGGAAGGTGTCTCTGAAATACCAGGCGTACCGTGGGTTAAAAACACATGCGCAGATCTCTACTCCCGCAGTCCTCAGCTGATCAAGAGTTCGTCAGAACGTCTTTATAAAATGGTCGGAGATATTAATCCAACAGCAATTGTTACCGCCGGCCTTCTTATAGGGAGTATGTTATACGGTACAAGAAGCTCTGATGAAAACACTGAGAGTGAAAGCAGTAGCAATGGAAAGATGATGAAAGCACCTGGGGGATCTGGTAAGATCATCAAAAGGGATGCTTTCGAAAATGATCCCAAAGATTATTTCAAAAAGCTTCGTGGTAAGTAGTTCTAGCTTACTTCTGTGTTTGAAGCTTGTATGAAGATTGATCCATAATCGATCTCCAAAGTATGATGATATATAGTTTGTGCCTTGTGGTGAATAATATCACTTTTGCTTGATAATAATAATAATAATTAATATAAGGGGTTAAATGATATTTTCTCGATAATTTATGATATTTTACCATATATAAGCTTGATCAGGACGGTAAAATATTAATAATAAGGGAGATTCAGATGAGATACCTTAAAAAAATATCTAATAAGATAACCTTAATCATAACCCTAACTTTTAACTATAGATATTGAATAAATTGAATAAGTCGATTTGAAATCTATTTATAAAGATAGAAAAAAGAAATAAAAGATTATATTGATCAAACTATCTTAAAAAATGATATTTATAATTAAGGGCTAATTTCGTATCATATTTAATTCTTTATAATCAAATAAGAAGACAAATAATGATTTTTTTGAAGTAATAAGTACTTCTTAAATTTTTATTAAAAACTCAACCTCATTACATATTACATGGATGAATTAACAAGATATTATTAAACTGCAACCAAAAATTCATCATGTAAATCGATATTCAGAGAGAGAGTTTTAGATCCAAATCAATTTTTTGAGATCCATCGGCCGAATTACCATTCTGATGATTAACTGTAATGGTATTCATGTTAGCCAATGATTGAACCGTCGAATCTCTAATCTTCTCATCATTATAGTCCTTCCAATACCCCCATTCTTCTTCAGGGGGATCAAACAATGGAAGTAACTGCAATGGTTCACGCTCTGCATATACCAACACCCATTGAGGTGTAGAATTTGCCAGATAACTCTCATTAACAGTTGGAATTGGAGAAGTATTATGATGAGAGGAAGGCATAATATTGACACTATTGTTGGCCAAATTCTGGAGGCGAAGATGCTCAAGGTGAGCTACACCTTGACCTCTTGTAGTTCGTCGATTGTTTACTGAAGGACTCTCATTCCTTCCTCCTCCTATAGCACTCTGCGAAGAATTTCCCCTCTCCATCTTGAATTGGATCTAATTCTATTACAATTATCAAATCGATATACCAATGAGTGTGTTCGTCAAATCTTGTGCGTCGATATATTTATACACCGAGACGTGAGATTTTTTAGGATTTTATGATTTATTGAAGATTTTCTTCAAATCCATCTTCTCTACTTAAACCCAAGCCATATTCTATGTTTAGCCAAATTAATTTAATTTAATTTCTATAAAAATATATAATATTAAATGGTTGACGAAAAAATGGATCCATATCCATGGCGAAAAAACCTTAAATGAACGCCCGACTTGGAATGGCTCTAGATCCGGTTAAATAATGTGTCCTGCAAATTTTTGTAAATTTTTGACACTAAAGGGTAAATTGCATTCAAGAAAAATTAAGAATTAGCCACTTGCGTTGCTAACCCTCGGTTCACAAAAGATTGCTCAAAAGCATACATCAGTTTTTATTTTAAGCGCGTTATTAGTTTTTGAATTTTTATTACATTATAATCAATACCATTAATCAACTCATGATCGATGATTCTGGTTTTAAATCTTCATTGCCAATTTTGTAAGTATTTGCATATTCGGATTTAAAAATATTTACATTACTAAACATTTTTAATTATTTTGCATGTTTACATTTTATTTGCATATTGTATGTTTAGATTTATGGTAAATTTTAAAAAGGAGTTCAACAATTGAAGTAAAAAACACAAGAAAAAGATAAAAAAGATAACAGAGTTATAGAAAAAACAAAGATGAGAAAGCAATTTAGACTAGTCTAAATTTAGAACCAACATGTCCATTTTTTTGCAATAAAAATCATGATAAATATATATCCAAAAAATGGTACACCACGTGGCAGTGAGCCCCGCTAGGTGTTAGCTGAGCCTGACCCTCATAGAGGCACGCCCAAAGGCTACAAGTAATACTCAAAATAAAACATGACAACCCATGTACCCCCTATCTCGATTGTTTAGCCTAAGGTTTCCGCACCCCCTCCCTCTCATCTAGGTTTCAGAAACCCTTCAGGGAGTTTAGATAATGCAACCGCCCGCCATGTAGTATTTTCAAATATATTGTTTGGCCATCAATTGTAGTTGATTTAATTTAAAAAAACACAACAAACAAACCAGTGCGGCACAGAAATCAAATACTATATTATGTTTTACACATTTATTAGGATGTGAGTATTCAGATTGGAAAATATATTGATTTCCGATAAATGAAAAGAGGGGTTGTTGGTCTGTTTATATACACCGAGATCCAACAACCCAATATAAAAATAACATTATATAGAAATAACGTTATGATTATATACATAATTAGTTATTATTTAACCTATGGTTAATATTATGTAGTGCTCGTGTCCACCCAAGGGTCCTACACTCCCACGCCAACCATAGTTCATTCTAAGGCCTCCCCCTCCGCATGCAAAGGCCAATGTCTCCTCTCAAGACGGATAGACATGTGCGTTTTCTTGTATTTATTTACTTTCCATGAACCTTAACTTCTTAGGAAGTTGGGGAAGCTCAAAGAAATGGGATTTGAATAAGTCTGCGACTCCAGGTTCGGAACAGAGAAAGTGGAAAACATGGATGGAAATACTGAACACAAAAGGTCTATCGTAAAACATCACTCTCATAAATACCGAGGCAAGACTCTCAACTTGATGTGACAAACAAGCCAACAAGCGGCACGTGAGGCAGACATTGTAGACACCGTTATACATTAATCGCCAAAGGTCGACCATGCTATCCACAACTCTAGGATGGTATTTATGGTTTGGAATGTTAGGGGAATGAACTGCGCAAAGAAAAAGTGTGAAGTTATGCATACTGTGGTAAAATTCGAAGTGGATATTATGGGATTGTTTGAGATGAAGTTACGTAGAGGAAGACAAACTCCGACGAGGGAGTATTTTGGGAAGTGCTGGGATAGTGTATCGAATTCAATGTCAGTAGGTGACAGGGAAGGGGACTCTATATGTGTATTATGGAATCTGATTTTGTGGAAATTAAGGAGAAGTTAAATGGGTCAGAAGGCAGCTTATTCATATGAGGTTTGAAAATGGAGGAGTATTAGTTTTGTTCATCACATTTATGTATGTGAGAAACACGGTAACAGAGAGAAATCTGCTTTGACAGAAATTAGATTGAGTGACAAACCAAATTAGGGGTGATAAGTAGCTGATTATGGGAGATTTCAATGAGGTTCTTTATTCGAACGAAAGATTTGGTCAGGGTCCGCAAGATGACGAGAGACTAGCAAAGTTTAAAGAGTTGTTGAATTCGTTAAATCTAACAAGGTGTGATTTATTGGGAGCAGAATTCACGTGAACGAAAGGCATGATACCAAATCTGAAAGCAAGCAGACTTGATCATGCTCTAACGAACGAAGCTTGCAGCTGAGTATCTGATCGGCACAAGTAGCAAACACGTTTCAGGGGGGTCAAGCGACCATCTGGCACTTATAATCAAAATTCAGGCAAATGTAAAAGAAAATCCACCATCCATACTATTCTCCTCCTATCTCACGAGACCGACCTGGATTTGTGGATCTGCTTAAAAAACATGGTCAATAAATATGGGTGGTTCGATTACATACAGGATCACAGTGAAAATTAGAAGGTTGAAATCTGAGATTAAAATACAATTGTCTTTACAAATGATGAGGAAGGAGGAAAATAAAATACAATTGTCAGATTTAATGCAAAAAAGTAGAATTTCGTGGCTCAAAGAAGGGGACTCTAATATATAATTTTTCAGCCAAATGACTAGGTCAAAAACTACTCGTAACTCTTTGCTAAAGCTGATAAATAGCAATGGAAACTTGATTAATACAAGGCATGATTTAGAAATTAAAGCAGTGAAGTATTATGACGAACTTTTCAAAGAGGAATCGAGGACCAAACTAACTCTGCCCTGGTTTCCCAAGATCATCGCACCAGAGATGAACGAGTGGCTTATGAATATGCCACCGATAGAGAAAATAAAGGCAACAGTGATGGGCATGAAGGCAGGAACAAAACCAGGAACCGATGGGATTAATATTGATTTTTACAGGAAATATTGAAAAGTTGTCAAGCTTGATATCACTGAACTGGTTCAGTCATATTCTTCATGGAAATTGTCGACACCAAGAGGGTAAGGAAAACTTTTATTACCTTAATACCTAAGACACAAAGCCCATCAGATATCATACAATTCCGCACAATTGCATGCATTAACATATAATATAAGATTATCTCTAAACTCTTAGCTAATAGAATATCATATACACTCCCGGATTTGATCTCCTTAAATCAGTCAGCTTTTGTAAAGGATAGATTTCCAATCTTGCGGAGGAATTGCTTAGAGGTTTTCAACAGAGAGCCACTCCTAAAAGAGCATGCATCGAGGTTGATTTACGTAAAGCTTTTGAATTTTTGGAGTGAGCAGTTTTTGACACAAGACTGTACACCAGCCTTTTCCGTCAACATGGACTAAGGTTCAATTCGCTTTATGCCGGACTCTCGGAAGGCTCCCACGAAAGCGAAACTAAAAGTCTTCGTCGAGACCCACACGAGTCAACTCTCCAAATCGCCGATTGGGACGGGAAATCGCCGAGTTGAGGAGAAGATCGTCAGAGTCTGGCAGACTACCGATCTTTCCGTTTGAAGTCGTTAATTTACCCCTAAATCGTCAATTTCGGAACGTTACTCTTGTCCAGTCCAAGCCATAATGGCTATAACGGCTGCCATTATGGTTGGGCGCGATCTCCGCCGTGGATTACACCCCCAGAGGTCCTATAAAAGGGAACCTTGGACTCAATCCAAAGGCATCAGTTCCATGCATCCTTAATTTCTAGAGCGTGATTCATGGAGAAATCGTCGATTTCCTTCTGAAAGACTTGACGTAAAGCGCACGTCGTGGATCTCAGAGCCTCCGGCACGAGAAGGTAGTCTCTCGCACCACCGCGAACGTTGGTAGGATATTTTATTCCTCATCAGCAACTATTGAAGCAACATTGAGGGGTATGGGATTTGTAGAAAGATTTACAGGTATGATCATGGAGTGTGTATCTTCAACAACATTTTCGATATTGATAAAGGATCAGCTATCAAAGCAATTCAAGGAGGAAAGGGGGCTAAGACAAGGCGACCCCTTCTTGTCCCCAATATTCAACTTGGCCATGGAGGGGCTCACACAGAGATTTGCAAGAGAGTAGGAACAAGGGATGATCGATCATTATACAATGTGAGAAGCAAGGTCGGTATCACACTTAAATTTTATGGATGACTTGCTCTATTCTAGATGAGGTCGATAACTGCAATTTGAAACGTTCTAGATGGATTTACAATTTTTTCGAGGCTTGTTCCAAATGAAGGTAAAAGTGTTTTGTATCTTACTGTCTCGGACACTCAAGTGGAAGAAGGTGAAAAATTGGGGAAACTACTCAACAGTTGCCATTTATACATCCTGGATTGCTATTGATTGGGAATGATCAATTAAAAGCAATAAATTATGGCTTTTTAATCGACCACTTGGGTAATTTTCTCTCAACATAGAAAAACAAATTACTCTCTTATGGAGGAAGGCTACAACTTGTGAGATGGGTCATTTATGGCGAGTTGAATTTTTGGTTCCAAGGTAGACTATTGCCGAAATCAATTTTGAATAAGGCAAGAAGCTTGATATATATATGTATTCATTTGGGATGGGAGGAGGGTTTAAGTTGGTGACAAATTGCCAATGACAAGAAGGATGGTGGGTTGGGCTTGCAAGACGTAAAGCATATAGCAAAGGTTTCAACAGTAAAAAGAACAGTTGAAGACTGTTTGGGGCAATTGGATGGGAGATCGGCCGTTATATGAAGGGGAGAGCTCTGTCGGAGATTCAATCTGTCCAAAATCAATCTACAGTTTGGAGCGATATTCTGAGGCAACGAGATGAAACAACCAAGGTTATGAAATGCAACGTTAATTATTCTGCTATTTAGTATGGAAAGGGCATTGGTCTATCTCTTTCTAACATAAATGAGGCGCTATAGATTCTAGCAGAGATAGACCAACTAGAAGATGGTATTTGGTACGGCAAATCTTCAAAGATGGCGATCTTACTTTGGCGTCTAAGGTGGAATATGCTTCCCACATTTAGTAGGATAAGGGAGTGGGGAGAGACATGTCCGGACAAGTGTGTATTGTGTGAGGAAGTCGACGAGACCCCTGACCATCTTTTCATCAATTGTGTATGCTAGGAAGCTTTGGTTGGGATCTATGAGGATGGTGGGAAACACACTCTGGAAGGTGTTGGCACGACCAACCCCGACATCGAAAGACTTGTGATTGGACAACATCATAGAGGGGATCCAAAAATTATCGAGGAGGAGTCCGGCACACGTGGGGACTATACTGGAGAAGGAGTCCGGTTTTGCAGTGTTTGCTTGGTTTCTATGGGGTGAACGTAATAGGCGATGGAAGAAGGGAAAGCAACAACCAGCGGAGACTCTTCTAAAACAAATGACATAGGATGTGGACACACTATTTGACGCAACAAGGTTCAAGGCAGCTCGTAGGATATTGGAATGTGCAAAAACCATACAAAGATGGAAGGCTTCGATCCCAGAGATCATTGATCAATCTGTGATCGGCAAACTCACACCGTCATAACAGTTTGACATAATTCACAATCTTGGGCTATGTCTAACCTCTTGATACGGATGGACAGAAACGATTCCAGATTTTTTTGGATCCAGACTAAAAATGGACGGAAGGCAGGGTCGGCAATCGACCTTGGAGCTGCAGCTTAATTTTTATTTGATAACCCCTTCCCAACAGTTTTAAGGTCTATTTATATCTACTACTAATTCTGGGCTACAGTGCCCTATTTAATTAATTAACTCTCATTAATCTAACTTAAGGAATTGGCCCATTAACGACCGGCCCAATCCACTTCAAACTCCTTCAATGCCAACGGTCTGGTTTTCCTCCGTTTGACTACCGGCCGGTCGATGTCCGTTGCGCCTCCAGTCGCGAGGTCGCTCTGTTCTTCCTCTTCACGATCCGCCAGCTCTTCCTTTAACTGTTTGTAGACTTCCTCCGTGCACGTATCATCACCATCCCTCTCGGAAACGGCCTTGACCTCAAGGTCGAAAGTTGGAAAAACCCTCTTCATTTTATCTATTGATTCCCAAGAAGCTTCCTCCTCCGACAAGCCATTCCACTTCACCAGGACTTCTTCTTTGTCTATTCCTCGCGCTAATATTGATCTTTTTGCTATGACTCTTGCTGGAGCAGCCACTGGTTGGTTATCCACAATAATCTGAGGTAATTTTAAAATTTTGATTGGGGGAATTTCACCCTTGTAATTTTTCAGACATGCTATGTTAAATGTGTTGTGAATTCTTGTTCCTTGAGGTAACTCCAATGTATACGCCAGTTCACTGACTTTCTTAATTATCTTGTAAGGTCCGTAGTACTTAGGACTTAGCTTGTGATGAAAATGGTGCTTAAGAGACATCTGTTTATACATCTTTAATCTGAGAAATACCCAATCACCTTCAGCAAATTCAATTTCTCTCCTGTGACCGTCGGCCTGTTTCTTCATTCTATCTTGAGCCCAACTCAGATTTGTTTGCACTAATTCTCTGATTTTTTCCCGTCTTAACAGCTCCTCCTCTACTGTTGGGTTGTTAGTGGTCTCTATAAGAGCTGGGATGAATGTATTGGCTTCTTTACCATAAAGTGCCCTGAATGGCGACATACCAATGCTTTCATTATGAGTTGAATTGTGCCACAATTCTGCCCAAGGTAACATTTCCAACCATCTTTTTGGAGTTTCATGTACTATAGATCTTAAGTACAATTCGATTCCCCTATTCACCACTTCTGATTGCCCATCTGTTTGTGGGTGATAAGCCGTGGACATTTTCAATTTAGTACCACTAAGTCTATTAATTTCCTTCCAGAATGCACTAGTGAATACTTTGTCTCTATCTGATACAATGGACTTAGGAACTCCATGCAACTTAATAATATTCTGTAAAAAGAATTCAGCCACCATTTTAGAAGTGTATTCCGTTGGTAAGGATCCCAAATGACAGAATTTGGTCAACCTGTCCACTACCACAATAATCACAGATTTTCCTTTAACTTTAGGTAGACAAGTGATGAAGTCAGTAGATATATCTTTCCAAGCCGTCTCAGGAATGGGTAAGGGCATTAGGAAACCTTTTGCTTTCTTTGTTTCAGATTTCATGCTTTGACAGACCATACAAGTTTCCACAAATTTTTTTATGCTATTATTCATTCCCTTCCACCAAAACAGATTTTTAATTCTTTTACTTGTTCTGATTACCCCAGAATGACCTCCAATGTTGGTTGAGTGATACTCCTCCAATATTAATGGAATTGAAAGAGAGTGAGGTGATAAATAGTACCTGTTTTGAAATAGTATAAATCCTTCCTTGGAAATTTCCATATCCTTCTCTTTGTCTTCTAGAATGATTTTGGTCAGAATTTTCAGATGTTCATCATTCTTTATTTCTTTCAAAATTCTCTGTAAAATGCTAGCGATCTGATTTGATAAGGCCATAAATGTGGCTTGGCAAGTTGATTCAGGCAGCTCCTAGATAGAGCATCAGCAGCTCTATTTTCCTTTCCTGGTTTGTAATTGATAGCATAATCATATCCCAATAATTTCCACAAAAACTTATGTTGATCCGGTGTCTGGATTACTTGTGTTAGCATGTTTTTAATACTGTAATGATCAGTATTAATTATAAAGTGGTTTCCTAGGAGATAGTGTTTCCATTTTCCCACAGCTTGTATGGTCGCATGCATTTCTTTGGCATAAGTAGATGCTAATTGCATCTTCCCACATAATTTAGAGCTGAAAAAAACTATCGGGTGCCCTTCTTGCATTAAAACAGCCCCAATACATCATTGACTTGCATCTATCTCTAGTTGGAATTCTTTGCTAAAATCCGGATGAGCTAAGACTGGTGTCACCATCATAGTTTCCTTAAGTTTGTTGAAACTTAAGGTGGCTTCCTCATTCCACAAAAATTCATCTTTCTTAGGCAAATTTGTTAGTGGTGCAGCTATAGTGGCATAACCTTTAGCAAATTTTCTGTAATATCCTATCAAACCCAAGAACCCTCTCAAGGCTTTTATACTTCTTGGAACAACTCATTCTCTGATAGCTACTAATTTCTCAGGATCTGGAGCAACTCCTAAACCTGAAATAATATGGCCTAAAAATTGTAGGCTTGGTTGAAAAAAAGAGCATTTGGACCTCTTGGCATACAATTTATTATCTCGTAAGACCTTTAGTACCTGGCTCAAATGTGAATAGTGTGTATCATCATATGGGCTGTAAATTAAAATATCATCAAAGAATATCAATACAAACCCTCAAGAATTGTCTGAAAACTCTATTCATTGTGGCTTGAAAGGTCGCCGGAGCATTAGTCAACCCAAAAGGCATTACTAGAAATTCATAGTGACCTTGGTGTGTTCTGAAAGCTGATTTTTCTGTATCACTAGGATTAATCAGAATTTGATGATATCCGGATCTTAAATCCAACTTAGAGAATACGAATGACCCTTTTAATTTACTCAACAACTCATCCACTGTAGGAATAGGAAATTTATCCTTGATAATGATAGAGTTCTATAATCCACGCACATTCTCCATGATCCATCTTTCTTTTTCACAAGTATCACCGGGGAAGAATAAGGACTACAACTTTCTTTAATCAGCCCTTGAGACAACATATTCTGTACTATTTTTTCAATTTTATTTTTTTGAGAATGAGGTTGTTTGTATGGTCTTACACTGATTGGTGGTGCTCCGGGCTGTAAATGAATATGGTGGTCTTGATCCCTCTTTGGTGGCAGTTTAGTTGGTTCTTCAAATACTTTAGGAAATTCTGCCAGAATATTTTTTGATTTTTCTTCCTCCATTTCATCCTCCATGGAGTTTATAATCGCAGTATTAAACTCATAAATCATTTCAAACCTGCAAAGGAAGGCTTGAGTAGTAGTAGCTGCCAAATTCTTCATTTCATGCCTTGTTAAACTGCTTTCGTTTATAAGTAGTTCTCCCTGCCATTCAAATTTTTTTCCAAGCCAAGTGAATTTAAAACTGGATTTTTTGAAATTGAACACAACATCACCTAACTCTTCCAACCATTGGATGCCTAAAACCATATTTGCTCCATCCATAGGTAGTACAAAAAAATCCACATTCATTCTGAATTCTCCCACCACGATCTCTACTTCTTTGCAAACCTTATCACATCTTAGTTCTCCATTTCCCGTTGACACAGAAAAAGCATTTATCATTTTAAACTCTAACTGTAAATACTTTGCTACTTCAAGTTGTATGAAATTGTGTGTCGACCCCGAGTCAATAAGCATCATGATTCTTTTATTCCCTACTTGAGCCAATACTCTTACTGTTTTTGGTCTAATCTTTCCATCAAAGGCATAGTATGTAATATGAATACCTTCAAGTTGCATGTCTTGTTCAGCATCTGGTTCATTAAATTCAGTAAAAGAATCACTACAAAAAACCAGAAGAAATAATTTTCCTTTACATATGTGGCCTTTAACCCACTTTTCTTCACAGTTGAATCATTCTTGTTTGCTTCTTTTGATTTCCTTTTCAGCCTCAGTTAGCCTCACTCTAATCTTGGGATTCATATTTTTATTGGCTGTGGTGACAGTTCCATCAACCATTCTTCTATGTGGAGGTATATATTGGTTGTACTTTTGTGTTGGTGTAGCTGCATATCTAGGAATATACACACCCAACTCCTTATCTTCATGCAGATTAGCTAGTACCATAGCTTCCCCCACTGTTGTGGGCTTCGCTTGAATTACTAGTTTCTGAATTTCAGATTTAAGACCTGAAATAAACATCTCTCTCATAGTTTGCTGAGATACATCAGTGACTTTGGTAGTCATGGACTCGAATTTATTCTAATATTCTCTAACAGACCCTGTCTGAACCAATTTACTCAATCTCCCTGTGGGAATGGCAAATTCAGAAGTTCCAAACCTTTTTTGCATTTCATCGCAGAGATCAGACCAAGAAGCAAATTGCATGTTATCGTCGATCCATTGTAACCATTCTAATGCCACTCCTTCGAATCTGAAAGTTGTCATTGCTAACCTTTCAGCATCAGGTGTATTTAAGTATTTAAAATACTTCTTTGCCAAATAGATCCAGCTGGTCACATTCTCCCCATTAAATTTAGGAAGATTTACTTTCCCTGGATAGGTTGTAGTAATTTTGGTTGAGCTTCCAGCACTTGAACAAGTCTTTTCCTCTAGTACTTTTGCCATCATATCAGATAACTTGTTGATGGACAACTCCATAGCATTAAGACGAGTTTCCATTCCTTCAGCCATCTTAGACATTCCTATAATGAATATCTATTGAGAAGAATATCTGAACAATTTAAACAATTAATCAGGAGTTACGGTCTGAATTTAGATTGACCTGATGGTAGTAATTGCCTTAGATCTAAGATCGAAGATCAGGGATATCCAAGGCTCGAGCAACGGGAATAAATCCCTGAAATCAAGTCTTAGCCCTATAAGATTATTGCTATTAAGCTAATCAGATGGGTGCTTGATACGGCAAGTTGGTTGATCTGTTTCTTGCGGCCATTTCTAGCTAGAGCGAATTCAAGAATCGATGAAAGCACCAAATGATACGAATGGACAGAGACGATTCCAGATTTAGAAAATAGACAGAAAGCAGGGTCGGCAATCGACCTTGGGTAGCCGCAACTTAATTTGATTCAATAATAAAATCCCAAAATAGTTTTAAGGTCTATTTATATCTACTACTAATTCTGGGCAACAGTGCCCTATTTATTTAATTAAAACTCATTAATCTAACTTAAGGAATTGACCCATTAACGACCGGCCCAATCCACCTCAAACTCTTTCAATGCCAACGGTCTGGTTCTCAGCCGTTTAACTACCGGCCGGTCGGTGTCCGTTGCGCCTCCAGTCACGAGGTCACTCTGTTCTTCCTCTTCAAGATCCGCCAGCTCTTCCTTTAACTGTTTGTAAACTTCCTCCGTGCACGTATCATCAGATAATAAGTCTAAACTGCATAAGTTATTACGAAATACCCGTAACCTCAGTCGAAGGTCTATCCACGTTAAATGAGAGAGCTTCTGATGTCACCTAAATAACCATAGCACAATATCAAATTGTAGAACATCTATCTTCATATAACGAATAAAAGGAAGAATACATGCTTTCGTAATCTCACTTATCGCCATCTTATATTAGATAGATAATTAAACAACATTTTCAAGTTAAAGGTATCATTATTTTTTATATCCTCAAATAAGTTATTCCAAAATAAACAATAGGGTTTAGATTTGTTACAACAAAATTTATAAAAACAGTTTATTAATAATATAAAATTATAAATATATATATATAGATTTCGTTTATCGTATCATATATTTGTGTCGTGTTTTCAGAGATAAAAACTAAACGACACTTTTATTAATCGTGTTAGTACTTTTGACACTAACCCAACACTGTTAGTAACATATCATATTCGTTTCGTGTTAAAATCGTGACGTGTCATACATATCTGGGAGACAGATCGATTCATTTTGAAACTTTCATGACTATGACTTATTGAGATTTAATGATAATAATGACAAACCCACTACACAAAAACTAATTTCAATAATTCATAAAAAATCAACTAAATAAACATTTAAATAATTGTCTTCTTATCTATTCATTGATTTGACATAGTATATATCAATCTTTTTATATCATTTTCACATTTTGCTATATTTTTTAATTAATAAATAAAAAATTAGTATTTTTTTAAATAATAAGAATATAAATAAAACTATATTATTATTGAACAAGTCAATGACTTTTTCTGGTTTATATAAGTACACTTATAATGATCTTGATAAATCAATCAAACAAGGAAAATTGATTAGCAAAGAAGATTCAAAGTAACAGGTATATGCTTACATGTTGTTTCATTTAATTTTGATTAATGTATATACACAACATACTTTCTATGATTTATTCATAAGGGAAATGATTCTGGTGAGATACCATGTGTTTTACCATTAATTTTTTTATCTCACGGTTTAGAACCATTATCAGTTTTTTTGTCTTTTACTTATCATATATTAAAGTCAAATCAATATCACATCTCGAGGAAAACAGACGACTGATATCAAATATTTAATAAATATCTCATCTGAAACTAGTCTTGTCATTAAGATATTGAGATCTTGATCGTCTATCAACGCATTTTCTCAATCTTGACATATGGACACATAAAATTCAATATCTTATTAGAATCCAATCCTCTTTATATAATTTACTACTTATGAATTATGATTATAGATTTGGAAATAGAAGATGTTGGATTTAGTAGAAGCTGCAGGGAAATTAGCTTGGGTATGTTCCAAGTCTGTCATTCGGAACACCGTTCTAACTACTGTGGGAATTCCAGACATTATGGGTATGGCGGGAGATTTCACTGAAGTAATCCAAATATTATCTGATATCACAACCGAAATTGGCTGGTCAACATTTTCTGATGAATTGAATAAAGCGACTGACTCAACAGTAGTTGAAGACTTATCCATATATGATGAGTTAATCGATTTAGCAAACGAAAAAGAAGGCACGGAAGATGATGTGGGGAAAAATGAAAATTCATCAGAGTCGAAGAAACGAACCTGGCAACAATTGGCGAAGATCCTGATGAACCAGAGAAAACTACAAGAGAAAAAAATTGCAGCCATAGTGGTCGGTTCGAAATTCATCAATTCGTCTGATGTTATGGATATCACAATTTCTAAAAAGTTCATGAGATCTGAATTAACTATTACTGGTGTCAATAATACTTTGAAGATGAAAGTTCGTTCTGATAATCTTATTAGCTTTAGGCATCGCCAGACTCTTTTTGACGAAGACGATAACCCAATTGTCCACATTAATAAAAAGGTAGTTCACACTAAATTATATACATATATATATATACATTCAGAAAAGATTCGACCTGACTGGATATTTTGTGATGGAAAGTTGGCAACCATTCGTGGAATATGGCAAGTTTTCAAAGGAGGAACCGATGATTCGGAAAATCTTATATACAAGGTAGCAAAGTGTAATATGATCCAGTTTACAAACGAATATCAAGTATTTTTAGCAGGAAACACTGAAGAGGAAAAGTGTGATTTCTCGATCAAACATGTGAATGATGCTAGGACATACTCTGTTAACATTGGTGATTCAGACGAAATCATTGCTCAGGTATGTACAAAATTATTTTAAATCAAACAATTTAATCGATTTATTATAATTTATAACATGAAATTAATCCGTACAGATTCACGAGAAAAGGAACATAGATGCTTATGGAGTAACAATATACCCATTTGTAGATTATGCTTTCGTAATCTCACTTATCGCCATCTTATATGTTATAGATGATTAGTTAAGCAGCTTTTTCAAGTATGGCGAAAATATTTTAAATCCTTTACTGCTTGTATCAAATATCAATATTAATTTCCTGGTACTGTAATATCTTAAATCCCTTAATTTTCGACAAAAAACATGATTCTAAGATGTTATTTTTAATGAAATGCGATGATTTTTGCAACAAGAAAAAAGAAAATGCAAAACACGCAGCGGCGAATCCAAATTTGTTTTCTTAGGGAGGCTAATTTAAAATCATTTAACAAAATTAATTTTTTTTAATCCAATTGTTTTCAACGAGATGTTATATTTTGGTATCGATCGATACATAATATCATTATTATTAACACTAAAAAATAAATCATTTTCAACATATAATACTAAAATATCATTTAACCAAACATCATCTATACGACTGTGACAATTTAATTTTATAAGATTTATTGTCGAAAAAGATTTTTCCACTCAAACAGTCGCAATTGGTAATGTGAGTGTTAATTTTAACAAACGAAACACCAAAGAAAATACTGATATCTTTTCTATTGTTAATCAACTTTAAGATCAACTCTCAAATTCCATTTAAATTCGGAAATTGTATTCTGACAGTTAATCTTCAAGAACTCTAATATCAAAAAAGTGTAAAAAATAAAATTTCGTCTAAGTTCAGTACCTTCATCTTATCATAAGAATGAAACTCATTATCCGACTTCTCACTGGGTTGGGGCTTGAAAAATGAGAATGACTGAACAAAGAAATGAAAAAGTTGACGTGGGTGGCCAATTGGAGACCGAAGAAGTAAAAAGGAGAAAGATTTGCCGATTTGGGGTAAAATGAAATCCCAAATAGAATAGTGATTTATAAAAAACATTAAGTTTAAAAAAAATTGTAGTTTAATCTTTAAAGTTAATAAAAAAATATAATTTTAAATATATATATATAATATAATTTTTAAATTTATTAGGAGTATATATAAGATTAATATTTTTTTTTTTGGGGGCTTAAGTCCCCCCAAGCCCCCCCTACATTTAATTGTAAAAAGTTATGTAGAGTATTAGAGGGTAGAAAATATTCGTGTGCTAATCCATAATATATTACAATGTTTGAATATATAATATTAATAACAGCAAGAACCTAATTGCAGTGTTAATTGCGACCTAATGTAAACATAATCTACATACACACCTGATACCTCAAGATCATTCATAGGAGAATACAAAACTTATTTATTCCATAGAAAATCATATTGTCTGGTACAACAATTTAGGAAATAATCATTTGATAAGAATGTCGATTCGATAAAATCGAACAATCACATCAAATATTAACAAGAGAAGGAAATAGTTGCTTGGAGATGCCAATGTAAGTATAGAGCAAGAGGTGTATCTTGGATCCAGTGATGCGGAACATATTATGTTTGTAGAAGTAGTAGAGTTGGTCGAGATTACACATGCCAATAGTCTCTCCAAGGTACAAGAAAAGCCAATTGATGTTCCTCTTCTTCTCAGAAATGATTGGGGCCATGCAGTTGACATTCTTACAAGATGGACAGGAAGGGAATTGAGGATTCACCCACTTTGAAGGAGCACTAGTGTTCCCTATCTTGAGGATATCCAAAAGATTATGGATCACAACTTCGAATCTCTCTTTCAGCTGGAGACTTGCGACGGCTCGAACATTGCACCTTTTGCATTGAACTTCTCCTTCGATAGTGTTAAACCCCCTTCGTGCGAGTTCCTCCATAGTCAGCAAGGTGGCTCGATTTTCGCTTGACCACGGGAAAGGTGGAGGTATTGCGACGAGCTTCACAGATTGAGGACAAAAGATTTGGAGCGACGTCTCTACCCTTTGGTTGATGATTCCATGGGAGCATGGTGGTGAAAGAGACAATGACAGTGATAGTTCTGTTGATAGACGTGGAGAAGGAACACGCCTGAAGGAAGATGATGGTGTTAGGTTCCTGTAATAAGGAAGTGAAAGAGAAAGTTCGAGATCAATCTCAGAATGGAGAACTTCATCTTCTTCTATCGCCATCGCGCCTGTCTTCTCAAAACTTCTCTTCATTTTCGCCGCCGCCGATGGGCGTGCATCGTGGGGATTAAATAGTAAGATTGAAATGCCAATTTTAGAAACATCATTCTATTAGGGTTTTATTTCTTTAACACTTTCTTCATTTGTACATATTATTGTTATATATACTCCGATCAAACCACCTATATCAGGTTGGAATTATCATTTCATATGGTTCTTATGTTTGTTTAATTATTCACTCCAAGAAACACAATTGATCAATTTCTTTTGCTCAATTTACCAAGAAACATCCCTAGAGGAGCTTCATCCTACGCTCCTACCGGCTCGTCGCCTAATTTGCATGTGCCGTAACTATCATCTCCATTATTCCAAATTATAATTATGAACAGAATCTATATATTCCGAGCTTTATAGGTATTAACTAATAGATTCTTATGTTTAAAAAAGAAAAGTAATACACATATGCTAAATTCAAAGCAAATGATTTTCCACACAAGTAGCTAGTTATGTTCAAGTATGATTGATATGACATTCAAAAAGGAATGAAAATAAATATATGTTAAACAAATATCTCATGTTGCACAACATATTACCACATATGATCTTTTCAGTTATTTGATTTCGTCAACTTCTTAATTCTGCCACATAGTTGTGAGTTTCACCCTATTTTGCAAGTCACAACATAAGTAAACTGATGAAAGCTAACCTCGAGCATAGGCATAATTCTATGGAATTAATCTACACAGAGATATTAGCTCAACTGGTTCCAATAACTACATATTAAAGTTTCTGATGGTCTAGAGTTTGGGTCTCGTTGTGTACGTAATTTTCATTAATTTTTCAGGTTAGTGTCTTTTGCAGTAAATTATTTTAGTCATTGGATTTAAATATTAATGGACACGATTTGATGACGCACGGCGGCGTATTCAAAGTACGGCACACCTAAAACGCACCCTATATATAACATGGATTGGGTCTAACTCTGACCCGCCCTGAACCTGACTGGGTCCATCCATTCAAGCCTACATCTGACTCTTTACCTGGACAGGTTCATGCCTTTTTTAATGGGACGGGATCAGATATTAGTGTTTTAGGTTTTATATATTAAAATCCGCCTTATTTGCAAACCCGAACTCCTTTAATGAGACGACATTGCACCCCTAGAAGAGATGGATCAAGGTTGAAATAGGGAGAGATAAAGAAAACCCCTAAAGTGAACAATGGTAGCTCATGGGGTTTGGGTAATTTATATTTTGGACCTTTTATATATTTGGGTGAATGATAAAACTAGCCACCTTAGATGGCTCAGAATGCAAAAATACCCATCGAACCTGCTAATCCCCCATTAGACACTGCCAAGAAACATCACGACTGGCATCTGGATTTTCCGGTCATCCTCGAAGCTTCCAACGTCCTCCTCGCTTTAACATCCCTCTTCTGCAGGACGTTCAACTTTTGTTGTGCCTTTCTCTGCTTGTTAGAATTCGCCAGGTTTCAGTCTTCTCTAGTCCATGACTCTTCTCTGATCGTCTTCTCCGGCACGATGTTCGCCTGAGAAGATGATTGATGACCGGAATCTACATCTGAGTTCCGAACTTGAATGTACTTGAACACAAGGTTCCCACCAATGTCTTGAGTCCTTTCCTCAACAGAATTCTCAGTGTGTTACTGTGTACTGACCGCTCCAGCCCCACAATCTTCATAGAGGTTCGTTGGCTTCTCACCGTCCGTCATTCCACTGATACTTGCAATAATACCACTATTAGACGCAGAATTTCAAGACAAACTTACATGCCCCATTTTCAAAATCGATTCATCCCTCCTGCTCTCCTAGGGGGATCGCAAACTTCAACTTTGTTCCCAACAATTATATTTCCGTTGGCATTTCCGTCGAGCTTGTTCCGGTCATCCCAACCCACGAAATTGGTATCAATCTGCTTGGAATCCACCATTGGAGCTTCCTGGAACAGATTCAAGAATAGTTGTAAATTCCTCAGAGCATCGTCATAATAAGTCTAGAGATCTGATTTTTGTCGATTGTCAATTTGAACTCAAAGAAGTTAGGAAGGTTGGAATCGAACCAGATACATTGTTATTGTTAAGCATAAGTTCTTGAAGAGTCTTTAACTTCTGAAAAAAGTTTGAAATACCATGCCACCAGGTATATATGGAATTGAGGGAGAAATCGATCATCTGAAGAATGGTACGTGCAATTCCCAATTTCCTCTGGTGATCTCATTCTGCCATAGTTGTTTAGAGATGAGGTCAACGAATAGAAGCGAAGAAATCTCAAACAACCCTGTCGGTATCTCTTTAGTGAGCTGGATGAAGCACTGCAATTGGGTGGCATAAGCACGACGACCTCATCTTCTCGGAATAGCAGCGAGGAAATGGATGGAGATGATTATTCGATTTGGGTTTTAAAATACGTCCTAAATTAATATCTCACAAGATATATGAAAGTCGATGAAGTGGCCGTTACAGTCGATCGGAAATCTCTCTCTCTCTCTCGATGTTCTTCAATTCTCTCACTCTAGTGGCTAGTCTAGACTCATTAAATTACCTACTGTTTATCTCGAGGTAAGCGGTATTAATAGCAATGTTACCCTGCTATTGGGGCCGGACTTGGCATGACCAGATCTTGATCTGGGCTTAGGCCCAGGTCGTTGTCGGGTCAGGTCTCTAAAGTCGACCCGTATCGAAATTGGGTCGGACTCAGGCCTGACTTGGGTCAGATCATTGTCGGACCTGGGTCATGGGCTGAATTACTGAATGTGGTCCAAGGGTATCATCAATATATATAAGCATTTCCTACAAATATATTTTGATCAAATTTGAATCAAGTAGCTATCTATATTAGAGATATACCCCGCAAGAATTATAAATATTAGAAATATACTCTTATTTTAACATTAATTACAGACCCCTGAGATTCATGGATATTAGAAATATAACATTATTGTAAATATTAATCTCAGACCCATGAGGTTCATAGATATCAGACATACATCATATTGAGAATATTAATGTTAACCCTATATGTAATTTTAACTCCTCACATTCCTTTCTAAAAATTCTCATAGATAATTAATTTCATATCCAATACATTTAATTTCATATTAGTAATCAACACTAAACACCAAACATCAACATAGCCGTTGGGTATTTACTATTTAAGCCTACCTAAACCTTCATCATAGTTTAAGTTCTCACTCTCTACAATCACAACATACACAAACATTGATCATCTACAACACACTTGTTTGCTCAACGCTTCTGCATCACAACATAATTGGATCTTCATTAAAAATCTGCAAGTCATACATTGGATCATCGAGCCATCTTCAAATCAATCGATCATCCAACAGTATCACTATTATTTACATACTTAAGCATTATCTACTTCATTCAAACATTCATAGGATTGCTTAAGTATTAATCATCTATTCATAATCCCAAAAGGAATATAATTTCCAAACTCTATCATTTCATAAGTTCACTGTGTCTTACTCCATGGCTATAATATAGGAGTTCTTATGACTTATCTCTCTTTCAGTCTATGGTTAGGTAGTTAGGTTGGGTGTGGCAGGTAATTCTACAAGAATGTGTTATGAAGACCAGAGTTGGTAAGAAGTACATCCAACTCAAAGACTGTAATGTCTTTTTCAGTTCAGATATCATCTTGGTATCCACTCTGATACCAGAAGAGGTTTCATGGAATCACTCTTGATTTGTTTCACCCACCTTACCAACTCTCTTCTTCTTTTATAGTTTCTGGTTCTTATTTATCAACTCTCACTCCATCATTCCCCTGTGTTCTCCAATGGCCATCTGTATTAATATCTTCTTCTGTGTGTTCATTTCTTCTCTTCTTCTCTCTGTTTCAGGACAGGGTTGCAACACCTTCACATTCTCCCAGAAAAGACTCTACTCTACTTGCAACTCTCTCCCAAAGCTCACTGCATCACTCCACTGGAACTACTCCCCATCTAACTCCACCGTCGACCTCGCCTTCCGGGCACTGCAGAGTTCCGGTGGGTGGATTGCATGGGGTCTGAATCCGACGGGGTCAGGCATGCCCGGAGCGCAGACACTTGTTGCATCGATGGGTAGTAGTGATGGAAGAGCCATCAAGGCTTACACAACACCCATAACTAACAAAGCTCCGGACATGGCAGAAGGGAATTTAAGCTTTCCCGTGTCTGATCTTACCGGAGAGTATCGGAACGGTGTGATGACCATCTTCGCTAAGATCACGGTTCCAAATGGTCAGACGAGGTTCAACCATTTATGGCAAGTGTCTATGTCGATCTCCAACGGAGTCCCAGTCGGTCATCCGTTCACCGGAGATAATATCCTGTCTCTTGGCACAGTTGATTTCAAGTCCGGAGCGTTATCTTCCAGTGGAAACTCCGGGATTCGTCGGAGAAATATCCATGGAACTCTGAACGTAGTGGGTTGGGGTTTTCTGATGCCCATTGGAGTTATAATAGCGAGATACGTCAAGATCTTCAGTTTCGCAGATCCATTGTGGTTCTACCTTCACGTCACCTTCCAATGCTCCGCCTACGTCCTCGGAGTCGCCGGATGGGCAACCGGCATGAAACTCGGTAGCGAATCACATGGAAACCACCACGCCACTCACCGAAACATCGGAATTGCACTCTTCTGCTTCGCAACACTTCAGGTGACTGCTTTACTGTTAAGGCCGAAGAAGAGCGATAAATATAGAATCTACTGGAACGTCTATCACCACTCCGTCGGATACCTCATCGTAATCCTCAGCATCGTCAACATCGTTAAGGGTCTCAACATCCTAAACCCCGCCGAGAAATGGAAGTATGCTTATATCTCGACGATCTCAACTCTCGGAGGTGTTGCACTGGTACTGGAAATTGTCACTTGGGTCGTCGTTTGCAAGGCCAAATCCAGGATCTCCGAGAAGACAAACGCCGGCGTTATCCATCACGGACCTCACCCTCACAGTCACAGCCTGGTGTGGCAGCCAAGAAATTAAAATCCTGACGGAGGACTTAATTGTTATTTCTTATATTTTTAGGGTTAGTTAGAGTTTCTCACTTCTTTCTGTGTTCTATTTACATGTATGCTCCTTTATTCTCACTTATTATATGTTAGTTCTAGTCCCAAAATTTATTTTTCATATAAGACCCTTAAGTTAGCAAATAATTTATTTTTCTACCCATAACCAGGAAGAAATAATCGGATTGTGAAAATGACCCGTTTGTAAAACATCTAATAAAACAGTACAGTGACGATATCGGTAAACCGGATAAGAGATAGGGTCGAGATAATCCATATAAAAAAATCCGATCAATCGAGGAACTACGAACAAGGGGGAAAAGGGGAGCGACGAATTTCTGCGGGATTCAGTAATGGCAATGGCAGGACGTTTCAGATCCAACATCTCCTTTTTCGTCCGAAACCTCGTCCGATCGGATCCCGTTGCCGCCTCTGCCTCCGTTTCTGCGGTAAAAACTATCAGTACTTTTCTACTGCTTCTAATGATGATAAAATTAGCAGTAGGGCTTTTTTTTGGCTGTGCTGTTCGGTTCTGGATCGATATTTGTTTGCGTTGCAGAATCAGAAGCGTCTGAGGAACTTTTCGAGTGATTCTAACTGGAAAGAGGCGTATGTTCCAGTAATCACCTCTATGATTTCAGGGACTCATGGAAGCGAGATGGGTTGGGAGAAACCGAAAGTCAAGGTTCAATTGTCTTGATACACCATTTTTTCTTCAAATGTTTCTTTATGTATTTCGTTCTTTTATTTGAATTTCTTCTCATTTTAAATGTACGCTAATTTGCCTATCTCATTTTAGAGGATTACCCAATATGTCATTGCGTGATAAAATATCAAAACAGAAGGAAATATTTCTTTTGGAGAATATTTTAGTTGAGCAGCTCATCTTTGATGGGTCTCTTCAAATTTTTTAACTGTATTATACTGCTGGATATATTTTAATCTGAGTTGAAAGTTATAGATTACTCCTAAATGAATGTTTTATATCTAATTTTTCGGCATTCATGGCTCATAAGAATGATTTTTTTAATATCCGAGGGCAAAATTCCTAGGTACAAGTGTTAGAAATAAGAGTTTGTTATTCCTTGAATTCATATACATTTCTTTTAAGATATCTATTTTATTTAATACTTAGAGCATCTCAATTCCGGTATTGGTAATGGAAATATAGAATAACATTTAATATTTTTTATATCCAAATAAATGTCTGTACCTCTAGAATAAGAACTTAGAATCCTGTTCTTTTATTTTTATTTTTAATTTCAAATTGTTATTTAATTCTTCTGCAGGTGCCCAAGAAATTGTTTGGAGGAATGGGGAATTATGCAACTTCTCTATTCGTTGCTGCTGCAAATTCAAAGAAGCTTGAAAAAGTCGAATCTGAAGTTCTTGAAATCATTGATAATTCCAAGAAAGATCCTGAGTTTTCTGAGTTCTTGAAAGATTTATCGATTCCAAGGAAGACCAGGGTGAAGTATGTTCAGGATTTATGTGTGAAATCTGGATATTCAGACATTACTACAAATTTTCTATGTATGTCCTCAAAAATCTTTTCTTTTTAGTTATTTTGAAATAATAATATTCCAGATCATAAATTTGAATATTAGCATAGTTAAGTCTTTACTTCCAGTATATGTATGATTTTTGAATGATCTAGACACTAAATTGTTTGTTTACTTGATAATTTTATAATTTTAGTTTGCTGAATGCGACTTGAAAATCCGATCTGATAGTGATTTCTTTGTTCTTAACATATTTTCCCTATTTTACTGGTCAATGGGTATTTTGAAAACATCATAATAAGAGTTCAGCTATTGCTTAATTATCTATCATTGTTTCATAGTATTTGATAATTGTCTTTAATCATGTCTCAATTTCTCAGATATTTCACAAATAGGGAATTTTGTAAAGTGTGTTTTATGTCAGTTGTTTACAATAATAATTTTTTTCAGGTGTTAATTATGCTATAAATTAATTCAATGTTTATATGTAATCCTGTTTAATAATACACTATTTATGTTCACTGTGGTATAAAATTGTTTGCTAATGAAAGTTAATTTGTTTATACTCTTTAAAGCTGTTCTGGCTGAGTATAGTAGGCTGAGGTATCTTGAGAAAATTTCACAAAGGCTTCTTGAATTGACCCGTGCACATAAAGGAGAAGTGATAGTCACGGTCACAACTGTTTGTGTGAGTTATCATTTGGAATATTATTCCAATATCCATTCTTTTAATGCATCATGTTCATGTTCACCATTCATCTTTAATGAAATAAAATTATATGATTATATCAAATTGTTTACTTGAACGCATGTCAATGTTTTTCAGCCACTTCCAGCCGAAGAAGATAAATTACTGAAGGATACATTAAAGGAAGTCCTTCCCGGAAAAACTGCAATAATTGAGCAAAAGGTTTTTTTTCCCTTTGCATCTATTAGATTTTACGTTCAATGAATATTATGAAATTTGTGTTCATGTATGATATGTAGAACCAAGTGTCTATTGATCTAGCATGTAATTAATATTTAATAATGGTGTGTAAAAATTCCAATTTTTTGCAGATTGATCCAAGCATTCTTGGAGGCATAATTGTTGAATTTGATCAAAAGCTTTTAGATGCGTCGATAAAAACGAAGGCACTAGAGATGGAGCAATTCCTTAGAGAGCCAGGAAACTTTGATGCATTTGTCAAATCTGAAGAAGCCAAGTACAAGTAAATGGACATCTTGATGAAGAAGTTGTTTTCTCCCAGAGTTGATGTTTATGCAACAGTTCAACTTCAACATAAATGTTTCTATAAAAAGGTGCCATTCTTGGATAAACCTTTCCTTTTTATTCATTCCTTTGTAATGCCAAATCTTGCAACTGCTTAATAAAGTTTACATCTCTGGTATTTTTTGTAACCATGTGATTTTGAATTAAGAAACACTGAAACAATATAACAAATATGCAAAAATTACAAAGATACACTAGATACATCTTATCCCCCAAAACATAGAATAATACACTTGGTGTACATACATTTAGGAAGGAGGACTCCAGTGTTGGATTTATTGGTCCATGTCACTCATATTTAATATAGTCATTATATTGCTAGAGAGTATAGTTTAGGAGAAGTTGAAAAACAGGCAACCCAAAGACTCAACACCATCATTTATTTATTCATCTCATAAATGGCAGGTTTTTTTTGATAAAAGACGAAATTTCATTGGGTGATGAAGAAACATGTAGCTTGATTAAGGCAGGTTCTTTATTAAGCAGTCTCATCCTTAGTGGTGAGACTTTGAATCAGCGACTCTATGTAGGAGATCTCTTGAAAATCTATCTTGAAGTTATTTGCACACTCAATTCCCAATCTTGTGGTTTAGGCAATTTGAATGAATCATCCATTCCAATCTTTTCTTTGGCAAGTTCCTCCTCATCTCGCTTCTATATTATTAAAATATTGTTTAGGGTTGTTCCAGATGATGATATTGTTGGACTGAGTATTTCACTATTTTTCATAATGAAATCTATCCCCTGTATTAGACTATTAGAAGGATAGCTAGCTGTGCCAGCTACCCTAACCAGAGTGGGGTTGATGATTTGCTGCTATCTTGTAATGCACATTATTTAGTTTATTTGGTCCTCCTGCAGACAGAAGCAGAGTGTTATAAGTAGAAATTCAAATCTCGTAAGTCTGTTTTAACTTTCATCCTTCAGCATGATAGAACATAGAAAATTCAAGTTTTTTAAATCTGAGTTTATTATTTGCTTTGAGCCCGTTTTCTTGGGACCTGGGAGGAGAACTTGAGAGGTTAGCCGTCAATGCATAAACATTGCTTAAAGCCTTAAACATATTTTAGACAGCTGGATTTACAGGTTTAAACGAAACATATTATTTGTTTAGCATTGCTTGCCCGTCTGCCAACCTATAACATATTATTTGTTTGTCAAAGGTTCATTCTCCCTTAAAAAATAACAAAACATCAGAATTACGATGATTGTAAGAACACACAAATGGTGACAGAATATATAGCAGACGACAAGAAACTTGAATGACCGAGAGTCCTTTTGTAAAATTATTTACACGTCTGGTACAGAAAAGGAACACACCAGAGTCTGAGTTAAGAATTCACCACCACCACCACCAATTTTTCTTCTATCCTATAAATGATCAACCGTACGACATAACCAGAATACTTTCAATTTTCTCCACTTCAATGAAGCAGTCAGAACAAACAAAAAAAAAACTCAATAGCGTTGTGACCATCTGCTTTAGGCCTCTAAAGACCCGTCTTTCATTAGCTTTAGACTAATACTACTAAATCTTTCTCTCGAATACTGCCTCGATGCCTTTCTCCAATCAGTTCCTGCCTTCATCATTGCTGCAAACTCATCGTAGCTTATACGTCCATCCTGAAATGAATTTTTTCGGAAGTTGAATAGACATGTCAGGTAACTAAATATGGTGTGTTTTTGCATCTACAAGACATGAATAAAAAAACTGACCTGATCAGTGTCGACGTCGTGAATGATAGCATTGATCACTTCTTCGGCATTAGAACCCAAGTCGTCTGAGAGTGAATCTCTGAGTTCATCGATTTCAATATATCCACTGTTGTTTTTATCGAAATATGAAAATGCCTTGTGCAGATGCTCATCATCGCCCATTTTTCTCATATGTATCGAAATAGCAACAAACTCTTTGTAATCTAAAAACCCACTTCCATCTACATCAGCCTACAAAATTGAAGTATCTTAATATATGCATCTGTGTACGTATTTATGAATGTTTGTATGACATGCTTACCGCATCCATTAAAATTTGAACATCTGTGTCTGAGATCTTCTGCCCCATTTCATGCATACCAATTTTGAGTTGTTCTAGTGTGAGTTTCCTGTCTTTGGTTGTGTTCATTTTATGAAACATTTCTTTT
This sequence comes from Zostera marina, assembly GCA_001185155.1. Classification (NCBI taxonomy): domain Eukaryota; kingdom Viridiplantae; phylum Streptophyta; class Magnoliopsida; order Alismatales; family Zosteraceae; genus Zostera; species Zostera marina. The sequence continues at coordinate 289,863 of LFYR01001125.1, read as the reverse complement.
ATCCCTGCTTCTTCTTCTACAGAGAGATGTTCTGCCACTACCTGCATTTCGTGCCATTGAGTGTTCACAGATTAGTCAAAATCAAACATATTAACCAGTCACTTAGAATCTTAGCATACAAATAAACATACATACCCTAAGAGCTTTCTTCTTTAACTTGTTCATGATGGAAAATTGCTTCAACCGAGCACGGACAGTTTCACCTAAATTAACATTTGGAGCCTTGTTGGCATTTTGCAACCATGGATGATCTGCAAATTGTAAACAGATTAACTAACAAAGATCCACAATCAAAAGGATCATTCATTCACTCCTACCTAATACTTCTTGCGCTTTGAGTCTCTTCGTAGGATCAGAATTAAGCATCCTCTTAACTAGATCTTTAGCACTTGCAGACACTATAGGCCAAGGATCTCTTCTAAAATCGATAACTGACCGGATAATCGCCTGTGCAACTCCTTGTTCAGTGTCTGTGGCAAGGATCAAACATGTTATAGACAATGTTTCTTGACACTCAGGGTGTGAAGACTAAGTGAATTCCATGTATTTCGATCTAGACGAACCTGCCCAAAACGGAGGTACACCGCAAAGTAGAATGTAAAGGATCACGCCGGTACTCCAGACATCAACTTCGGGACCGTAGTTCCGTCTCAAGACCTCAGGCGCCATGTAGTATGGACTTCCAACGATCTCATTGAACCGCTCTCCTGCACACAGTAATGAAATTTATAATGATGAAAATAAGTTCCGGAGTGGCGATAAAGTTGGTGCCTGAGGAGACTGATTGAATGATAATCAGTCAGTCATACCAGGTGTGAAAAAAATCGATAATCCGAAATCAATCGTCTTGAGGGGAGAATTTTCCTTCTTGTTTGCGTAAAGAAAATTCTCAGGTTTGAGGTCACGATGCATGACGCCATGTTTGTGACACATCTGCAATGTCACAATTGAAGACAGAAACAAAATTAAGATATTTTTTGTTTGTTGCAGTCTTGTTGACAAAGCAACAAACACCTTGCCAGCAAAAAAGAAAAAGAAAAAAAAATGCAGAATCTAACCTGAACCACTTCGACGATGGTCTTGATGACAATCGCCGCCGCTCTCTCAGTGTAGTGTCCTCTAGCAACGATCCGATCGAAAAGCTCGCCGCCTTCACAAAGTTCCATTGTAAGATGAACATCATTGTGATCCTCAAACGTATCCTTAAGAGTGACAATATTTGGATGAACAGGTAAATGTCTCATGATCTCAACTTCCCTCTTCACATCTTCAACATCCACAGAAGTTCTCAGTTTCTTCTTCGAAATTGATTTGCATGCATACGCATCCCCAGTGGATCTCTCCGTGCATAGATACGTTATACCGAACTCACCTCTTCCAAGTTCCGGTCCAAGTTCATAGGAACTCCCGATGTCTCTTCCAGTAGGGTTTCTAAGAACCACAAGCTTCTTCCCGGCAACGGATCCACCACCACCGCTGGAAGACGATGGGATTGGACTCTGGTTATAATTCGATGCAAAAGGATTAGGTTTCTTCTCCTTCTTTTTCACCTTTTTCCTCGAATCATCCGCCTTCAACACAACACAACAGTTCCCCATCCCAAATCCGAACTACGAAACCTCACCGGCGCCGGTATCGTTCACTTCCTCCTCCCTCCTCCGGTCAAATCCTAACCGATTTTCGGTGGATTTCGTTGAAAAGTATGAAGAATGAAAATAGAAGAACTGGTAGGTGAAACAACCTCTGTGTAGCAGTCGTATAGATGAAGAATTAATAAAGTTGGGAAAATAAAAAAAAAATCGGATTAACAAATTAATACTTTATTTATATAGTGATTAAATGAGATTAAAAGAGATTTATTTATGAAGTAATTGAATAAATAATGATTATATTCATTAATCCATGGAGATATTTATTATTTAATGTCTCAATTCAGATGGTTGTGGGCTTGTGGCTACCAAGCCACGTCTCACGTTCAGTTTTCGTGTGAACAGACTAAAATCAAGGTCTGACTTTGACCAGAAAAAAAATCAACTTTTTTTATTTATTTATTTAGGACAGATTTCCAGTGCATCGAATTTCAGTGCTTCAAAAAGTCTTGACCATTAAATCGACATTTCGTTGTACATGAGTTAATGTCTTTTGTTGTACATTTTTTTCCGTCATATATATGTTAGTGTCACAGTACATTATTTTAACTATTAGATTAAAAATTAATAGACAAGATACGAACACACATTTTGACGCACAAACGTACGGCGAATCTGATAATTACCGTATTTATTTATATATTTTGTTCAACATACATCACCTTAAATGGTTGGGAGAACCATTTAATTCTAGTATGCTATTAATTCAATGACCGTTTTACCCATGAGATTAAAAAAAATTACCCACTTAACCCACCTATTGCGAAACGGTGGCCGAAAGAGGCCAGGCGAGGTCGACTTCAGGTCTCATGTTGCTTGAAATTGATCCGACGAGACGAGGCTCGTTATGCCGACACCGCCTGTTTTCGCTAGATTTCACAAGTGGAATTTTTAGGTATATACAAGTGGAAAAAATTAAGACAATCTTAATCTTGGGCTATTTTTAGGTATGATGGGTAGATTTTCACTCTAAGGTGGATAGAATTAAAATACACCATTTATTTATTTAAGGTCAACTTCTAGTGAAAACCATAAAAATGAGAACTATATGAGAACTTTGCATCTTGAATTTAGATTTAATGGTGATTTATATTGTTTATTATTTAAATCATTTAGGGATGAAGATCTCCATGTAGACATTTCAACGGTCGTGTTATGATTCTCACAACTAGAATCGTTATTTATTTATTTATTTACACAAAAAGATTATCTTAATTGGTCATATATATTATGTGAATCTAAAAAAAATCTATTTATTGTGTGTATGATAATAATGTCATTAATGTGATATCATTATATCACTATATTCAATGTTTGGGGCTTGACCATAAAGTTCAAATTCATAGCCAGCTTGTTTGTGTTTGTTGACAGCACTTTCCAACAACTATATTGAAGATTTGAAGACTTGTTTTTGACAATAACATATGATTTTTTGATGTTCTAGGGTTCGAGTCGTGGTGATTTAACCAATGATATATTATTTAGTTCTAGTATATTATATGAAGATCAACATTTTTACTCTTATAGAAATAGTACCGTTCAATTCGTCATCAATACCCCTCAGTTAGCGTTGGCAGCAAGTCAGCAACCACGATGCAGACCTTGTAGCTGGATACGTGAGGAAGTAGACAACATATAGTCAGTTTAATGAGTTATTTGTCTGTGAAATAGAGTTGTATTATTTTGCTTGTGTTGTAAAATTTTAATTTGGGTGAAGGGATCCTTGCAAAACCATTCATGTTTGTACGCCTCAATAGGGAATTCTTCCCTTTGAGATGCTTTGGAGTTTGAACTCATTTTCAAGGGCAAACTTCACCTGACCAAATTTTTACAAAATTTATCAAAGATTATTACTTACTCAAAACAAGATGTAAAAATTTGGAATTTCTCTCTAAACACATCAAAATCACATGATAACACAATAAAACACACTAAACCCTTAAACTTTAATAGTAAAATAATCTCCATTTGTCTTGAGAACATTTAGTTGGTAATGTTTCAATTTTATTGAAGTTTTAAAACAGTTTTAGGTAGTAAATTGCTTAAACTTACATATCATATGCAATATTCTTTTTCTAAAGCCCTCTCTGGTCGCAAAGTATGCAAGAATATATTTAGTCATAAAAAGCTTCCCATCTTGTCTCTCCAAGTAAAGAGAATTTTCTCTTTAATTAGGTCTCCAGACAAAGTCAAGACTTAAGACTGTATCAAAGAATCATTTTCCTCTTTCTTCCACATCAATGCTAATAGTATCTGTCACATCATATGACAAAATGCCCTAAAGAATAAAACAAGATAATATGGATTCTACATTTGATGTAGAATGACAGATAATAATAAAAATCATATGTAAAGAGAACCATAGTTCCATAAACCATTCAGAAATAAAAATCAAAATAACCCATATATCATAATTCATATATAATCATACGTAAGCTTTGACAAGTTAGCTGTTTGATTGATATTTGAAATATATTCATGCATTTTATTTTAAATTATTATAAAAAAAGGAACATAAATCCCTACAAGATCGTCATCTGTATTGTATGGCATTCCTCATAGAATCTACTTCTAATGCAACAGGAAACCGTCATTTCTAGAAAGTTATCCTAAAGAACACAGGGAAACTATGAATTTCAAAGTTATTTTCAACCTGTTTTGTAAGAAAAATAACAATAATAGAGAAATTACATACTAATTCCCAGAAAGAAGATTTGTGATGCACTGCTGCATATAAATACCTACAGTATTATCTTTTCTTTGAAAGCTTTTGGTTCTTGCACATTCTTATGCTTTTAGGTGTGACCTCTACTAGTTCATCTTCTTCTATGTATTCTATGCAATCATCAAGACTGTAACTTAAGGATGTGTCAAGAACAACTGCATAAATAAAAAAAGATAAGATAAAACTGAAACGAAGTGTATCTTATTGAGGATGCTGACAATAAACGATGTATAAAAGACTAGTAATATGAATATGTATTAAGAAAATTTATGTTTTATGAAAGAGATTAGAGAATGTTGCTTGACCATCCAAGATGAATACAAAGCAAATTAAGATGTTTACTCTTTTTTGGAATAGAAATAAATCCATCCAACGTGGATGTTTGCATTTATGGTTTAGGGTATGGAGGGAAAATTGACAAGCAGCATATATGCCATTTTTTGGAAACTTCGGATAAAAATAACAAGGATTGTTCTATAAAGGAAGAACTTTTATTATTATTTAGTTATTTACCTGACACTTCTTTGTTAGATCGCACATTTGTCGCAGCCTTCCTCTTGCATACATTAAGAGCTAAATCACCAGGGCGCTGATGAATACCTACTATTTGACCTTTATACACTTCACAACCAGGGTCAACAAACAGCTGACCTCTTTCTTGTGCACTACAAACGGCGTATGAAGTGACAATTCCAGTTTCAAAAGCAACCTGTGAATCAATGTTTAAAGGAAACATGGTGAGGAATTTCAGCAAGAATAAAATTTAATAGAATTAAAAAATATATACCAAAGAACCCTGTTCTCTTGTACTGATATCTCCTGCCTTTGGTCCATAACTGTCAAATATCGTGTTCAGAATTGCAGTTCCTCGAGTAGCCGTTAAGATAGCATTACGCAATCCAAGAAGACCTCGAGTAGGCATCTTATATTTTATAATAGAAGTTGACTCGGATCTGTACAGAAAAATGCTTAGATCAAACAATAGGAAAGAAAAACCTATGTTTTCTGAAATAGTACTTTTGAATTGCAGTAATCATGTTGGAATCAAGAAACAATGGTCAGAAAATACATAGTTGTAATTTACATTTATCCTATGTCAAGCATTCCATATTTCTATAATTTACCATGTTGACAAGTCAAATATAAATTCTTAAGTACATTTGAGGATTCAATTTCACTATTATTCAGTTATGGGGATGCTGTTTCAATTTCCTTTTATTTTCCCCATTGACTCAGGAATAGCAATGAGAAACCCCATGTACATTAGGAGGTGTTTGTGAGAAGATGTTATGGACTTATAGTAATCTTTTTGGTAAGTTGTGAGATTTACAAAGATTCTTCGATCCTTTATTGTTTATTCTTTAGGTTTCACAACTACAAATTATGAAATGCTTTAATCTTTAAGCAATGGCAGTACTGCAGAAGATATTTATGTGAGTGGTTAGGTGTTTACAAAAAAATACAAATATGATAGTGAGGAATTTGAGGGTGACGATATATTTAATTAAAAAAAAGTGCTTGAAAAGTAAGTTATATAAAGCAGAAAACTGAATGTCCACAAACCCAAGTCCTTGCATATCAATCATTTGCCCACGTCTTTTTCCCAAGAGCTCAACAGAAGGTCCTACATATTCTTCTGGAACTTCCACAGTAGCAATCTGTGTATATATGATGAAACACAAATTATTATTTTCTATGTTGTAATGTTGTATAGAAAAATTAAATATCAAGTCTCAATAATTTTTATCGACGTTATCAAGTCTCACATGCTCATCTACATGTGAGAATTGAGATTTTATGTAAAACCATTACCTCAAAAGGCTCCAATAATTTGTCACCATCCTTCTTGTAAATAACCTTCGGAGGACCTACCATAAATTCATATCCTTCTCGTCTCCTAGTAATATGGAAACAAATTAGTGAACTGATGCACAATAAAAAGAGTCAAGAATGGTTAAAAGCAAACTTTATCAGATCGAAATACAGGCTATAACTCTATGGGAGTCCAACCTCTTGAGGCATTAATCAGTCCACAACTACCTAATGCCGAGGTCATAGCTGGATAAGAGAGTGACAATGCATTTACATATTTTTATGTTTTATATTCATGCATGCTTTCATTTCCCTATATTTGTACTCGGGCTATGCCCACCCCTTAACTTTTCAGCAATGAAATCTTAAATTCATCAAAAAAAAGTGGTTAAAACTTAAAGGTAAACATCTTACATATTTTCTATCAAGATGGTGATATGAAGTGTTCCTCGTCCACTGATAATAAATGTATCTGCTGTTTCTCCATCTTCAACTTTCATTGCCAAATTCCTTTCAATCTCACGGTAGAGTCTATCTCTAAGATTCCGACTTGTAACATACTTCCCCTGAAAAAGTAAGATGACTATCATGGCTTGAAATACTTGATATATTTGAAAAAAATTACTACGTGACGAAAGTCAAGAAAAAAAATCAAAGAAAGCTGATTGAAATACCAGCATAACTAAGTACGACAAAACGATTATTACAACATACGATGTTTGAAAAATGATACTAAGCTTTTTGTAGCTATATGTCAGCCCCATGTTTATCATGATTTCCTTTTCCTAACAAGTAACAATAAAATACTTTTACATAAAGTAAAGCCATAATGCCATATTAAAAGGTTCCAATATTTGGGAAGTTTCCCCTCTACCGTGGCCTGTCACTCTCTCCCAAGGGTCTGAAAAATGTGTACTGTTCTCTACTGGAAAATATCTTAATTAACTGAGGTCAAGGTTTGAGTTTCCGTTTCCTTATAGCATGCTACACTGGCTACCTGCACTATGAAATAATAGAGGATGTAGTGTGCTATATCACTGACCATATTTCCAGTTTTTTTATACATATATGATATATCTATCATTCTCTTCGTAATTAATATCAGTTTAGAGTATGTTTAGAGTAATTCAATATACGAAAACATGAAATATAAAATGTCTTGAGTAGAAAAGTTACAAAATAGTCAAAATATATAGTAGTAAATACTAAATATTAGATAGTAATATACTAATGCCACCAAAATCCAAACCAACTGTAAAGGCTAGATGGAAGAGAAAAGCTATCTCCAGATGGGAGGAAGCTTCTGCTGGTCACTTTAAAAAGGGGAATTTTAATTTAGTTTGGTAATCATGCAGACTTTTACTCAGATCCACCTAATTAACCTATTAGCAAATCACACTATAACATGTGCATTTTAAACCTTAGATTATATTATTACAAAAGTTTACTTGGTTTAAAAAAAACATAACTTACCTCACGACCAACGAAAGGAGAAACATTGATGGAAAAAGACATTTTAACCGTTGGCTCCTCCACCTTGATGGCTGGCAGTGGTTTCCCGGAAATTTTATCTGCTATAGTCTCACCAATCTGCAACACAAAGAAGATAAAATTTAAAACGAGATAATTTGTAGCAAAATAACAGTAAGATATCATCAAATGAGTTTACTGCTGACTAATAAAAATGTTAACCAGGATGGAAAATTTGCAACAAAATCAGGTTGTGCATGTGTGTGACTTGGATGGGATGGCTAAACAAAGAAAACTTGAAACTAACCATCTCTATTCAAGCCATTAAGACATGACATCAAATTATAAGATATGGGCAATGAGCCATATAAAAATAGGGGTATAGTATTGTGATTGTAAAGTGTAAATGACTAATTTTATTTCCTCACTCCCTCTCATTTAATATTATTGTTTAATTTTGAAACTGATATTTTTCTCTTTCATATTATAGACACTGTACTATTTATTAAAAATAACTTGTAATACTTACCAAAACTTCTTAAGCATCTAGATTACATAGTTCATCTCTGTGAATCTATTATGATATGAAAACTATGCATGAATGTTTTTGAAACAGATAAATAAACATTATGGTTATAAACTCTTTGCCCAATCCACAATCCACCTGCAATCGTGACATTTTCAAAATAAAATTGAAGTGGACTTACCATAATGTCAGATATTCCACAAACTGCACAAATATCACCAGCCTCAACTGTTTCAACTGGAACCCTTGAAAAGTTCTCGTATACAAAAAGTTCACTAACTTTAGCCATGCGACACGTATCATCTGATGTACATACCTGCACTAATGGAATTGTTAGTGAAATGTGAATAAGACCTCCTTGGTTAATTTAAAGAATGAACTTTTATCGATAGAAGAATATTGAAATGAATCAAATAATTAACACAGCTTTTTGCTCCCAATATCTATAAATAATGTGGATGTCGTTGAAAATAAAAACTAAAATATTACTTTTTTACTATCAATCATCAATTGAGAATTGAGATAATATTGCTGCATAATGAATATACTTTATTTCCCAGTTAATCATTATAATATAATTATAAAGCAAATGAAAATACCACGTAACTATATAAGATAGAATAACTAACTAACATGTAAAAAAACAGTGTTACGCTATACTCAAACCCAATAGTTATTCTTTTTTCCCACCTTTACTTCCATGCCTTTTTCCAATGTCCCAGCATGCAAGCGCCCAATAGCTATTCGTCCCTTATGATCTTCATACTCTATGTTGGTTACCTGTTATAAGCAAAAAAATATTATAAGACTCATGTAATAATACAATAATAAGCTTTAAAGGAAAAGAAACAAAAAAAAATTGTAGAAAAGTTGTGCTTCAGTAAATTCTTTTGTGAATATTAAACAACCCTACAAAATTAAATTTGGACATCCATGTTCTAAATCAATGTGCACGAAATACTCACAAGCAGTTGTAATGAATCGTCTCTGGAAATAGTAGGCTCTGGTATGCACCTAACAATGCTTTCAAAAAGTGGACCAAGATCATTTGTTAAATTTTCAGGATCAAGCCCAGCCTTTCCATTGATAGCACTTGCATATATCGTTTGAAAATCACACTGTAAGCAAAAAAATATGTAGATGATATTAATAAAGGAAATAGAAAATTAAAAAGTGAATATGAAAAAGGATACTATTTTTTTGAAAATAAATAAGATTTTATTTATAATTAGATTCTTAAAAAATTAAGGGGTTAAAATAAAAATGAATTGCAATAATTTATTTTTTGTAGAAACATACATATACAGAGAAGGATTTTTTTTTTGAAAGCATAGAGAAGGATTTTTGTCTTAGGCAAAAAGATATAAAAGAATACCTGTTCATCTGTTGCATTTAATTCGATAAAAAGTTCGAATGTGGAATTGATAACAAACTCGGGACGAGCTGAAGACCTATCGATCTTGTTAACAACAACTAAAACAGCATGCCCAAATTCAAGAGCCTTCTTCAATACAAATCTTGTCTGTGGCATTGGACCTTCGACAGAATCTATCTGAAAAATATGAAATTTTCAAGAATAATTAAGAAAATTGAAGAAAAGGTAATAGCAAATACAATATAATGTTCTGAAAAGGAGTACAATTGTAAGAAATAGATAAAAAATTGATAGAAATATTGTAACTCGTGTCATGAACTAGAATGAATACTGAAAGGTGGTAATCAATGACAACCAAAGTTTTTGATGTGGGCACAGCGCATGTGCGGCCCAAGGGTGATATGTGGTGACTAAGTAAAACAAATTTTAATATTCTAATTTATTGATCAATAAAAATCTAGTAGAGAAAAACATGAGAAGACTACTACTAAGCACATCATTGAGTATGCAAAGTTTACAAATTATATTTCCATCTTAGAGAAAAACTAAGTTATAGTTTGTGGGAGAGTGGGATGATGTGAGATTTGTGATGAGTGTTTCCTTTCTTTTAATTTTCAACTCTAAAGGTATGTTTTGGTGCCTCTATGCATGATCACATGTACCTTTTCCCAAAAAAAAGTAAGAGGAAGAAGTGAAATTTATTTCATGAGTTTTTTAAAGAACATAATAGTTCGCATATATTCAAATTAAATTGTGAAAATATCAAAATATTATCACAAATCATGAATCATCCTATTGTTTCAATAAAAAATCAATATATAAAAAATAGGAACACAAAATCTAGTCCACATGAAATATGAACTATATCATACAAAAATTGAAAAACACCTCATCAGTGTCCATGGCAACTTGGCAAGTACTCTGAGCATAAGATAGATAAATTCATAAAGTTACAGATATGGTACCACTAGAAGAACTCCTTCGACCATGTTAAGAACACGCTCAACTTCACCACCAAAGTCGGAATGTCCTGGAGTGTCAATTATATTTATTTTAGTATCCTTGTAACATATTGATGTGTTTTTGCTAAGTATAGTAATTCCCCTTTCCCTCTCTAAATCATTAGAGTCCATTATTCTCTCCTGCACAAATTGATTATCACGAAAAACCTGCAAGAAAGAGAACCCTGGTCATATCTTGTTTTTAACTATATTTAAAAAGAAAATTTATGACGATCGGATATTCAGATGTCATGCAATTTATTAAATATATGAAGTAGAAGAAGAAGAAGGATGCTAACCACTAATGGCAATGGTAACATCTGACATTTTATAATTTTTATTCACTATCTCAATTTAAAAGTCGACAAAGTATACAACTTCATTAATTTAACACGTGTACTTGAGCAAGATTACACCAAATAAAGAAAAGAAAAAAACAAGGAATGGAATCATGGAATCATCTGAAAATAACATTGTGTTGCAAATCTTTATGGAGTGTGGACTTTAGAAGAATGGACAAAAAGATATATACTATATAGTATTAAATAATATATTGTGTGCAAGATATAGGTATGCCTAGAACTAGCCTATAGTAGGTAGGCTCACCGACACCTGATATTCCATTATTTTGTTTTCTTATTGGGGATCAGGAAACAAAGACAATCATTTCAGTATTTCACCTGTCAGTGATTGATCATTTCCCCTAACAGGCAAAACAAGTCACTCGGTAAATTTAGTAAGAAATGTATCAAATATACTCTTTAGCACAGCCTTGAACAAAGGCTATTTTTGTTATAATGGATCATATTAATATATATTCTCCTGGATATGTACACCATCTGAACACGAGTACGTGACAGAAGTCTGAGTTTTTTAAAAAGAAAATAGTTGCACATTTTATTTTAACATCTCCCCACAGAGTTTGTACTGTGCGTAACTTATAATTGACAACTATCAAACAAAAACCACCATACAATCAGAGTATACTCCCAGGGTTATTTTTTCATTACAGACTAGCTATATTTGGATAAAATAATTATAAAAAAAAAAAGGAAAATAAATTTATAAAATTGGGAATTTGGGATTGTGAAATTAAGGGCATTCTCAATGATCAATGTATCTTTTTTTCAAATAGTATAATTTTATTGATAACAAGATACTTTGGCCATCCACAAAACTGAAATGGCAGAGATTATTATTATTCAAAAGTACACTATATGCCCTCATGAATTAATACTAGCAATGATTTTTTTGAGTAATATTAATACTAGCAATGAACATGGCAGAATATATGGTTTTTCAAAGAAAACCAAGGAATAGTGACAGAAAGTTAAATAAACCCAAAAAATTAGATTACTTTCAAGAAATAAGCGAAACAATTAACAATTTCTTATGCCGGATCTTCCCTTGTAATTGTGACTGTGGCTCAAATTATGGTTTTTGATGCATGTGTCGCATAAGGTTTGATGTATTGCCAAATCCTGAGGTGGGTCTAGATCCCGATAGAGCTCTGCCTGGAGATTCAACTTTTGAAAATAGAGGAAAAAAAAGTGTGATCTGCAGGTGGCAGGTGTGCACTTTTACTTGGCTAGACCTGGCGAATTCTCCATTCTGATTATCTCTCTTAATCTCTTCATTGGCCACTTCTACCATCATCAACCCTCTCCGGCACATCAGCACATTGTACAATTGCAGGCATCCTTGTTAAGCCACTGACCACATTCAGCACTCATTCTTCCTATCATATCTTTAGACCACAGATGCTCCCAGATACCTCTGACTCCTACCCACAATGGCATACTACATAATATGTCTCTTAATGGTAGAGCTTAATTCCAAGTTTATAACCACCCAAAAGTGTTTGTAGAACCACTAGGCGCCTCTTTTTGCAATCTTCCCAGCACTTTTCATGTACTTCATTCCTCACCAGAACAGCCCAATACTTTGCAGATTTACTAAACACGTTGTGCTTATCAAAGCAAGAGGGGAATGCTTCCTGAGTTCTTCCCCATCAAGCACATCATGACATCACTCTTCCTTTTTTTTTGCCACCCCTCTCAAGGAACTACTGAAACCTTATTTTCATCTTTTAATGGTGTCGGAGATGTGAAAACCAGTGCAAGTTCTCGCTATGGTAATGCAATCCCACCATTTGCACAGAAGAGTCCAAAACAAAATGTTTTCTGCCAACCTTATGAAGTATCTGAAATCTGAATTATGCATTGGAACACTTAATGTAGCTCTCCTTGTTGTGCTAACTAAGATGAACTCTACGCTTGATTTACTGGAACTCTATACTTGATTTGCTTCACTTTCATATTATAGGAAAAGAAGAAGAAAAATCTCAATCCTATCAACCGTCTGGTGCCCTTCTTCATCTAAGGTGGTTCTCATTATAACTAAATTTCGGAAAGAAAAATCTCACTAGAAAGTTCACTCACCAGAAATTCCCTACCAAAACCACAATCTTTTGTTCTTATTAACAGGGAGGAAATCAACTCAACACGAATAGTCGAATAAGACGAATAAAATATATTTCATCTAGTTAAATAACGATCAATATATCAGAAAAGAATAAAAATATGAAAGCTAGCACATTACGCAAAAAAAATCACCAAAATGCTAACAAATAACACATGTTACCTTTGCTTGCCTCAGCATAGCATCAACTAAAGTTGTTTTCCCATGATCTACATGAGCAACAATTGCTATGTTCCTTACATCCCTTCTTGTCTTTAGACGGCTCGTATTCTCCGCTGTCATACAGAAACATAGAGTAAAAAATTGTTCAAAAAATCAAACGGAGTCAATAAAATAGCATCTATCAATTCCAACACAATATAAATCATACCATAAACCCGAGACAGAAATATATACTTAAAACAATGCTTGATAATTTTAATTTTATCAAAATATCACACACTATATCACCATGCAAAATATTCAATGAGTTAAACTAAAAGTACAAAACACAATTAAATCAATAAAATCACCAAGCAAATAATAAGAACTTATTAAATCAATAAAATCCTGCCAGAAACCAATACCGGAAGAAGCTTCTGCCGCGGAAGAAACAGAGCACACAACACCTCCCATCCTCGGTGAAATTTCAAACGGAATAGACCTCAAACTCCTCCGATTCCCACCCCCACTTCTCCATCCCATCTTCCGCCCAAACGCACTCTTGGAAGGAGGAAAAAACACGGGAGAAAAGGACGATCTGCTGGATTTACTACTAGGGTTTCCGAGGAACAAAGATGAAGAAGATGATAAGCCAATCGTCATTTCCATCCTCATTCGCCCCTCGCCGAGAGGAGAGTTGAGTGAGTAGCGAAGTGAGTTGGAGATAATACAAGAATTAGAGGAGGGAGGGAAAACAAGAGGGCGCGGGAGCTATTTATATATTTCTCGATTTCGTTTCCAGTGGTTCTGCGGTTCCATTTTAGAACAAAGAGATCTTCGTAAGCTTTCAAAAAAAAGAAGTTCCCTGACGAAGTACGCCAGTACCACTTAACTCCATATAAAGAGACACCACACCGCCAGAAACAAGTGTGATTTTAGAGGTGAGAGTTCTGTGGCTGTGAGTGGCCAATGGGCTACAACTGTGGTTATTGTTGATGTGCTTCTTTAATATCCTCTTAATTTTTTTTCTTTCAAGATTTAAATTTCAAACTGCCCAAGGTTGTCCTTCTCACGTACTGCTCACACACACACTCACATGGTATCAGAGTACCAAGTCTTTCACATGGTATCAGAGCTATATGGATTACCCTACCGGTTGCTCTAATTGTGAATTTCTCCTCAGAAATGTAAAATTTTGCAAAAACAACCCTAAAAAGTGTCAAATAAAGTGTGTTGGGAATGATAAGGCATGCAAGCAAGCAACAAATATATATAGAGAGATATAACAAGAAAGGGAGGCAAGAGTGAGTGTGTAAGACAAAGCAAAGCAGCAGTAGCTAAGTGATGATAAAGTTACCATCACATACTCACACAAACATATATGTAATATGATATTAATTGGTCTCAATCAATTAATTACTTTATAATTGGCTCAATAAGGGTTGCAAACTTGCAGTTATACACGCGTAGACAGGCTCCACATATAACTCTTAAATTATCAACATACTCCCAAAACATAAAATATTGAATTTAGGAGGGCAGTTGGTGCCAAATTGAGTATTGGGTGTGCTTAATTTAATGAGAAATGGTTGGAAAGAAGAAAAGAAAATGACAATGTGTTAGTTATATGATAGAAGCTAAGTTTGCCAGGATTAGATAACTGTGAGTGTGCAGTGGTATGGAGTTTTTGAAGAAGATTGAAACTTCAATATACTGTGGGGGGAGAGAACTCACAGGAGGAGAAAGAGAGGCCAAGTGGAAAAAGTTATAGGATATAGTGTTGTGGTGTGCAGATGACAGTAAAGGTAAAAAAAAAAGTAATTGGAGGAGTTAAAGTTAAAAACAAAAAATAAAAGCAGTGATTGGATGGATAGGCACAAAAGGATATACATCCAATTTGAGTTATTCTTTCTTATTGAGGAAAAAGAAATAAAAAAATTCTCATCTTACATTACCTTACCTCACCATATACCTGCTGATACCAGAGAAGTGAGAGTGAGAGAGTTGCTTGTTGGGTTCTTTTCCAACATCTGTGCAGACAAAAGAGGAGTGTTATATTGTGGTTGTGTGACTTGTGGTTATATATATTTGTGTTTATACTTCACATTGCTTTCGTTGTCATTTTCTAGCTCCTCTTGGGTTGGAGAATGGAAGGAGGTGAAGGAAAAGATTTAGAGAGAGGTAAGAGTTGTTTTAGGTTTAAGAGAATCTGTGTTTTCTGTGGGAGTAGATCAGGACACAATCCTTCATTCAGTCAGGAAGCTCTTCAGCTTGGGAAAGAGATGGTGAGAACCAGCAGTAAGTAATTAAATAGACCATAGCCAGCAAAGATGATTGTTATTTTCTATATAATAATCTCATCAGGTTCACAAAAAGATAGATTTAATCTATGGTGGTGGGAGTATTGGTCTGATGGGATTGATCTCTCAGACTGTTTTTGATGGTGGTTGTCATGTTCTTGGGTAAAATCTTCATCAATTCATATATTTATCTATATTATCTATATATATGATATCAATCTCATTACAGGGTGACTCCCAGTGCTCTCATGCCACATCAGGTGAGTGAGAGATTATCCATCTATTTAATCATCTGATATCATCAACCCACATCCCACACATATCCAAACATCTGCAGATTTCAGGAGAATCCATTGGGGAAAGATTGAGTGTTACAGGGATGCATGAGAGGAAGACAGAGATGTACAAACATGCAGATGCCTTCATTGCCCTACCAGGTAAAAAATCTCCTCTTGATTTTTTTTTTGAAGATAGTACTTATGTGTGTGTATTTCATTCTTAGGTGGGTATGGAACCATGGAAGAACTTCTGGAGATTATAGCATGGTCTCAACTTGGAATACATGAAAAACCAGTATTGTAGTCTATATATGTTTTTTTTGGGTTTCCATCAGTGCTAGCAAGGTATGCTGAAATTGATATACGTGGCAGGTGGGATTGTTAAATGTTGATGGATACTACAACAGCTTGCTTGCATTGTTTGACAAAGGAGTTGAGGAAGGATTCATTGATGAGAGTGAAAGAAACATTGTTGTTTCAGCAGAAACAGTAGAAGAACTCATCACAAAAATGGAGGTAGATTGGATTTGATTTTCTTGAATCAAAAAATACAAAAACACAATTACCCAATTCAATATTGTTTCAACTTATCTTCTTTGGGTTGTTTTCTAAATTATTGGATCTGAGGACAAAAAGTGACAGGATAAAATAACTGGGGAATGACATGGTGTTGTTTTTCCTTTTTCTGCGTTTGATGTTTGCAGGAGTACACACCAACACATGACAGGGTTGCACCCAGACAAAGTTGGGAAGTGGACCAATTATTACATTTTCCTCCTCCCCCCACCCCTTCTATCACCACCAACACTGCAAGTGGGCACACCAACACCACCTCTTCAGATCTCTAAATACAGACCCAACTTCACAAATTTGTGTACAAATTGATGTGTTTACTCCTCCGTATTTTCCTCATGTAATTGAAAATTGATTCATCATCTTTTTCAACCAAACTCTATATATGCACCCTCTTCTTTTTTTATACTATGGTAAAAAAAAACCTTGAGTGACATTTTTTTTTGATAAAGAAGGGTTATCTCTCTATATAATATAAAAATATTTATTTTCGAATAATATACCAGAATCACATGATAAATCACTGATTAAATCGTAGTAAAAATTTAATAAAAATACGTACGCAGGGATATTCGAACTTTAAATCCTCAGAAACTTTAATTAATAGTTAATATGATCAATAAGTTAATCTCCTTGTGTAAAACCTCTGAACGACGTATCAAATCAAAGTTCACTCAATATATTCAACAGGTAAATTCAAAGTGTAAAAGATAAAACCTTAAGATGATATAAAACCCTGAGTAACTTATCAGAATCCACTTAATATAAAATTGTTCGATCAAGGTTTAAGGTAGTGTTTTTTTTAATTGGTGCAAAATTTTCATTAGTTTACTACTATGAATGTTGTTGTATACTTGTATAGCCAGCTTTTTTCCAGTGAGCTCAGCATAGGGTGAGCTCAAAAACGTTCACCCTATCTGAGTCGTTGGATATTGTGCAAAGTCGTATGAACCGTTCTTTAATTATATTGTTTTTTAATATTTTGGTTGCATACATCCTCACACAGACTTGAGCATTATTGGGCTCATATTAGGTGAGATCATTGGAATTTTATTCTATAGCAGTGCTTGGCTGTTAAAGAGGTTGCGCTTCAGATCATATACACATGTAAATGTAATATTGAACAAGACTGGTTTTATTTCTAATGAAAATTTAACTTCATCAAAAGAAATTGTTTAATATTTTTGAAAAAAAAATCTCTTGCATCTTTAAAAGGATTTTAAATTAAAGAGACATACCATTTATATTATCGTTTAAACACGTTTAACTGTTGAATTCTGATGAAATCCAGTGTTTTAATGTTGATACAAGATAATAATGAATAATTTTCAGGTGAGCCCCTCTTATATAAGCCTAAAAACGTCCATGAAATCCTAACTGTCCATCCATTTTATCTGAAATTTTTTTTCCCTCCATCTGAGGTTTATTATTTTTTTAAATGTGAGATCAAAATTTCATAAACGTTTTTAGACTCATTGGAGATGACTTTCATTATAGATTAAAAATAAGTTATTAAATTCAAAATCCATTTTGGAATTTGGCCACCCAATCAGTTTTAGACAAGAAGAGAATGCTTAGGTATCTACTTTTTTTTTTATTTGATTGCTTTTTAGATGGGCCCCACTCTGGTGAAAGTTGAAGTTAATACTCTATTATTTTATGGGCCGGACCGGCCCATGTATTCATTTCCATTTATGATAATATTACAAAGAATGCAGAAACAGAGGGGATATTTTGGTATTATATTTGGGGATTGAAATAGAAATAAAAAAGGATCCTTTCACTCCTAAGTCTGTGATTTTGGATAAGGCGGGCGGAGGATGAGATGAGGACAGACCAAAGTTAGGGTTTTTCAATACTTTCTATCTCGCTCTCTATCTTTCTACTACCCACAAGCCCTAGGCGAGTTCGAATTCTAGGTGAGTTCTTTATTTTGATCATTCGAGTAATTCTGCAGTATCTCTGGTCTCTGTTTTTCGTATGCTTTGTCTTTTACGGGTTTGAGTGGACTTATGTCGGGATACGATTTTATTTCTTTATTTAATTTAGGAAAGACTGTTTCAGTTTATTTATTGGGTGGTTGATTTGTGATTGCTGGTAGATATTTTGGTATTGGCGAATTATGTTTAAAAAATCCTTTTCTTATATATTTATTTAGCAGTTCTTTTTTAAAATCCTGTTTTTTGCGTCTTTGTTGGTTATTTATTATATTAAAATGATTCCCTTCAGTGGTGGATTGTGCTGTTTTCTTTCTTTGTGTATTCTAAATCATGAAATTGAGTTATTTTGCTCTCTGAATTGATCTGATGGTATAGAGTTAGCGAGAGTTCATGGCTAGTTTTTCTCGTGTTTTATAAAGTTTTTGCTGACCGATGTTTTTGTTATTTGTAAAGAGGAATCACCGGAGAAATTTCTGAAGATTTTGTGCAATTTGGGTATAGAGAAATAGGAATATGGTGGACCCTAATGCTAATATGCCACCATCCACAGTGGCTTCTCAAGCCCAGTGGTGTGGTGTGGGTTATACTTCTGATCAAGGGGCTCATATGAAGAATATGTTAGAGGATACATTAAAGCAACCTCAAGTTAGCGCCATGAATGGACGCAATGGTACAAGAGTCAAATCGCCAAAAAATAGTGCAGATGGTTTGCCAGATACGGCAATTGAAGAAGGTTATTATTTCTATCTGTTTTGTTAATTCAAATTCTGAACTAGTGTTACCTTTGTATAGCTCATAACAAACTAGAATCCGAACATTATTTGTTTTGTAGGATCAAATGATGACACCTCTTACCCAGAACAAGAAAACTCACATATTGAGCCTGTTTTCCCAGCACATCCCCTAATGCCTGAATACTTCATCCCGCACACCCAGTTGGAACTTGGGCAGACAATTGTCAGTATTTTTCTCTGCCTATTTTTATCGAAATCATCCAACTCAATCTAAACATACAAAATGTTTTCCCCCTTAATTCCATTCATACTATATCCTCTGATACACTTTATATCTATCTCAACAGACTTGTGCTCCATATCCATATTCAGATCCGTATTATGGTAATATGATTGCTGGTTATGGACCTCAACCTTTGGTATGTATGACAATTGAGATGCCTGATGTGATGTTGTATATCAATGTTTAATCGCATCATTCGACAATCCTATGCTTCCATTGTTTTAGGTACACTCTCCATTCATTGGAACGTCACAGACACGTATGGTCTTGCCTCTTGAAATGACAGAAGAACCTGTCTATGTGAATGCGAAGCAATATCATGGAATTCTCAGACGAAGACAGTCACGAGCAAAGGCTGAATTAGAGAAGAAACTCATAAAAGATAGAAAGGTATTTATTTCAATGGGCTTTTTGTAAATGGTAAATATTTGACACTTTCTGTTTGTGGAAAATGGGGAATTGAACTTATTATATTTATCACTAAACCCAAGTGGTTGCAGATATTATATACTTTTTAATTACTTTTGTAATCATAATTTTTAACTCTCTTTCATTTTTGCAGCCATATCTTCATGAATCACGGCATAAACATGCAATGAGAAGGGCGAGAGGGTGTGGTGGTCGTTTTCTGAACACGAAGAAGGGTGGTGATGCCAATGGAAGTAACCCCTTACCAAAGAGACCTGGAGGATCTAATGTTGGCAATCCAATGCATCCAACCAGTTTCTCTGGTTCTGATAATACACCAGATGACGATGCTATGGGAACCTCGGATCCCAACATCAAAAACAGCCAGGAATGCTCTAGTGAGCATAGCAATAATCAATCTCATACACATGCCAACAACCATAACGGTGGTAGCTTTCAACAACATACAAGCTTCCCGTTTAACATAGGAGATTGTTCTGGTCCGCAGAAGCAGAATGGCATACTTGCAAAAAGCTGCCAAACTGTCACCATCCAGTGACCAGTGATATCAATTGGCAAGACTGGTTCTTCTGGTATCACCTTGCCCCCATATTACTTAGCTCTGCAAATTTGCCGGTTCATTTCTTAGTGCAATCTGACATTTTGGAGAGAGAAATCCTGGTCATGATGTTGATGGGCAATTCATTCTTGGCTTGATCTTTATACATTCTCTACCCCTCCTTTTAATGTGTAAATAATAATGGCAATGTGTGGAAGTAGGCTTAAATTGATGCGATTCATAAATCACATCTAGGATTCTATATATGTAATAATCAAATTCGTAGAACTCATTATTTTCTAAAAATTTGGTTACTGTTTTTTCTTAGTTTCTGTGTATAGGAATACTGTATACAGCTTTATGTATGTTGTATGATGGATTAATATTTTTTTAATAGCAATTTCATTAATTAAAATAAAGTTAAGCCCATTGGCTGAAGGTGTTGCACCTGGTGTATTTGGGAGGTTTCATGGGGAATGAGATGGAAGTTTCTTGCTTGTTAATTGCTATCCCTTCAATGATCTCCTTACTCCAGAAGCATCTCTTCAGGTTGTAGAACTGAAACGGATAGAAAATAGCCATAATTCTACCAA
Source organism: Zostera marina (assembly GCA_001185155.1). Classification (NCBI taxonomy): domain Eukaryota; kingdom Viridiplantae; phylum Streptophyta; class Magnoliopsida; order Alismatales; family Zosteraceae; genus Zostera; species Zostera marina. The sequence continues at coordinate 269,015 of LFYR01001125.1, read as the reverse complement.
AAAAAGCTTAAAATGACAATCATAAGTGACGGATTTTTTTGGGGGAATTTCCGTCAATATTTTCCGTCATTTATAAGGTGTTTTTCTGTAGTGTGATGCTCAATTTGTTCACAACTAATCTGTTAACATCTTTCTTTGAAGTAGGTTTGTCAAACAGCTTGATCATGACTACATTTACATCTCCCACAGCCTACCTTGCTCACAATCCGTCTCTTTCCACCTAAATTGTTTTTTTTTAATCTTACACTTGGTATTGATGTTGAGAAAGAAACAAAAGTTAGATATAATTGTTGATTACTTCATTGCTGATGTGTGTTATTTGAAATATTCTCTTCCATATTAAAGTAAACTAATATAATCTACCCAAATATGGAGAATATCCAACTGCATATATTCTAACATTGCTGTCTGCTGATGTAAAGCAGTGATAAGTGTGATCTGAATTTCCTTTATTCTTCAGACATGTTGTGTAAATATAAACATATAGTTATATTAGACTCCAATTTTAAGTGATTGGGATTCTAATTAAAGAACAAAGTTATACAGTGATTTCCAAATAGTGAAGATTTTACTGGCAGAATAAGATAGCAGATCAGATGAAGATGTCAAACACCAGCAGCATTCTGTGATGATAAAATTTTATTGTGATTTTTTTGTCAACAGATTTAAAAATCAAAACAATCAATATCATAAAACTTTGGTGGGTGCATGACGTACGTCTTTGAATTAATTGGAGACTTCAATCTTAAGACCCCTTGTTCTTCCTGGAGCACCTCCTTTAAGTGAAGATACATCAAGAACAAATCTTTCCCTATACATACAAGAATAAAACAAAGAAACTGTGTTTGTTAAGGTTTTATTCTTCTTTTTTTCAACCAATGATTATGGAAACTAAAAATACTTTGCTGGAATTTACTTATGCTTACATGTTCTTAGATCCATTCTCAATTTCATTAGAATTGCATTGGCACTGTATGACAAACTTTTGATCAGTTTCATCACATACTGAAACTTCTCTCTTTATGCCTGAAAAGATAGCTCAACAAGAAAATGTGTAAAAAACATGAAAAAAAAACCCAGAAACAATGTTATCCTTTTTTACTTACATGGTTGAGAAGAACCATTGCTAGCTCCATCTAACCCAAGTATTTTCTATAAAAAATCATCAAAAAAGTTTAGCCCATTTTTATTATTATATAGAAATTACAAAATTAAACAATTGCAATACCTTGATGTTTTCATAGCAAGTTTGAAGGTTGTCGTTTATCAATATATAATCAAATAAACCTGAAGATTTTCCTTCTTTAAGCTCTATCATTGCATTTCTCAGACGCTTTTCAACCTGTTCCTCAGTTTCAGTTCCCCTATTAACGTAGAGCACACAATTTAACTATAACATATAGTATAAAACAGTCAAATTTGAAAGTACTTGATTTCAATATTGAAAGTTAACCTTGCACGAAGGCGCTTCTCTAACTCATCAAATGATGGTGGGGCGATAAAAATAAATACTGCTTCAAGAGAACTATTTTTCACAGATCTAGCTCCTTGGACATCGATATCAAGTATGCATCTCTATAAAGAAAGAAACCAGAAGAGAGAGGGTCAATAAAGTCAAAATCATTATCTCAATTGTAATTAATCAACAATTATTACCCGTCCAGAATCAGTTACGGTCTCAACTGCTTCAATACTTGTACCATAGAGATTTCCATGAACAGATGCAGTTTCAAGAAATTTCCCAGATAAAATATCTTTCTCCATTTTGCTTCTCTCACTAAAATGGTAATGAACTCCATCCACTTCCTTCTGTCTTGGGAGTCGAGTTGTATGGCTTACAGAAAATCCAAATGTGGAAGGAAACTCTTCCATAAGCTTTGAAATTAGGGTTCCTTTACCAACACCAGAAGGACCGCTGATTACAACTGGAACCAAACCATCACCTCGTACACCCTTGCTCCAAGCAACTACCTCTGTACCAAGTATCTTCTTCTGTTCTCTAACAAATGGTGTGTCCACCTGCCAAAACACACGAAAGAATTAAAGCTAAATAATTTCTTCAAAAAATATATATTATATAATCCTAAATTTAACCAAACCTCAAGGAACCAAGCACAATCATTCATTTCACTGCCCCTCTTCGTAATCAAAATCCGATCTGTATTAAGAAGAGAAGCAGAGTGGCCTTTAAAAAGCCCAGGCTTTGTGCCTAACACAGTAGGAGTTATCCTGCATAATATATACCCAAATCCATCCTTTGTTTCGTATTTGAACATTGATGACATGTCAGATGTAAACATACTCACCATTTTCCAGTTGACTTGAAATAGATAAGAACATTAATTGACAAATCTGCATCTTTGCTTGACTCTGTGATGACATACTGAATAGATAAAATAAATAAAAAATTGTTATCATATAAATTGAATCAAGAGAGTTGAGATTAATAAATGACAAGATGGATTCACTTACTATCTTGTCATTTATAGTAAGGGTTGTCTTGGATTCAGGGACAGAAATCGGTAGGGAATCATCAAATCCATTCATACGAAGGTTTTGTCCTTCCTCGGCAAAAACTTCCTCACCCTGGTTTTATAAACATCATAAGCATGAATACTCCCCCAAAAATATATGATTTAGAATAATTAATAAAAGCACAATACAAGATAAAAGTTTTAGTCGTTTTTAAATAAATACCATGTAGAGAAGCTGTGGAATTCTCTGAATTAGCTAGTGTTAACCTGTAAGAGGAAAAAAATGATGATGAATATAAGAAGAATATGTTACATAGATCTAAGTGATTATTGAATTTCAAAGAAAAACTTGAAAGAAAAACATAAGATAGTTTGATTTTATAAGTAAATTGAATAGGATATGAGTATCCATCCTATAAGGATATAGCAAAACAAAACAAAACAAAACAAAAAAACAGTTTCTTTCTTCAAATGAACGAATATGAAACATCACAATAGACAACGAAGAATTAAAATATATTTCATAAACTCTATAAAGGAGATCAAAACCAGAGAGCAATAGTAAACAGATTACTTGATAAAGAAAATCCCAAATCCATGTATGTGCGAAAGAAAAAAGAACTTATGCGATCTGATGATATGTGTATTTATATCAAAAAAAAAATGCGAGAAGCAAGGAATAAATATGGAATACGGGCATTTTAGCTATTTTAGGATAAAATTGTATGAACACAAATAGAGACACCTAGTTCCTGGGATAGAAGAAATGGGCAACAGTGCAGCACCTTCCTTTCGTTTTCTCTTGACGACCTGGTCACTCAATCTCTCCTCTCTCTTTACCCCAAATGGGTCTAAAAAAGATCAAAGAAAGATCGATCTTTTCCTTCTTCTTCAATGATTTCAACAATGGAAGGAAGATCTTCTAGCATCAAAGAAGCCCAATATTGGATGGTTCGCATACGGAAAAATCGGAGAGGAGAGGAAAACGCGGAAAAGAAGAAGATTTGTATCTAAGATTTTCCATATTGCTTCTTCCTTACCTTTCCGACTCCACCTTTTCAATCAAAAGAAATTAGTCTATGTCTAAAACTCCATTAAATATAAAAAAAATATTATAAAATGTCCATTGTCCTGACAAATGGTGTTAAATTATTAATTTAATTAGGTCAGAAAATAAATTAATTGATAATACATTAATATTTAATACCATATTGATATATGATTAATGAGTAAATTTGAAATTATTTCATTTAGAATTCAATGTTAAAATATTTTATTAAATGAAGACTAATCTTCTGAGACAGCGTATCTAGTTACTGTATAATTAGGCTACATATCTAATGGAAGAGAGTTAATAATTTTTTTTTTTTATTTCTATATTCTATGTAAATTGAATATTGCCCTTATTTTTTTAGGGCAAGCATTCAGTGCAATATCACTAAATGTGTTATTTGCACCGTATGCATTTAAGCCATTGTATCTGTGGATGTAATGTAAGTCGTATATTCCTTAATAGTAGTTGTAGTGTAGGATTAATGTTTATTTGCCGAATAATAGAATTCTTATGAATAAATTAGTAGGTAGAGTGTCACTAGGTAGCTAGTGTCGTACTGTAGGTTACTGACAGTTAATTTTTTTTTTCCTGACATGTCCTAGGTAGCTGGTGTCGAACTGTCTTGTCATGACAATTTTTTCTTCTTCCAAAAGTTTTCAATGCAAACGTACTTCAATTACAGAGTAGAACGTACTTCAATTGCAGAGTAGAACGTATTTCAATTGCAGGGTATAACATACTTCAATTGTAGAGTAAAACATATTTTAAAAATAAAAAGACAACCGTACCTCATTCCAAGAATAAAAAAAATGTAACTGAGCAGAAACACTTACCTTATAAACGAATAGAGCATGTAGATTGCAAAGAAATAGATAAGAATAAATGAAATAAAAGGAAAAAGTAGATATATACGTGAGATTTGGATGAAGATGTATACAATTTTTTAAGATGATATTTGACATGGTGAATGGTGAATAGTAAACGTTCGATGGGTCATATGACGTATTAAATAGCTTAGTCAAGTCGTGTATTAAATAAGAGACAAAAAGAAAATGTTTTATTCGAGATTTATTATAAAAAAACTATATAACATTATTTCAATTAAAGTTAAAACACAGTATTACACCGAAAATAAACCGGTGTCACTCAAAAATAACAAAAACACCTCGAGATCTGGATCTGGTGTCGTACACTGGATAGTTAATACCGTCGTGAGGAATAAAAGTCATTGGATGTCAGATGAACGGTTGTGATTGAGGTCGTCGCATATATCACAAATAAAGATATTGTACCTGATAATTTCCCTATTTTTTTAATGAAATTTTAATTGTTTAAAAAAAGTACTTTTTTATATTGTTTTTATTTACTTTGAAATAAAATAATAAGTCCATTAAAAAATGATTTTTTAATTCACACATGTTAATATTTATTATGTTAATATCAGTCGAATTTGGTAGTCTACCTAACATTGTAGAAGAAGAAAATAATAGAATCTTTTCATGAGAAATAAATGTTGACATTCAAAAAAAAAACAATTGATGAATCTTTTTTTTTTTATAAAACTAAGGATATTTTTCTAATTCTACTTCGAGTGATATATCAGAATCATATAATATATATCAGTTATAGGTTATATCGTAGTAAAAATTAAAAAAAAAACAGCGAGACTCAAATCTTGGGCACTCGAATTTGCAAAAATTGTAACAAGATGAATTGAACTTCAACTTATTTAGAATATGGAAATGTGCCTAACTAGCTTAGTAGTGGAACAATTTATCTTACTACTTTCATTTTTCCTTTTCAATTTTGAACTCCAATTTATTTATTTATAAGTCAAGTCTTGGGGACTTGGAGAGTGGGGATATTGAAACATAAAATTTAAATAAAAGAATTTTACTTTAAATTGATATCTACAAACTTTCAGAGTTAATATATCAATTGGTAAAGTATCAAGAATCAAAAGAAGCTAAAATTCATTTTTTTAAGTGAAAATAAATAGACAAGAAGAGAAAAAATATATAGTTCCTATTTATTCCAGAACAGAAATTGCAACATCAATTTTTAACAAGTATTCTCTCGGTAGATTTCACCAGAGTAGCAGTTTACAAAAAGAATGAATACAGAACTACAAGAAATACAACTAAATCACTAATATGTTCATCTTGCTAAAGAAAAATACAAACATCAGTACTGCCTTTTTAAATTGTTCAAAAATTACTTGGCAAGGAGAAGGCTCACCAGGGGAGGCAGATACAGCAGCTAAGGTAGTCTGGTTACTTGTAACAAAGAACTAATATAGTTTGTATACTAGTAAGGAGAACAGGTATACTAGTTGGTAGGAGAGGCACCTGATTGACAGACAAACTGTGGAAATTGTCAAAGATTAGTAGTTTACACCACCATTGCCTGAAAAATATGGGACTTTTATATTGAGGTTCTATTAATAAATATAGCACTTGAATACAGTGAGTGGCATGGGACCTAAAGATATTTATTTGCAGCGCCCTGAATTTCAAGAAACAAACATTTCTTGCTGTCAGTGCATAAAATTTGGTGTAAATCATAATTTAGTCCTCTTTTGTTTCTGAGGTATGAAGCGAATTCCTTGTTTGCCAAGCTCAACAGTCCTCAATCTTCCATCATCTAGTGTAACTGATAAAAATGAAATTGGTAGAACATCTGAAACGACTCCCTTGTGCCTGCAACATTTAGATATCACGATAAAAAAAACTGTTATCTTCAGATGACAGTCTATATGACTTTAAATAACACATGATTCATTGATCATAAATCATAATAGGCATGCAAGTAATCAAGTTGATGGCCAAACGGTTAGAGTCAGGGGCCAGTTAATTAAAAAATGACGAGACAAGGTGCAATTTTTCATTCTTCTGGAAGTTGTATTCTTGTTTTGGTATCTTTATTTAAATAGTCGATTAATTAAATTTTCTTGAAAATAACTCACCAAGAATCATCAGAAGATTGATGAACCTCAACCCTCTTTCCAATTGCATTCTTACCAAGCTTCTGCAATATCCAGTCTGCATTCATGGGTTCGTCAATGTTATCTTCATGGAGTGAATGACCAAAACTTTCACCCAAAGAGAAAGGTCTTTTCCTCTTAGATCTCTGTCCTTTAACAACATTTCTTTCTTCTTCTTTCGGGAATGCTAAGGAGTGATTTTCTAAAATTGGTTTCTTGAATTTAAGCTTCAAAGATGGTCTGGAATCTTTGGGTAAAGTATTAGAAAAGGATAGTATCTCTGCATCATTGTTTTCTGTTTTAGCACCACTAGCTGCATCTCTGTGTTGCGTCTTCGGTATAATTACATCATTAATCTTGCTAACGTCAGCCATTTCACCCGAAATCTCTCCTACCTTTCTTCCTTCCGTTTTCCTCCTCCTGAAGGTGAGAATTTTTTTTGTTGAAAGTTTACGATCCTCAAGAGTATTGTTATTACCAACAATAGGTTCAGAGGTTACACTGACTAGATCCCCATTTTTGTTTGATACTGCTAATTGAGCAACATCACCAGCCTCAACCTCTGCAGTAATAAAATAAAACATTCAGATATCAAAAACATCTAAATGGTCTTATAAGTTATAACCACTAAGGCATGGAAATTAAGTAAATAGAATACTGAGGCTAATGTATAACGAATTGATAACTGATTAACTACAAAACTGATGTTAACCACTTGACTTAGTAGTAAAACTGTAAAAGACAATCTTGTTGGATGAAAAATAGACCGGGGTACAATCCCATAAAAACTGGAAGAAAAAAATTATCATTTTTTTTTTGAGAAAATGATCATAAAACTTAAAAAGTCAACACTGTTGCAGTAATATTTTCCCTAAAACAAAATTTAAGTTAATGAAAGGCAGGACAGTATTAGAATAAAGATTTTGCAGGAGATCAATGATTTAATATAATATACCTTTTTCATCATCAATTTGAATATTCTCAGAATGTGCATGTGACATATGCCGTTTGCTATCTATCTTATGCTGGCAAGACTCTTCACTTCCTGCCAGGATAAAGAAAACATATAAGCCACTAAAACCCCATACAATTTCTCATTGACGATTGATTTAATTATCTAAAACAGTTCAATAATAACCTTATGATTATCAATTAACACCATCTACAGGTTTGCCTTACATAGTCACAACAAGTTAAGTAGTCAACAACCAATTCTATTTACAGGCATATTCATGATCGTACAAATTGGTCTTATTTACCTAAACATCACAGGCAAATAAGGAAATATTAAGAGCTGAACATTTGAATATTGTTTCAAATTTTAATATAACAGATTGCAACAAACATGAGACACCCTGCTATTATGCTACAGTAGAATATGTCAAAATGATGGGCATTTGATCAGGTTAACTGAATCGAGTGAATTCAAATCTGTCCAAAGTAGATATGTAATTATAGAATATGGTCATATGGATATTGGAAAACATGGTAATCACTAAGAATATTTGATCAGTTTCAAACATTAAAAAATTATTCAAATATGGCAGGTATCTACTGTTTAGTACATTCGAATGTACCAGAATTTTGAGTACATTCTAGTCATCCTGAGTTTTGACAATTAAGATTAGATATGAATTCAATGATCAATGATCAAACGGATAATTTGGCACAATGGTACATCATATAAGCAAAAAGTAATACATCATATGTGTATTGCTGATTAGGCATTGTAATTGAGTTATTAAGCTACTTAATTTTTTTTGCACAATTAGGCTAGTTAATTAGAAGAAGTTTTGGAAACCCCTGAACATACATTGTTTAGATATAATCATGTAAATACTCTAAGAGAATATGGATAAATTGTGTAATTTAAATTAAAAGTTTCAGGTGCATATTGCATACCATTTGAGTTTGCCTTTTCTTGATCCTTTTGACAGCTTGATGCATCAGACATCGACGAACTATTCAACTTCCTATTTTTTCCACCAAAATGGAAAACTAACTTCGGGGCTTTTACAGATTCATTCTTACCTTCATGTTTCCCAGTAATTTCCTGAGGATACAGGCCATGGGGTGTATCTTTACTCTGAATATGAGAGGCTTCGTTATGTTTATTCAACAATACTTCAGTATTTCTTTTCTGATTTGTAAACTTTATTTTAGTACCAGAACCTGATGTTTTACATTGCATTGTATTATTGGGTTTACTATCTACAACACTGGTCTCCAATGTGTGTGCGGCATCATATCTTTCCATATTTTCAAAAGGCTTTTCAATTTTACCAGATTCTTGCAATGGATAACCTTTCTTTTTTATAGACTTTTTGCTTGTAGGACTCTTAGGAGCTTTTTTACCTACTCCGATAGCATTGTTTATAGCATTATAGGTTGATCCTTTGAGAGAAAATTTTATCGACCTTCCATAGTCACTCTTTACCATGGTTGTTTCATCAACTTCGTCATCTGAATAAGAAGAAATAGAGCAATATTCTTCCTGAGAAGGCAAGCCTGAAGCAGCCCGAAGCTTTGCAATCAGATCTTCATCGGCTATGTCTCTTCTCTTCCAAAGTTCTTGAACAGCATCATCAACATCTATAATCTAACCACATAAAAAACCCATGAATTTGCCTTTATTTGAGTAAAAATATAACTGGAATAACAAAACTTGTGCACAAACTTAAAAACCTGGTAACAGTCTCCACGACATGCAGCACACTTGTAGTGTAGATTTCTATCTGCTTGAAATTGCAAATATTTTCTCATCGCTGAGAAAACACATCAATAGCAATTACTGTTAAAGATATATGATATATTGATTATATCAATTTTCCTGTTTACCCTATTTCTAAATTGTAATCAATTTTTAGAAAAAAAATGTACTTCTTTGAAACTTATTGAACAAATATACAAAATAAAAGAAATGTGAGTTTAACGACTAAGCACGATTCTAAGAAGATTACATTCTTAGATTTTTTTTTGGAAATAAAGTAGAATAAAACATTGAGTAACATTGGGTAAATTTCCAATTAGCTGAGAAATCTAAAATGCAAAGCCCAACACGGTCAACAATCAACACCCAATATTAATTATAAACAATTAACCATTGTTGAGGACATTCAAGAATCTAAGTATCCACTATACAAGTACCTAATATTAATGACTGATCAATTCCATTGATAGAAGCTCGATCCCCTAGAAACTCTGATGTTTTAACAATTATGCTTATTTTTGTAAAATTTGAATCCTAACAATCTTTTTAGAAGAAGAAAAGTAAAAAAAAACACTCGAGTTTATCTTCCAGAAGCCCTGATGTTTTTAAAACTATGCTTATTTAGGTATGTTTGTAAGGTTTGAATCCTAACAACTTTTTAGAAAAACACCACGTTTATAAGAAACTTGATTGAATGTGTGTTAACTCCTTTTTGAATACATCTTTTCAGAATCGACAAAACTGCTCTCTCTTTTATTTTTAATGAGAAATAAGGTTCATCAAATCAGATTCAGCAGTAATATTCATTTACTGGTTGTTATCCTATTTTTCGAAAAGAAGAAATGTAGGATATCAATATATTTAGAGGAGTCCTTAAACAAATTCGAAAAAATACCTAATGGAATCGCATCGACAATGCACCCATCTCTGGCAAACATCACAGCATACCATAGGTGTTGGCTCTGAATCCCTATAAACCTACAGAAAACATGTATCATCATTATCATGTATGCCTTTATTGTTTAAAGTGCAAAAAATAAGAGAAAACCTAAATAAAATTAAACACGTAAGAAAAATAAAAAAATGTCATGACTACATGTCTACATGTCATTATTAGTTATTACTAGTATAGAACACATCTTATTATTAAAATAAAATTCCTAAAATAAAGATTGATAATTAAAATAATGTATTTGATAACAATGTTTCTAGCTGCAGAATATACCTTCAAGCAAACCGGACAGTATTTATCTTTCATAAATAGCCTCCCACAAGCATCACAGAAATTATAGCCTAAAAACCATCTGCAGGATTCCAGTGGCAGAACACCATTAAGAATAATACAGACTAAATGCCATGCCTTAACTTTTTTTGTGTGTGCCATTTTGTAACTAGAAAAAACTGAATAGTGTTGAGATATTCAAATTTTAAAAATAAAACTGACACCTACTCTCAAGTCTTAACTCCATAAGACCATAAAATAATAAAAAATTGGGGGCAGTACAAAAAATAGCTTCATCGACTCAAATACTAAACTTCACGTTAAATTAATAGAGAGGGATTTGAAGTAGCTAAAGATTACCTTGTGCTATGTCCACTACCATGAACCGTGGACCCACAACTATGGCATCTGGTGTGTTTTGAACACAGGTAGGGACCATGACTAACATTCTGCAAGGTTTGAACATGGCACATTGGTTTGCATGTTATAGAAGGAATGGAGAAAATGGAAATGATTGTGAAGATTTACCTTGTGTGGAGGTTGTTGACAATAGCAATGGTAAGCGGCATCACACCTTTTACAAAACATGAATTTATTGGGATCACCAGCTCTTCGACATATCTGAAAGAAACCAAAAAGAATAGAAATGTCAAATATAAATCTAAGACAGTTCGTTATTCATTTATCCTAAATGTGAAAAAACATCTGCTTTAACCATGTCCTCGGAAGTTCATTATTGATTAGTGAAAAATAGCCCATCAAAATATGAAATCTACTTAAAGGTGTAATACTAAAGGTAAAACTATCGAGAAATGAGTACTGAAAATTCTAACCTCACAAACACGGCAGGAAGGGCATGCCCATGAGCTCCAATGAAACAGATCTGTTAGTATTTGTGACCAGTTAATAGTGTGAACTAAAAGGAAAATATTTGATAATTGATATGTGAAGTGTCAACTGCATGAAAAGTGATGCAACAGTTTTTTCAAAAGATAAATATTTGACTGTTATAATTGAGGTTTAAAGCTTAACAAATTGAATAAAAAATCACAACTACACTAATTAACTGCAGATAAAATAATGCGATTGTTACCTCTATATTCCGCCCAACTCTTTAGGCAACTTCTATGGTATTTTTTACTGCACATTTTGCAAGAGAGCATCTTTTTAGCTCTCTCACTTGATTCATTTTCACCAGAAAAGCATATTCGGCATATAACTTTGACAGAAGAGAAAAGTTGATCTGCTGCAACCTCACCATGGCCATCCTAACATAATTGTACACCAAAAAGAATATTGTGTATTGTTTAATTTTTGTATCAAAAATTACCATTCTTTAATAGAGAAAAATACTCCAACAAAACTACAGGATTTAGTCAACCCCGAAAGTAAAGAATTAGAAGACATTAGATTGACAAAAAAAACTTGAGGGAAATAATAGATAATAGGGTGGAGCTCATAAGATTTTGTAATATTATGAAGACCAGATAAACATCTCTATACCATACAGGTAAAACACTGCCTTTGTTATTTTAGGCCAATATTCAATTTGTTACATTAATATCGTATTTACATAGCATATACACTCTACTCAGTACCCAGTGTTTTTTCCATTCTACAATTATATCATTTTTTCAAAGTTGACGCAAAATAGACTGCAAAAATATGGGTAGAAAAGAGAAAATCATCATTTAAAAAACCCAAATCAACCCATTCTCACATTTCAACCTTCATCCGAAAAACAAAAAAAACCACAAAAAATGGATGGATTGCATCTCCAATTCTCAGTTGAACAACCACATATGTTAAGATATCATACACTCCAAGTCTCCAAACAAGACCTAAACTTTATAGTTTATACAACGAGAAGAAGAAGAAAACACCAGAAACAAACAAAGATTTAACAAACCACCCAGTTCTAAACCCTAAAACGCTAAAACCATCAATAAAACAGCCCAACAGATAACGGAAACTCACATCAACAGCAATACCCGTCTCCAGCTTCCTAACGTAATCCTCTGCAGCCTGAGATGCCGCAACAGCTCGCCTCTGCAACACAACCCTTTTAGCTTGTGCCGAACCCGTACCCCCATTCGTCCCTTCCTCCCCATCTCCAACACTTCCTCGAACTCCCCCACCATCCTCCTCAACAACCTCCACCAAATTCTCCTTCACCACCGGCTCAATCCTCGGCACAAGCACCCTAACAACTGCCTTACCATTCCCATCTCCTTCCACCCTGTCATCAGCCCTAACCCACCACGGATCCCTGACGAGCTCTTCTATCTTCTTAACAACGTCGACCTCCAACCCGAACCTCCTCCCTCCGAAGCCGCAGTAGCAGATCCGCTCGCTGAAAGAGAGAACTAAAGAAATAATTAGAGAGAGAAGAGACAATGAGTTTAGAGAGAAGGGATGTGAGGAGAGACCCAGTGATTGGGCAAGCGACATGGAAGGCCATCTTCTCGCAGTCTTCTCACATATAGAAAGAAGCCCAGACTCCAGACCAGGTGTGTCGTTGGTGTGAAGTGATCGATTGCGAGGGAGAGATCTCTGACTTTGGTTCGATTTGAATTGAAAATAAAAAAGACGAAATTTTTATTTGGGAGAAAGATAAAAAAAAAAAGAAAGAAAGGGGAATGCGAATTAGGGATTTTAGAAGTGAGATCGATCGATCGACCGAGGTAGTTGTAGTAGTAGTAGCAGTAATCGGGTAAACGAGGTATCGGGTTGGCTACTTTGTCTAATTATGTCCTTAATTTTTTTTTTAATACCTGCCAAATTTTATAACCAACCCCTTCCATATTACCAAAATTAAAGGTTCAGCATACCCATAGTCCATAGACCATAGTTAGGTGTGTAAATGAATCTGGGTCGAACCCGGACCCGTAGGTTCGGTAATTATAATAGATAATAATTAATATATTATCTTAACTTTAGTATTTTAATTATAAAAGTATTCCCTTAGGGGCTAATATGAAATGCTATTGGGTGTTTGTCGTAACATACATGGACAAAAATAAATAAAAGGTATAGACAACACATTAGTAGGCCTCCTGAGGTAGTCCTTAAGGAGGTTATTAAAGACATCAGTTTTTCCTTTGATTCAGTGTATTACAAGAAAAACTGTTGTCACCCTTTGGAGACATCTATGATAGAAGTATGGGAGATTAACCTCCTGATGCAGCATATCTAGTTACTATATAACTGGACTACATAGCTAATGGGAGAAAGTCAATGAGTTTTTTGATTATTTCTTTTTACTTCTGTTTCTATTTTTCTATACTCTATTTTTGTAAGCTTGACATTAGTTTTATTTTAATGAAATTTAATTGCTTCAAAAAAAATTATAAAAGTATTTATTATAATTTTTTAACTTTAGTTTATTTTTTAAATTATACAAGTAACATAATTAATTAATTACACAATTAACATAATTAAATATCTAAAGATTATTACATAACTTTTTGAATTTAATTTTTATTTTATATTTATTGATTTAGACTTTTAATTTTTAAGTAAAATTTCTTATTTGGACCCAGACCTGACCAGGGCCTGAATTTTTTTATGGGTCTAGGTTGGGTTCAGATATTTTCTTTCTGGACCCGTATCAACTTCATGGGTCCAGGTCCCCGGGTCTAAGTCAGTCAGCACAGACCTGACCCATTTACAAACATCCATAGTTAAGGGTGAGAACGAGGTGGGTCGCCCCAGTTCCGTCCCTCGATGGTAACCGAGATCGAGGCAAAACCCCTTGCCTCATTGCCCCCCATCATATTTTGGGGCGGGTTTCGAGGCAGGGCGAAACTCGGGCGGATCGACCCGATTTTAAAAAATAATAATTTTTTAATATATTCTATTACAGTAATATTCAGGTGCGTAAAATGCGAAATATTTTGTTCATTAGATCGACCTTGCATCGTACATGCGTTAGTGTCTTGTGCAGTATATTATTTTACGTCGTACATGTGTTAGTGTCTTGTAAGTACATTATTTTAACCATTGAATTAAATATTAATGGTCACAATTTAATGACGCACGACGACACATTCAAGGTATTATGACGCACCTGAAATGCATCATATTTTATTCTATTATATATAAATTATTAGAATTAGAAATTTATTATATTTTAAAACTTAAATCTCCGCCTTTAAATCTTATGTCTATTTTAGATTTACCTTTTGTTTTTACTTTTAAAAATTAAGGTAAAAAGTCTACCCATTATAAATTTTAGACTTACTCTTTTTTTATAATTCCAGGACAGGTCCCCCAGATCATCGTCCGCAGGCCTGAAACAGGAGATCAGGATACTTGATCCGTCCTGTTCTGATACCGAGGCAGGACCGTTCATCCGTTCTCACCCTTACTCATAGTCAGTTTATATAAAAACAATACGGTACGTCCACCCGGAATGTACCAGCGGTGAATGTCGTCCATTTACGATCTCACGGCCATTTCCGTGTTCGGATGCCGTTCCTGATTTTTGCAAGGTGTCCGTTTGGAACATGTGTCGTTCCAGATGCGGACCCTATATAAAAAATCATTTTATTTCATTTACAAATCAACGGTATTAACTAACCAAGATTCATTTACAAATCAACGATAGTAAATTAACTGAAGTAATTAAAGAAAAATAAAAGGCTTAGGAAAGACTCAATCTAATGAGAAACCATGGGTGATGGGTGATGACAGTTTCTTATGTTTTGCAACTTCCATGTTGCAATGCAAACCCCTTCCAACCGTAATCCATGCGATGCTTTGAATTTGTCTTCATTGTATGTTAGATTTAGGTTCTCTGAATTTTCCTTGAGTAACACTTCGCGGTCTACTTGCTCCTCGTGCCATCTTGTGTTATTCTTTTTCCAAATGTGCCAAACCATATTAGACCCCAAGCTGAAGCTTCACTGTTCCAATTCTCTACTTCTTGTATAATTCATCCTATTTTCCCCTTACTTGGGTTTCCCATCGTAGATTACGTTTCTTGAGCAAAAAACTTATTGACTCTCTCTCATTAACTATTTAGTCTAGTTATACAATAACTAAATACGTTGTCTCAGAAGGTTAGCCTCTCATACTTTTGTCATAAATGTTTTCAAAAGATGACAACATCTCTTCTTGTAATACACTGAATCAAAAAAGAGACTGATGTTTTTAATGACCTTTTTAAAGATTACTTCAAGAGACCTACTAATGTGTTGTCTGTATTTTTTATTTTTTCCTGTTCGTATATGTTACAACAAACACCCAATAACATTCTTTTCTTATGGTTCTTATAAGATACTTAGATGATAAATTTTTTAAAATTTTATCTCACTATTTTCATTATTTCATTTTTTTTTTTTAATTACAAACCCGAAACAGATTTCATTATAAACATTGAACAATGATCATTACACTCCAATATTCATTCTCCTTTTTTGTTCTTCATTCATCATCTTCTCAATGTCACTCCCAAGTCAGCTACCTCTGCCATGGATTCTCATAACACCATTAAAGAATTTTATGCTGGGAGATTAGCTATTAAGATTATGAGAGTCCAAAGTTTGAATCTTGCTGTGCAAATAGAAACCATTAAAGAATTTTGAAATGTTATTAATCTATCATACTGAAAACAACATTTAAAGTATTTTAAGAAGGTACAAATGTTGAAGACACGTTGTTTTTTTACAATATAATGAATGACATTTGGGTTCTGATATATGGAAAAATAGTCAACTAACCTGCTGAAGTTGAAAGTTTGTGAAGATAGTAGATGAATACTGCCATTGTTTGAACTCTTTCTTCCTCTTCTTCAAGGGTTCATTTCATTGTTTGAGGTAGGGGTTGGTTGGGTAGAATCTAGATTGAAAAAGGGTTATTTGATTTGATTTTATTGATTTTTTTGCCAGCCATTTTTGGACGGAGATGAGTTCATTGTGTTACTTCTGCCCAAACTGCATCTGTCCGAGCTCTCAGAGACCAGTGAAGCGTTACAAAAGCATTCTACGTGGGATATTTCCTAAATCACCTGTGCGTTTCTCTTTCTTTTTCCTTTTTCATCATCATCATCATTCTAAGGGTTTTTATTTTATTTCTGATTTGCTATCTATCTGGTTGTCTATCATCATCAAATCAACTTGTTTTTTTAATGTAAAAAGATACAATCTAATGAAATGACATGATTCTAAGATGGGTTTTTACTAAAAACTCACTCTCATATAAGAATACAAAAATTTCAAATTTTTACATTTTTTTTTATTAAAGTTTATGAAATTTTCTATCATTTCTTATTGATTCCAGGGTGAAGAACCCAATGAAAAGAAAATTGGAAAATTGTGTGGATATATCTCTAAAAATCCTCACCGGGTAGAAAAGGTACCTTCATCTAAATTTCAGATTTTCTTACATATAAAGGGGGGGGGGAATGAGTAATAGAATTCTTCAGAGTGATGGCTTTATATGAACAACTAGAATACGAATTCACCTCTTGAGGAATGATTAAAGGTTTGAAATGTTTTCAAGGATATTTTTTTTTGAATAGTACCCTTTCCTTCCTGCAACAATTTGGACATTGCCTACAGTTAATTTAACAGTATATTACTCAATAAACTGTGTCTGATATCCACGAATGTTTACTGAATGGTGAAGTTATGGATGATTCATCTTCTAAACAATATTTTTATGTATTACACAAGTTAAATTTTACTATATGGTGATATGTTGGATATTAGATTACCAAAATTCTGGACAGAAAGTGCTACAATGCATTGAGAAATGAAAATTTCTATATTGCAAGTGCTGTTTTGTGCATTTATCGGAGGGTTCTTCTTTCAAGTAGAGAGCAGATGTGAGTTTTTCTTACTCTTAAAAAAATACAAACACTTGTTCATCTATAAACATTTTGGACTACTTCACAGGCCACGGTTCGCAGATAACTTATTGAATATCATACAAACACTTTTGGATCAGACAAGAAATGATGAAATGCGTATTTTAGGCTGCCATACTCTCTTTGAATTTATAAATAGTCAGGTGCGTGCACTGGGATATAAGTTAAGATTCACTTTTAAAGTCCAATTAAATATGGTGAGCTGCCTGTCAAGATAAATAATGATTTTCTTTCTTTCTGAATTTCAATCATTATGGAATATAGACGGACGGGACACACATGGTCATCATAGAAAATTTCATTCCAAAACTCTGTGATCTGGCTCTGGAATTAGGAAATGAAAATAGAGTTTGCAGTTTGCGGTGTGCAGGGCTTCAAACATTATCGTCTATGGTATTTGATCTTTTTTCGAAATGAATAAATATTTATTTCATGAATAAAAATGTTGAGAATACCCAAGTGATCTTATGACAATAAAATTTTGCATTAATTCATGACTAATGAGTTCTATTCTTGGTAGGTATATCACCCAATGGTTTTACCTTTCTAGGAGGGGTTTTCTCTGTTTCCAACAAAAAGTTGAGAATAAACTAGGTGTGGTGTACTCCCATTAAAATTTAAAACTAAAAATCTAACAAATAATTAACACAAAAGATCAATCAATTTTCCTCTCAAGTTGAGAATAACAAATGGTTTGTTCTCTCAATTTTCTTTGCAAAGATAATGCTCATACATCATCGATCATTCTATGGTATTTTTCTAAAAATTGAGAATAACAAATGCTTATACTCTGATTTAAGAGAAGACACACCTCAAGGCACACCTTGACTAAGTGGGTAATTGGGTGTATATGGATATAGATCCACTTGATTACCCAATTAGATGTTTAAATTAAAATGAGCGTATACTTAAAATAGAAACATAAGCGTCAATCTGACTGTTCAGACTCACGTCTTTAGGGTTTAGTTTACTGAAATTTTGTTTGTGCAGGTTTGGTTCATGGGTGAGCATTCTCATGTCTCAGAAGAATTTGACAATGTAAGTTCAATATATTTTTCTTTCACCGAGTTTATATAATTTCCTCAATTGCAAGGATTCGGTGAATGATTTACAATCTGTTTCTTTACTATGCATTATATTTTATGAACTAAAACCAAACATACATGGTTGCATATATAATAAAAAAAAACATAAACATTACACCTCCATTGAATATAATTTTGACAGTTTTAATTATAAATACGTTTGATCGATTTTTAATATAGAATCTAAAACATGTGATAATTTGATATATCATATTCATCGACATCAAGGATCTATGAATGTGGAATCTTCTTCTTATTAAAATTTAAACTACTAACTTATTAACTTGTATAAAAGAAAGCTCATTAATTGTGTTTGATTGATTTCCAAAGGTTGTTTCAGCCATCCTTGAAAATCATGAAAGACAATCTAAAGAAGCAAAGGATTCTGCTGATAGCACAAGTACTGAATATGTGCGTTGCCCTTCGGTGCATAAAATGATAACACTTGCATCATCTTCATTGGGAGCAATGTCGAGGATTCCTTCTTGGAACAGAATTATTAACAAGAAAGGGGAACTAAATCTTACCTTGTGAGATTTTTTATCGAGAACTCATTCACCCCTTCTTGTATTTCTTTTCAATCATTGCCATTATCTTTATACATATTCTTATATCATATTTGTCAGGGAAGAAACAAAGAATCCCAGCTTTTGGTCCAGAGTATGTATCAATAACATGGCCAAGTTAGCCAAGGAGGCCACAACCATACGACGTGTAATAGATTCTATTTTTCGGTATTTCGATCATGAAAACCTTTGGTCATCTCAATATGGTCCATCTCTTTCAGTTTTATATGATATACAAGTTGCAATGGAAAAATATGGTATGGATGTGTTTTTCTTGTAATCAGGAGTATGTTTTATTTTTCCAAACTTCCCTTCAAATACCACAAATCTAAACAAAGTAATCATGGAAAAATTATTCTACAAACTAAAACAATTTGTTTATGCAAGGTCAAAATACACACCTTTTGTTGTCAATCTTGATCAAGCATCTTGACCACAAATCAGTATCGAAACATCCTAACATACAACTAGGCATTGTTGAAGTCATCACCTGCCTTGCTTACCTATCCAAAGATCAACCATCTTTTTCTACAACCAGTGCAATTAGTGATCTCATAAAGCATTTGAGGAAAATAATGCAGAACTCACACAATAATGAAACTTTGGAAGCTGAAGTTATCCATTGGAATAATATATATCAATCAGCGGTTGATAGTTGTCTTGTACAGTTATCCAGCAAGGTACATCTTTATGATACTCAATGTGATCGTTTTCTGTTATGGGTTTCTTTGTGTGTGTGTGGGGGGGAGGGGGTGCTTACAGTATTTTATTTATTGTTCAATTTTGGACAGCACTTTGACTTTCATCTGAAATGGCATGCTAACCTTAAGAAAGCTATGTTGTATGTCTTTCCAAAAGCTTCAAGCACTAAGAAAAAGATTTATGTATACATTATTTTCTTTCTTTCTTCATGTGATGCTACCTGAGCCACTCAATGTCTTAATGAAAATGAACTTCAGAAATCATCATGCCATCATGCATGGCTTAATAAATTATTAGCTTATATACATATTTAGACATTTCTGTTTGGAATTTGATTATAAAATAAGATCCTTTTACCTGTCTGTACAGATTGACAATGCTGGACCTGTTCTTGACATGTTGGCAGTGTTGTTAGAAAATTTGTCAACAACAGTATCAGTTGCTAGGAGTACAATATCTGCTGTTTATCGTACTGCACAAATAATTGCAGCAGTGCCAAACTTATCTTATATGAACAAGGCAATGTTGTTGATAATACATTAACTGTCATGTCTAGCTATTTTATACCATCTTTAGGTTAATTTTGTATTTTCTGTACAGGCATTTCCTGAAGCATTGTTTTACCAATTGCTTCTGGCAATGGTCCATCCTGATCATGAAACACGAGTTGGATCTCATCGCATCTTCTCTGTTGTTCTTGTTCCATCCTCTGTTTGCCCTCGTGATAAGTCAATTACTCTAGAACCAACTAAGAGATATGATCTAATAAGGACACTATCGAGAACTGTTTCTGTCTTTTCATCTTCTACTGCTATTTTTGATAAGCTAAAATGGGAAAAACATAATAATGTCAGGGATCAGAAATGCAGCAATGAAGGAGGATTAAAAAAATTGCATTCCTCTCAAAGCCGTATTTTTAGTATGAAATACAATGTCTTTTCAGCATCTACGGATACCGATGCAATTAGTAACTCTTCCAAAGTCATGGTAAGACTTAATAAATTGATTGATCATTAGTGCATATCAGTCGCAAATTTAGGGATTGGTTATATGTGGTCTTGTAATATTGGCTTCATGTATCAAATGATTCAAGTGTCATTCATTCATGTGATCCTCAGGACCTTAGGTTGAGCACACGGCAGATTACACTTCTTTTCTCATCAATTTGGGTTCAGGCAACATCTCCCATGAATACACCTGAGAATTATGAAGCAGTTTCTCACACATACAGCCTGGCACTACTATTTTCTCAAGTAAAGGTAAGAAGGCAAATAAACCAGTTTCACATCTCACTTGGTTTTTATAATTGAATCTATAAAACTCATGAATGCAAGTGTTAAGATTTATGCTTCACAGCTATTTCTCATTATGTCAAATTTATTGTTTAATTTATGTAATTGCTTGGTGTTTCTTTCAACTTCTGATTTAGAGAAAGACTGAAAATTTATGTTACACACACTTTATCGAGATAGAAATGCATTCAGATACAAGAAAGATACTTTGTTTTACTCAATAATTTTTTTGTAAAAGATCATGATGCATGTTTTTATTTCAATTTCTGTAAGCAGTCCTCCGTTATCGATGTGCTAATTCGAAGTTTTCAACTTGCATTTTCTCTAAGGGATATTTCTCTTAAAGAAGGTATGCATTTCTATTGGTCACTCCAGTTTATCTAATGGAGGATCTCTTTCCATATCATAAAGGGAGGTCTATTGCAATTATATTACCCTTTTCTATATTGCTTTTGTCAAATTTAATTAAAGAAACACGGTTGATTATAATTTTTATTTATTTTCCTACCTTGATCGTCTTGCAGATTCTTTGCCACCTTCACGTCGAAGGTCACTCTTTACTTTAGCAACATCAATGATTGTGATATCTTCAAAAGCTTTTAATATTTTGCCATTGATCCTTTCTGTTAAGGAATCATTGAATGAAAAAACAGTAAGTAGGTTAATGTTACTAATTATCTTCTTTTTGTCCAGTACTAACTTATGCTACTTAATTTCCAAATTGTTGAGTGGGTACCAGATTGATCCGTATTTACAACTAGTAGATGATTGTCGATTGCAAGTGGTGAGTAAATCAGCAAATAATACAATAAAAGCCTATGGATCTATTGAAGACGATGAAGCAGCTTTGAAATCTCTGTCATGTATAGTTCTAAGTGAAGGCCAGTCAAAAAACGCCATGCTTTCAGTAATTGTGAAGAACTTGCAAGCTTTATCAGAAGTAATTCCCCATTTTTAGTACAATCCAAATTTTTTTTTTGATAGCAATTAAATTTCATTTTTAGTACAATCCAAATTTTTTTTTGATAGCAATTAAATTTCATTTTTAGTACAATCCAATTATCATTACAGGAATTAAGAACTAATTTCAACACCTCATTGCAGTTAGAGATGAATGATGTAAAAAAGAAACTTGAAAAAGTCTTTTTACCCGACGACATCTGCCCTTTAGGAGTGCCAAGGATGCCAATGTCTCCTTATGGTTCAGGGAAAAAGGTGATTGTCGTTCGATTATATTTGGTGTGTGCATCTTTAATCTTCACCATCGACTAAATATTTTTCCTGCATGCAGGCTTCCTCTAATTTGTTTCCCATGGGTGAAGATTTTTCAATAGAAGTTTTTGAAGAATTAGAAGTCAACAATGAGCATTCCACCGAAACAAATATTTTAAACGCCGATAATATTGTCAACTCTGTATGTCATATGGTTGCTTATGTATTTTTTACTATTTTTTGTTGTTGCAGAAATCAAGTTTGTTCTTGAATTTTTTGCCATAATTGTTTGGTTTGATTTCCATAATTAATTGTGAAAATCAATTACAGATTTTGGAACCAGGACAACATGATCCAAGAAGGCCTTCAGTATCTACTGTATCTGAAGTGTCTTTTTCAGAAATGGCTAATCACTGTGAGGCTCTTTTGAAGGGCAAAAGGAAAAAATTGTCTGTTCTTGTGAGTATCAAACAAAATCAAGAAATGTTACTTACTGATCCCATTATTGATGAAAACGAGACAAATGTTCCATCATATGCACAGACTGTTCAGACCCAAAAGGTACTCAATCAAATCCTAAATAGATACCATAAAAAAATCTTGATTCTAATCTTACAACTCCTCTTTTTTGCAGCCTAGAAACCCCTTCCTGGATCATCATAACTCAATGTTAAAACAATATGATAATCCATCATCATGTGGAATAGAGAACCAGAATAATTCTCAGTTTTTTACATTGCCCACATCAAATCCATATGATAGTTTTCTCAAGGCTGCTGGACACAACACCCCCCCTTCCCATTACAATTCAAACAGTCAAACAACATAAAAAATGATTTCCTTTCCTCACTTGAAAGTTCAAATGACTTTTCTTGTAATAAAAAAAATCCATGAATAAGAATAGAACTCACGATCTAATGCAAATTTGATTGTTTTTTTTTTATCATTGATCAATTCTAGGGATATCTTTGGATGATTAACATTCATAGTTAATTAGCAGATAGACAAATTCTGCATTATATTTCAAAGTAGATAAAGATTACAGAGATATCAAAGCAAGACATGAGCATGAGTTTCAACACCATCTTATTATCCAACCGACCAGATCAAGATGATGCCGGAAAAAGCTTCACATTATCCAAAACAGGGCCACAGAGAGAGCCATAGTTGCTCTTCTTAGTATGGTAGAAGGAACTATGGAAACTGAGTCTAGTTCTCGTGTTTACGGCTTTGAACTTATACTTGGCTGTTCTGACCACACCTTTACCAGTCGATATAAATCCTGTTTTAAATGTCTCCTTCTCTGCAAAAGTAACAATCAACATGGATCCATGGCAGTCGTTCTCAGCATCTCCGATCATGAAGCTGAGATCGTACATTTTGTTGGGAACAGTTCTGACGATTTGGGCAATGGAGCTTTCTCTGCCGGCAATAAGCTCTATTGCATAATGACCGGAGGGTACATTGAAGTGAGTTGAATCGATGTACTTGACTGCCTTAAGTGAGTCAATGATCCATCCCGGAAGAGGTGAGGTGTGATCCTGCTGCATGGGTGGTAGGAGAGTACCATGCCCTGCGTATTTGAAAATATGAGGACCTTCCTCAAAATCTCCGTTCTTCAACAGATTGTCTCTGGTTGGTCTTGGAGAGTAGAGTTCTTTGAGTGCCACAGCATCAATCAGTGGCCCACAAGCAGGATCTTCTTGAACTCCAGGGTTGTGGAAGATAACAGTTGAAACTGATTTGGCAGCGAAAAATCCCCAAGCATATGTATCGCCTCCATTACTGCTGTACAGAGTCTGGAGAGGAAGGTCACCGGAGAGAGGTGGAACTAATACTCTCAGAGTCTCCTCCTGTGCACAAGTCCTTGAAGAACTGAAAGTGAGAGAATACCTTTGACCCACCTTCACATGGATGTTCTGTGATATCATGGCTTCATTACCAAGTCTAACGGCATGGTGGCCATGAGGAACTGCAAAGTACATCCCACCAGGCTGAGGTCCGCCGGAGATGTACTCCACAAGACCTTTGATTACCCAGTTCGGGAGTGCATGTTTTCCTAGTATAACCGTTTTGTTCAACATGGATGGCTTTGGGGGCTTTTCAAAGTTACCATTGGGAAGTATTGCTGCCATCAATCATCATGGTCAAAAAAATCAGATATATGAGATAAGTTCACCATTCAAATGGTTGGAAAAAGAAGAAAAAAATGTTACCATCAAGCTCAGCAGTGGCAGTAGATAGGAGAGTGAAGAGGAAAAGAATCAGAACACATGGTGGCATCACCATTTTTTTTTTCTTCACTGGAACAAAAAAAACTAATCGACCAACCCCAAGTTGAAAAAAAGAAAAGAAACCTCTGTTTAAATAGTTCTGAACTTCTGATGCAAAATCAGAAGTTGATAAAATAATTTATTTTACCAAGATCGATCAAAATGAGGTGCATGCAACATTTTGAGATCCACCAAAATTGGCATATCTGGTATGAGTCAACACTAACACTCAACAGAGTCAGTCGGTCACTATTTATTACACTTTCAATTTAAATTGTATTCCACACGGTACGTATGCCTCGAACTAATAACTCTGACTCACTGACTGATATTACAAATGGAAGAATCTGAGATCCTGCCGGTCATCCGACGATGGCTTAGGACAGACTGGAAAAACCTGTCTTTTGTTGGTTGCAAGTTTGCAATGAAACAGAAACAAAACCCATTACAGACAAGTAGACAACTGCACCATTTAACTATTCTACTATTGTCCATGTTCTTTCTGTAACAATCTTTTATGGTAAAGATGAAATGGGCTCAAACCAGTCAATAATAATTCACTAATCAAGAAAAAAAAAGGCAGCTTCCTTGGTGTTTGAGGACTGTTCCCAACATTTATAACTTAACAATAGTGATTGCTTGAATTGCACAGCACTACTGTGAAATTTGAATTCTTTTTTACTTTCCTTTTTGAAAGCATCTTTTTTTTTTACTAAGTTAATGTATCCCAACATGTGTGATGTGCATGGATCAAACACACTTCTAAGACACTCATCATAATTCATAAGTTTCAGACTAAGGACATGTAACAAAGAAACAAGATTTAATTAAGATCACACAACTGCACAAAATGTAATAACATCTAAATCAGATAATCACAAAAGATGCAAACTATGGTATGTGTGCTACGGCGCGCTTCAAATAGAAGCAATCTAAATTCTAAAGAAAGAGAATCGATGATCTGGAGGTATTCTCCAAATCTACTGGGCAGTCAGTGAGTAAGTCAGAAAATGGGTGCAAAATACACTGGCTAGAGCACTAACCAGAGAATATCCACCACACTATTTTCAGGCAATCGTGTAAATGAAAGATGCCTCCTGCTTTCCTCAGATTTATCTCATTTCAGATGGGTAAACCACCTAGCATATACAGATATACTTGGGAGTTGAGACTACCCCTTAATTCCATGTCTAAGGGCTACTATGACTGCAAAGTGTAATAGTCGATTCAATGAAAAATTATTTTAAAATTGACATCATTTAAAATTTAGTCACATTAAAATTTAGTCACATTATTAAACTGTAAAATTTTCCACTTTCTGAACAAGGTCGAGGTAAATAACACATTTTTTTTTTCTTTACAAGTAATTATTCAGAGATTTTCCCAATTCATTGTGTAATTTATATTACCAGGAAAAAAAAAATGAAAAATACACTCTTGAATTATGAGAACATATGGATAGTCACACTCATATATGGTTAAATAGTACCCCAAGTAAAGGTTCATAGGCTGGCACTGTCGTCAAAATATCCAACAAGACATTTCTCCAGCATGAATTCATCATTAACCCACGCATGGTATTTATCTTAAAAATGAGGTTAAGGAAATATAGATTAATAGTATGGAGGAATTCTAAAAAAAATTAAAGCATAATGATTAGATAAAAAATCAATAAGAGTATCAAGGATACTAAACAAAGAAGTGCAATCTTTTCCCGCAGCTTTCATTAGCATATCAACGCCTGTCAATTGCCACAAGGAAAGTGAGAACTCAGAACTTATCTGTCATATTTTCATGCAATAATTTTATCATATTTCATTACATTAATCATGAATTAAGTATCACTCTCTAAGTCTCTATATAAGCTGTTATTAGAGTACCAAATCAAAATGTAAATATCATCTTAATAGTATTATTTTTTGAAAGCTAGTATTTAAAATTTAAATAAAAGTTAAGGAGTATGGGATTAGGAGATGGGTAACCAGAGATAAAGATTGTAATTTGTAAACAAAGAATGATAATTTGAAAGTGGAAAACATCCATCTATGAATTTATAGGTGTACCTCCAGGATGGAACTTCATGTAAGGTGAGATGTTGTACACCCGGCCTTTTAGAATTGTCCATATAGAATCACCTGATTTATGCTGCTTAACTTCAGCGAGAGAAATCGGCCTTCTGTTAGTTTGCCCCTTTAGACCTAAAAATATTGATCAAAATATGTAATAAATAATACTAATCTGAGGGATCTATTCAGCATGGCTAAGTATAAAGATAAGCATATGATGATCGAGGAAATACTATCCCCATGGATTAATAGTGGTTGAGAGCAACTTACTATCTAGTTGCCAGCCTCTGCTCCTAAACTAAGTATACACATAGTGCATGTAAATTAGGAGTAGGAGGTAGTTTATTTTCTTTCATATTGTTTAACCACATGTAAATATGGATCGTTAACCCCTTTCCTTCATTTAATATAAAATTACCTTCTCAGCACATCCACACTTTTATTAACTTCTCAGCACATCCATCTCCGGCAAGCACCATCCGGATACGGTGGCGTGGCGGTGAGGGAAACTCTCAGTAAACTTACGAGGATTTAAGTTAATATTCAGTTTAGTTGAATTCTAATTTAAGAATGAGGCCAAAGAACTAACTTGATCTTAAACTTAAGGGTATTTTGGTGAAGATTTTTTTTAATTACTCTATTAGCAACTATTAAAAATTAAGATTTTTATCTCTATACTCTATGTAACTTGGGCATTGAGACCATCAGCCACCTATTTTTTAATTGCCCCTATACTAGAAAACTTCTTCTACAACTCTCTGAACATCTCAACCAGGCCCTCTGGAAAAATATCAAACTCCCCCATTCCGACCCTCACACATCCAGATATTAGAATTGGAGATGTAATAGAATCATGTCAAAAACTGACGCATCAGACTCCTTCATGGGGCCTAAATTGGAATGCTATTGGCTATTGGTTGCCTCACATGGCACATTTGGTCCGAACGAAACAGGAGGCTCCACCAGTACCCTCTCAGACCCCTAGAAGTCGTTTTAGCTGATATAGTAAAGGACTGCAGAATATCTTTTAAAAAAGAATGTGGTTCACAATTGGAAAGGACTATTATGCAAGTTTGGGAGACAACCCTCTTGAGGCCAAATTCTTAGTTAAAACACTAGGAAGGATAGCTATATAGGAGAAGGTCGATATAGTGGATATCACAATATCAACCCCACCGCATTTTATTTTCCTATTCAATTATATTTCAGGGCATTGCCCTTCATTATTTTTTAATGAAAACTTTTAATATTTGCAAAAAAAAAACTTGGGCATTGTCGCATTGACCTTATTTTAATGAAATTTAATTGTTAAAAAAAAAAAGATTTGGAGTCAAAATTTGGGTAACTTTGACATCCAAACCATCTAAGGTAGGTAAGACTGAAATTTACTCTAAAATTTATCTTTTGTAAAAATGATTGTTTTTATTTTTGAATTTCATTTATATCAACCAGAAATGAACAAAATGATCATATTAAAAAGCATTTAAAGGAAATAAAAATAGAAAATTGTCTAATCTTCAAACTAATATAGTAATATTGACTAATGAGTAATGACTATGTTTGCAACAACAAGAGTATAGGGTTCAAATCCTATGAAAACTAATGTAAGGGGTATTTACCATTGCAAAAAAAAGGAGTTAAGAACTTAAGAGTTTTAAAGAAATGAGAACCTAGAGTTTGTCACAAAATGAGTATTATATGGCGGAATAAAAAATCAAGAATCATATATTTGAGGCAAAACATGAAAGCATCTTCAGACAGACAGTGATTAGTGACAGACAAATGGAAAGATCATCCAAAAAACGAAAGAATTGCATGTTATTAATTTAAAATCACGTAAAACAATGAAAGAAAGAAAAAACCTGCAAGGTCTGGGTGTGTACGATTAAGCTTCATCCAGTCCATCGGGCTGTATCCAATCTCGAATGGAACCTTTGCGCGTAGTTTGGGTTTTGCTATAACCACAGGCTCTTTGATTTTCAAATTACCAACTGCTCGAGAACCAATTTCTTTATTAACTGTATATGTATCCTCAATTGAACTATTTGCATTTTTCTTCAAGGAATCATCTGATAGGCTATCGTTAATACTGATCGCCTTCGTCCCAACAACGAGAATAGTTTCAGGTGATTCTATACTCTGTTTGTCCGACGTTGGTTCATCAACCTGGAACAGAAGAATATTAATCTGAATCCCTAATATTAGTTTTATTGAAATTCTTGGTATTTTCAATTAAGCAAAAAAATAACACTACATTACATAGCAAGAAAAAAAACAGTAAAGCAAAAGAAGCGCTTGCCTTACTAAAGGTGAAATCAGATCCGTCTCCCTCTCCCATGATACGATGGTATCGATATTAATCACCTTCACACTAAATAATTTTAATCCGAAATTAGTCACATCAACTTACTTAAATCCTAAAAAAAATCGAAAATCGACAATACCGATTAGATCGACAGGTAAATCAGTCGCCGCCGCCTCCACGCGTGGGGAACGAGACTACAGGCAGAAAAGGTCGTCGAACGGTGGAAGTAACTATCGAAGGTTTTATCTTTCCCCTAATTCCCTTCGACGGTCAGGCGGGTCGTGGGGGTTAGGACTTTAGGGATTTAAGAATTTTTTTTCTGAGAATTATTTTTAAAACGACAATTCAAAATTGTAAACCGTGTGGAATGCGAATGATCTCGTTGACCCGCACCACATGTCCAAATTCCAATTGGCCATTACATTTTTGTGAAAATTAAAAACTAAAACACCATACTTTCAATAACTTTAATAATTATTGGGATCAGTTGAACTAATCTTTCTGTATAAAACACGTTGTTTTAATTTTATTTTCTCTTGCACACAACTATATGAGAATAGACCTCGAGGCAAGACCGATCCGTACAACCCACACCATTTTCACCAATTGACAATATTTTCATATTGATGATACCTCTGGTCCATCAGACCAGATCTACCTCAGACCAAGTTCGACAAACCCATTTGGCTCAATAGATCGTGCCTGATCCACTTGCCCGACGGGTCCAAAGAGGACAATGAAAGGTCCAACTCAGTAGGAAAGTGCATAAATACCTTTAGGAGTTGAATTGAGAAAGAGGGAGAAAAGCATTGTAATAGAGTAAAAAGATTCTTGTATAAAGGGAATTGTTTGGTATTTACTTGATACTAAACGATCAGATATCTAATTATTTTCTAGATATTTAACAATCGGATCTTTAGCTTAAGTCGGTCTTCTAAGATAGGTCGTTGGTCTTCTAAAATAAGTCGTTGGTCAGTGTTCCTGATTTTTCCAAAGAGATCTTCTACTTCTAATGTGATCTGTCTCAAGGAGATCTGAAATATTTACTTTCTGATGATAGATATATCATAACTACATAATATCATTAATTACATCATAATGAAAATTTAATGAAAATACGTACACAACCAGATTTGAATCCTGATTCATCAGAAAAACTAATGATAC
This sequence comes from Zostera marina, assembly GCA_001185155.1. Classification (NCBI taxonomy): domain Eukaryota; kingdom Viridiplantae; phylum Streptophyta; class Magnoliopsida; order Alismatales; family Zosteraceae; genus Zostera; species Zostera marina. The sequence goes on along the minus strand of LFYR01001125.1, from coordinate 239,033 downwards.
TCTAAATCCTGGATCTAGGCCTTGCATTTGGTCCATCAATTGAATGGAAACCAGTCGCGTCCCAGGTACCCATGGGCACCCAATGGCTCACAACACCTCAAGAATGGGTGGACTCAGCCTTAATCACCAAATAGGACCCAGAAGGTCTAAATCTAGGATGAATAAGGGGTTGGAATTTAGTGAGTTGAGTGACCTAGATTTTGAGAACCCATGTCATCAGAAACCTTAATAATTCCTGGGATCAACTTTATAAAAAAATTCTTACCATAAAAAAAAATGAATTCATGGAAATGTGGAATATATATAGCCCATTTAGGAATTAAAACAAGTTTGGTAATCTAAAATATTACCCTTATTTTTTATTTTGAATTCATTAATACAGATTGCAATAAAGATATATGCAAATATCACTTATGGGAAGAAGTCTTAGTCCTTTACCAATTGATAGATTATGGCATTCACAGTTTGGTTTGGGTAAAACCTCCTTTCAATGAACCATACAAAGGTCTTGATTTTTTGAACATAATGATGTCGTCAATTCGATTCATTTTGTTTGGATGTCGTCCAGATCCATTTTTTGCAATCTTGTATTCGGCAGAATGTAGTCCTCCAAATACTTGAAAACTAACTGATTTTCTTTCTGGTGAACCAACTTTAACATAACGGTCAAAGAAATCTACAAGTTCATGATGTTTGAGCTCCCTTAAAGCTGCAATCTGCATTAATGTCGAAAATAGTAAACAATGTTCGGATATTCAAGAGAGTATATTTTTCGCAGATTAATAAGAAAATAACCTCCAGATCCCTTCTGTTAAAGTTAAGGGTACCACTAACAATCTCATTCCAGTAGAATGCACATTCCTCCCACAGATTCTTGTGTTTTTCGAGCTTCATATCAATTAAGGCATTTACGTTGCTCTATAGAAACATAAAACATAATGGTCACATATGGATAGTTTTTTTTAAAAGCAAAGTAAATAACTAAATCTATTGTCACTAGAAAAATAGAGAGTACAAAGTCACAAAAGAATCAGAGATAAAAGTTTTAAAAAACAAAAATTGTTTCCTGCTTATAGGAGGTAAGGAACCTCTTTCATGCAATGGGGCAGCTAGATTAAAGGGTCTTGCAATTAGAAGTTCTCCTATCAGAGATCTTCTCAAATGATTTTAAAACATAGAGGAAGAACAGGGATCATTTTTCTCCCTTACACTAGAGTCTTGCGCTTCTGTTTATTGGCTTCCACTCGCACTACCATACTCACTACTTTGTAACCTCGCTCAACTTTCCCGGAGATAAACCTTGAATTATCAAATGGGTGCATGACTGGCAATGCATTGAATGAAAAATAAAGGTAATTTGCAATAATTATCCTAGAAATAATAATATTTATATAAACAGATGAGTATTTAATTGTACTCTTGTAGTGTAGAAGACTAAAAGTAGTCTTTTAGTGAAGGAATGGAGAAAAGAAGAAGTTAGAGCTTTTTGGAGGATCGATGGAAGATAGATGGAGATCTGGAGGGTCACTTGAGTATTTTCTGGAGGTGGTTGGAGGTCTGTGGAAGAGGGCAGACGGCTGTTGCCTGTTGGAATGAAAAATACAAGAAAAAAGAAAACCTATTTTATTTTACTATAAGTTATTAAATTATAACAATTTAACCATTAAATGGTTAGGCTGATCCGACCCGGATCTGCCTAACTATGTGCACCTCCAGATTAGTGAGAGAGGAATTGTTATTTTCATTATTTAGCAGTGCAAAAGATACGAAGAATGCAAGTAAATAAATGTTTGGATTGTATGGCCAATAGTACGACTGTGTGGAGATCTGATACTCCTATATGCAATTTGGAAGGAATGGTGGAAAGTATTAGAGATAGAAGTCATAAAGACGTGCTAGCCAAGGGAATTTGGTCAAACGGAGGGTGAAATGGGATTACCTAAACACGTTCAACTGTTCTTATTCCAAGTCTCTTCTAATTCCGTTGGTTGAGCACCTGAATTTCACTTTCTGGAGAATAATAAATATTCCAGTTCCCACCCAATTTAGTTCAGATATTAAATTGGGGAATCATACAGAGGTTGCACATCACACATCACTCTCCCCCTTTGGGGCTACTATGAAATGTTATTGGGTGTTTGTCGTGGCATATATGGACAAAAAGAAATAAATGATACAAATAGCACGTTAGTAAACCTCCCGAGGTAGTCCTTAAGGAGGTTATTAAGGACATCAATCTCTCCTTTGATCCGGAGTGTTATAAGAAGAGTTATTGTCACTATTTGAAAACTTCTATGATGGAAGTATGAGAGACCAACCTTCTGAGGCAGCGTATCTAGTTATTTTATAACTAGACCACATGGCTAATGTGAGAGAGAATCAGTGAAATTCTTGCTCTCTCTTTTTACTTCTATTTGTATTTCTATTCTCTATTTTGTAATTTGGACTTTTCCTTTTATTAATGAAATTTAATTGCTTTCAAAACAAAAAAAAGATACGAAGAATGCAGTCTTATTAGTGTAAATATAGTTTCATAAATAATTGTAATTAGCTTATAGTTAGAATGGCTGTTTTGTAATTTCTTAGCCAGTTAGTGTAGAAGAATAACTGAATTAGTTATTCTAATTGTGTAAAAAGGACTGACAATAGCTAATGGAAAGGGATCGAGATCTCTCTCCCCTTATTTACTCTTGAGTTCTCATAAGTCTACAATATATTTTTTAGAACATAACCAAAACATTCATCTAGTTAGACACTTAAGTTTTAATGATTTCTTATAAGATAATTAAAATCGCAGAGACTGACCTTGTAATTTTCGATGTCCATTTCACGTAGTTCCTTTTCATACATCTCAAGAAAAGCTTCTGCCCTAGAATTAAGCTCTGATGGATCCTGGAATCTCAAACAAAAAATAAACACAGCATATTAAACTAATAAACATTTTAGTAATTTACACTTATTTGCAATGTCGCAGTAGATATAAAAAAAATATTATATTAAATTAGTCATTACCTTTGCCGTAGACTGTATAACTAATGCTAGTCCTCGGATTCCATGATCATCTCTGCATTTAAACTATTATTAGACCCGATCATATCAATGATTATGTTATAAAATATTACCCTAAAATAAAATTTCAAAAAACATTATATTAATAAGGAATTTCAAAGTATAAATTTTAACCTTTGGATGAGAGCAGTAATGTATCCCAGTTGCTCAACTGATCGAAGTTGATGAAAAGCAGGTTGCTTTGCAAGGAGTGCAAAAAGATCTAACTTAACATTCATTTTGATGTCATCTCGATGAATCTTTAATGATAAAAAATGCAATGAAAAAACTGTTAGGATTTGGTTCAATTCTATGCACCACTATGGAGAAAATCATGTATGGATCATTGCTTCAAAAAAAAAAATGTATGGATCATACTCAAGATATGAGAAAATGAATCAAAGTTGAAATTAGTTTCGATATATGAAAATTATGTTTTCATATTAATCAAATACAATGATTCTGGTATGCTATACCTGAATATAATTCACTAGAGCAGAATTTTCATCACTCTGATTTAAGACCTCAACTGGGTAATGGTAGCTTATACCCTTTTCAAGCTTAACAATTCTATTAGTCAAATACTGAGATGGGAATAAAGCTTTGCATATGGGAGGAGAACTCTGAAATAAAACACTTTCAATATTCTGAACCAAGGATTCTGATTCTTCAGGTTCCATATTTCCTGAAATTTATTCAAACATTTGAAATTAGATGATTTTAAGTATATGAATATCGAATATGAAAAAAAATATATATTAAAGATTAAATGAAAAAAACAACCTGTAATATAACACTCAACAAAGGCTCTGGAAAGCAAATGTGGTACAAACATGGCAAGGTCGTTAGCTTCCAAATGAGATAGAACTTCACCCTCTTCACTCCAAGGCCATATCTGATCCTTCAGTAACAATGAGCCCCAGTACATAGCTTGTTGATATGGTTGTTGAAATTTGATATTTTCGTACTCCTTAGACATACTTTCCTGATTATAATGTATAACTTTTCTCAGATTCAAATCCATAAAACAGGTTTTATGCAGAAGGAAATTATTTTATTTTAATTCAGAAAAAATAAAAGTTAGTAAAATAAAGGAGACAGGCTGGATGAAAAGGAGAGTTAGCTTAAACTGGTCCAGTGACAATACTTGACAGTGGAGAGGTTCACCTGTTAGGGGTTATAAGTAATAAGAACATAAAGTGACACGTTTAAATCCCAATCTCATTAATTGTAGACCGACCCGGCTACAATTACATGTTCGTAATCAATTCAATATTTAGATCAGGATCATCAGACAACCCCAACATTCTCTTTATCGAAGATCAAAAGCAAAACCGAAATCGCTTAATGCAATTAAGACACTGCTTGAGAAATTCTCGTTGTGATGTAGGCCTTGAACGATTCCTTAAGACAGATTCAAAAGATTAATGAAATCTGTCCAGAGTTGCGCCAAAAAGCAATGGAACAGTAAATTATCGATTAGGGTTTAGGTACCTTTGAAAATCGATAGAAGAAAATTAGATTATCCCAATCCAAGGATAATCGATGATTGAAAATTAGTAAGAACCGTAGAAATCGACAGAAATAAAGAAAGAAATAAAAGAAGGAAGGAAAGAATTCACGTTGAGAATATTACCTTGATTAAAAATAAAAACTCAACTAGCCTCCACCTTTAGGGTCCACTCATATTTGTACTCTCATGGTTTAAGAGTGGAAAGTCCACCATGAGAGTCCAAGCCATTTTATTGGGCTTGGTCCAAGGCTCGATTAGAATCGAGCCCATTATTAATGCAAGCACTTATAAGGGCTGCATCACGTTGTTTTTGAGATTGGAAGTAAATGCAAACAAAAGCTCCACCACCTTCTCGAAAGTATGCGCAGAAGACCAATCTCTTCATGACATTTTAGGATATGTTGTTAAAAGTTTACCCATATCATATCTGGGACTACCAATCACGGGAAAGAAAAAATCGTTTGCACAGAACGGTCAATAGAGGCGCTCTTAGCAAGATGGAGTGGGAAATGTCTTTCATATGGAGGAAGAATACAACTAGTTAATTGGATAACAGCTGGAAAGTATACCATTGGGCACAAGGCATGACTATCCCTGATTTTGTTGCTAAGAAGGTGAGAAGGTTAGCTTATAAATTTATATGGGATAGAAGGAAAGGGGTCCTATGGGCCCAAAAGGTGCTTCCCAAGGCGGAAAGGGGTCTAGGGTTAGAGACCTACCTATTATCACTACTACAACCAATATTAAAAGAGCCTCAAAGTACTGGGATAAGAGTGATTCTATTTTGGTAAAATGGATTCAGGATAGGTATATTAAGGGAAAGGCACTTAGTGATATTCAAATCAGGCCTACTGTGGATTGACATTTCTGGAAAGCTTTTATCTCAGAAAGGAATCTAATGGACAAATGTTTAGCTTGGAGATCTGGTACTCCGATAAACATATTGAGGGGAATGATGAAAAGTATTAGAGATAGAAAACATAAAGACATTAACCAAGGGAATGTGGTCGAACATGCCGACAAAATTCTCTATTCTCTTGTAGAGGGTGAAATGGGATCACCTAAACACGTACAGGAAGTTGAGGAATTGGAAAGTACAAGTACCTTCGGCATGCTTATTATGCAATCTGGAAGATGATTCTAGAAGTCATCTCTTCTTCAACTGTTCTTATTCCAGGTCTCTTCTAATTCCGTTGGCTGAGCATCTGAATTTCGTCTTTTGGAGAATAATGAATATTCCATTTCCCACCCAATCCAGTTCAGATATTAGATTGAGGGATCTTACGGAGGTTACACAAAAAGTCATACACCACTCTCCCCCTTGGGTGTTTATCATGACATATATGGACAGAAACAAATAAAAAATACAGACAGCACGTTAGTAGACTTCCTGAGGTAGTCTTTAAGGAGACCATTAAAGACATTAGTCTCTCCTTCAATCCGGAGTGTTACAAAAAGAGTTGTCGTCGACCAGTGGAGATATTTATGATGGAAGGGAGACCAACCTTGGGTATCTAGTTACTACATAACTAGACTACATAGCTAATGGGAGAGAGTCAATGCAAGCTTTTTCAGATGGCCATGCGATCATGCGATGGCCCTGACCGCATGGCCGCATACGCCTAGGCGTCGTATGAAATTAGGAAGGAAATTGCAAGTTTATAGAAATATTAGAGAAAATTATAAAAATTTATACAAGTTTATAGAAATTTAGAAGATAGTTAGATAGAAAATATTATGTTAGTAGAAATTTATAGAAGTTTCCCTGCATTTATAAAAATATAGAAGTTTTTATAAATATTAGGAATCGCGATTTCTTGCTCAGGGGTATCAGAATTGCGATTTCTTGCTTGCGGGTGTAGGAATCGCAACAAGGTTGCTCGTGATTTAGAATCGCACGATGTCCGCCTGTCAGTCTCTCTCGCTCTAGGTAGAGTCGCACAATTTCTTACTTTTGACGGTAACAAATCGCTCCAGGTAGAGTCCAACCCTCTTATTTTAATATTTCTAATTGGGTAAATGGGTTACCGGATCCGCCTAACCCGCTCTAGCGCATGAAGGCAAACGCCTACATGCACTGGAGCGCATGGTCGCATATGCAACGCCTAAGGGTCGCATGAAAAAGCTTGAGTCAATGGGCTTCATTTTTTTTTACTTTTGTTTTATATTTCTATACTCAATGTAATTTGGGCATTACCCTTATTTTTATTGAAATTTAATTGTTTAAAAAAAAAGCAAAATACCATAATACACCAAATTTTGAAATTCCAATTTTTAGAGCTTGTACATAAAAAAAAGGTTTCATTCTATGAGTACCTTGATGACAGAAAAACGGTCAATTTTGACTTCAAATTCAGCAATGCTATCAATGACTTTTTCTACTAAAATTCCCATTTTGTGGTTAAACCCACTCACATTAACCTGCATAAGACATCAAATCAGGATCAACTAGGACAGAAGTAAAGCATTGTGTCGAACTCTTCTTTGGTGTCAAGATAATAGCTATAAATAGTCATCAACTCACTAAAAAAGGTAGAAGAATAGGACCTATTATGGGACATACTGTAATAACCTGATTTTTTTTAATTTAAATAGGGCTATTCCCAAATTTAATTAAACAAACAACTAAGATCCATATGCCTGAATGGGCGTACACAACAAAATCAAAGTACTAGCGGAAACCAAATAGACCATTTATTTAACTAATATCCTAGGATCCCATTCATGTGTGAAACCCTATGTCTAGTCCATTCCAAGCCGTCCCTTATTCTGCAATAAAATGTCACTTACATGGGTAAGTTTCAAAAAAACTTAGTACGTGGATATATAATAAATCTTATAGTTCATGAAATTTCTTTTGGGGCGTATCAGCCCTCCTTGGTTACCAATAGAGGTTCTTACGAACCCCCCTTTTTTCCTTTACATGGGTCATCGAGTAAACTCTCACCATGCCGTCAAACCCCGTCGGGTCATGTAGCCTCGTCAGGCCCGTTAAGTTCCATTCGTTCCATGTGTCGTCAAATTCCTAAGGATCCATAATTTCGTATGATTGGGCATGAGTGAGAGGAGAGAGTGAGTGATCCACTCAATCCAAATCTTGGTCTGAAACCTTGGTGAATCTTCAGTGAATAGAGAGGAGGTTAGATTGAGTGTCACCCCGGGGACTTGCTCGATCTTCTCCTTTCATCGTTCACCCCTAAATCCCTAATTTCAATGTTTGGGTTCCTTCGGATTTAAACCGATGCTGGATGGAATGGTTCAGGTCGAGTGCCATTCCGAGGACTGGCTCGACCTGCCCCTTTCATTGTTTATTCATCCGAATTTAGGGTTAGGGTTCTTTAGGTTTCATTGATTTCTCTTTTACACTTTTCATTATTAGATCTAAAGAAAACTCAAAATTTAAATAAAACCCGAAATGTCATTTAAATCCTCGAGTAATGAAACGGTTTGCATTAGAAGAAAAAATCAAACTTTTAAATCAACTAGGTTTGAGTTTAATTTACCTCTCGTTCGTTTAACTTAAACCTAGAAAACAAAATGCAAACTTTTTAAATTTACTCAACCACCACCCAAATATTCAGACCCATCTCTTGATTTTATTGGTTAAAATCAACCATGTGGGTGTCCCATTTGGGTGTCTAGGGCTTAAGCATGAGCTTCTAGCCCTAGGGCAGCGCAAATCCTGAACTTGGAACCTTGTGGAGCCCAGTCCCCGATTATAGTCCCGTATTTATAAGGGTTGTTGTCCAGTAAAATAATTTAAGAACATAAAATCAAAAACCAACAAACTCAAGGAATGGCAAAAAAAACCCAAGATATCATTTAAACCACAAGGACAAGAAGTTCATTTCCTCTATTACCTAACAAAAATACTGAAATATCAAAACCGAAAATCAGAAAACAGAAAATAGAAAAACAGAAATGAAAAAAAAAAACCTTACTTCCCTTGAACCAAAAATAATCGAACAACAACTTTGTTGTACGAAACCAAGCCTCTAATCAACCAATGGAGATACAATGCGTAAACCAAAAATCATTCATATCCTTACATCATTTCATTTCATTTTTAACAACACTTCATACTAAATTATTCTAGTAGAAGGATTGACTATATCCACGTACCTTGATCTCCTCTTAGTTTTTCTCATAACACTTGCAAGCCCTAGCCGAGTCCTTCCTCTTCCTTTAAATTTCCTTTCCCCCTTTTCTATTTTTAACACCTCCTATTTAAAGATTTAACTTCATCCTCAATTTCGTCCAAATCTTTCATTTATCCCTTCCTCAATCAATTAAGAATATTCTCTTTAATTGATTCTTTTGACTCATTTGCCCCTATTTTAAAAATGTTTCCTTCCTTTAATTTAATTGACTAATTTAACCTTAAATTAAAATCAATTAAGAATATTCTTTGACATCATTGCCCCTATATTTAAAAAAACGTTTTCTTAATCTAATTGACTAATATACCCTTAAATTGAAATCTTAGTTATTTTCCTATTTAATTAAATCATTTAGATTCAGCCCAATTCAAATAGGTCCACTAGATTTTATTTGCTTAAGTTCAGCCCCACTTAGGCCTCGTCCATACTCTACTAACCTAATTACTTATTAAATTTAATTAGGCCTAGCCTAATTAACCCAATCGGTTAGGCTGAGTTGCTCTAGTTCTGCCTTATTTTAGCTAAAATTTTCCAATTCTGCTCCTGTATATAGGGTTTTCTTTTAATATTAAGACCCTTAATTTTTCCAGAATATTACACATACAATGCATTACAATTATAGACGTATGATCATTACGCTTCAACCGGGTTATTATATTCCACCTCTCATAGAGAAAAGAACTTAAAGCAAAATACTTAACAACATTAACATGACGATCCATTTATACAAAACTTCTACCCAGAGTAGCTACAGAGCCGTAGAGAGTCAAGTGAAATCCAATCCACGGAAAACTTAGTTGCTTTACATTAAATTTTATATTAATTTTCTATAAGTAATAGAGTATAAAATGTCAATGAAAATGTGAGTGGCCAACCCTACAAGCCTTTGTACCTCTGTTCACAAAGAACAATTCTGATCTCTGTAGATAAAAATTTTCTCTCTCTTGAAAATGGAGTCTCTCACTTTCTATGTTGTCGATGATAGAATCGATGCTTAAATAGAACTGAGAAAACTGAACAAAAACACACAGAATTTACGTGGTTCGACGATGTGCCTACGTCCACGGAGTTGCCTCCGTTCTTCCTTTTCTCTCACAAAGAGTACAAGCGATTACAAGATACTTATATGGGTAATTAGGGTTGTTAATTTGTGTTTGCAACTCTAATACCCATTACAAGGCTTAAAGCCCATTTAATAGAATTAATCATATTTAATTCTAATGGCTCATAAAAGGCCTACATTAATTTTAATTATTCTAATTATATTTAATGCCCTTAAGAAAACGTCTCCACACATTAGTAAGCCTCCTGAGGTAGTCCTTAAGGAGGTCATTAAAGACATCAGTCTCTCCTTTGATTCAGTGTATTACAAGAAGAGTTGTTGTCACCCTTTGGAGACATCTATGATAGAAGTATGGGAGACCAACCTCCAGAGGCAGCGTATCTAGTTACTATATAACTAGATTACATAGCTAATGGAAGAGAGTCAATGAACTTTTTGCTCATTTCTTTTTACTTCTGTTTTATTTCTCTATTTTTGTAAACTGGGCAGTAGCCTTATTTTTTAATGAAATTTAATTGCTTTAAAAAAAACGTCTCTACACTAACAATCTCCGACTTGGAGACTGTTTAGGAGAATAGCCACCCCATCAAGTAAGCTTGTACCGGAGACACCCAATGCCATCTCTCTAGCCACGGAGGCCAACTAAGGCCATGTAAAGCCTTAGTTTCTGTACGTTCACCACCTTTGTGAACATGTCTGCTGCATTCTCAGTACCGACTATTTTCTTCAAATTCAATTGCCCTTCTTCAATCTGCTCTTGAATGAAGTGATATTTGAGTCTGATGTGCTTTGACCTTGAGTAAAACACTGGATTCTTGGCTAGATAAATTGCGCTCTGACTGTCACACCACAGCACACTGTCAGTTTGCTTGTAGCCCAATTCTGTCAGCATATTTTCTAGCCACATCTTCTCTTTTACTGCTTTTGTAGCTGCCATATACTCGGCTTCAGTTGTTGAGAGAGACACTATACTCTGAAATTTGTATCTCCAACTAATAGATGTACTTCCTATGTTGAACACATAACCTGAGGGACTCCTGCTACTGTCAAGGTCTCCTACCAAATCTGCATCACAAAATCCACAGAGCTCTACCTGCTCTTTTTTGAAACACAAACCAACATATGAAGTTTTCTTTAGATACCAAAGTATGGACTTCACAACTTTCCCGTGCTCAACACCTAGATTTGACATGAATCTGCTGACAACTCCCACTGCATGCGCAATATCTGGTCTCGTGCAGATCGTGGCATACATTAAACTTCCAACTGCTAAGGAATATGGTATGCTCTCCATCTGACTTCTTTCAGCTTAAGTCTTGTTGATTGCTCCTTTGTCAATTTAAAATTGGCTCCCAATGGAAGATCTGTTAATCTGGAATTTTCAAAACTGAATTTTTCAAAAACTTTTTCAATGTACCTCTGTTGACTCAGTTTCAAAATTCCTGAGCACTCATCCCGGATGATCCTCATGCATCAGGATGTACCAATTTCAGCTTTGCTTGCTTAACTTGTGGGGGTGTTTTGGAGAAACTGAGTCTTTTCTGCTTGCCGAGAATGCAGTCTTCACAAGTCTCCACATCATCCCAAGTCATCTTTGGAAACTTGCCATTCTTCACTAGTACCTTCAGACCTTTTTCACTAATGTGACCCATTCGTTTGTGCCACAAAGTTGAGTTCTCTGCAATACTGATTGATGCAAACAGATTGAACTCATCTGTCAAGTACAAGGTACCATTCTTTTGTTCTCTTGCAACTATTATGACTCCTTTGGTAATTTTCCAAGATCCATTTTCAAAACTAGCCTGTATACCTTCATCATCTAGTTGGGTCACTGAGATTAGTTGTTTTGACAACTTTGGCACAAATATGATATTCTTCGGAATCGACCAACCCTGCTTGGTCGGGATATGTGATTCACCTCTTCCACAGACATCCAATGCTTTGCCATCAGCTAGGTAGACTTTGTTGATTTATGTATCTCTGTAGTTCTTTAGATTTTCCTTCTTGTAAGTCGAGGGAAACGAAGCACCTGAATCTAACACCCATGAATCCATAGAGCTCACTACACAACACACCAATGCATCATCTGAACCTTCTGAATAGTTATCACTGTATTCATATTCTTTTCCCTTAAATTGTTTCTTTGGAGCCTTGCAATCTGATCTGAAGTGGTCAGGCTTGTCACAATTCCAACAAATCACATTTTTTCTCCCTTTGCTCTTGCCTCAGGACTTAGAATTGCTTCTGAATCTTCCTATGTTCTGACTTCTGCCTCTGCTCTCCAAATTCAGTGTTGTAGAAGATGACTGAGTCTTGCACTTTCTCCTAATTTCTTCAGAAATAATCAGGTCCCTTATATCATCCCACTTAAGCTTTTCGTGACCAATAGAGCTACTCACACTTGTAGCAACTTGTTCCCAACTTTCTGATAGAGATGATAACAAAATAAGTGCTCTAAGTTCATCTTCAAAGATGATATCCACAGAAGACAACTGTGTCAACAACACATTTACTTGATTCACATGATCAAAAGCATTTGCTCCTTCACCCATCTTGAGATTGAACAGATTCCGCATCAAAAAAACTTTGTTTGTTGCTGTAGACTTTTGATACATATTCGTCAAAGTTTCCAACACCTTTATTGATGTAGGAGAAAATTATGAATGTCTAAAACAGGGTAGAAGAAAAGGGTTTGATCTTCTTTGATTGGGAGAAAAAAAGAGAAACTTGGAATCCACCAAGGTTCTAAGATCTAGGGTAGAAAAAAAAAGAAAACTGTTTGCAGGGAAAAAGAGAAAGAAAAACAAAGAAGAAGAAGGAAGTTACCTTTGGTAATTGGTAAAATCGATAATTGATCTTCTCCCTCCTTGGGCCCATTATATTTATACTCACATCAAAGGTAATGGGCAACCTATTTGATGTGAGTGTAATTGGCTTGACCAAGGTCAAACCAATTAAAATCCCCTTGTGCACGATTTCCTCTATCAAATATATTATTGCCATTATTTGTATAATTAATAATGGCAGAATCTTCTACTGCATCATGCACCCCTTCTACAGGTTCAATTGTCCCGAATTGATCTTTAGCAACCTCCTCAAGGTAATATTTTCTGATATCACATATGTTGAATGACTTAGACATATTGTACTGTTCAGGTAAATCTATGACATAAGCATTGTCATTAATCTTTCTCAATATTCTGAATGACCCATGGTTCCTTGGTTTCAATTTAGAATAGGTCCCTGCAAGTACTCTCTCTTTACTTATGTGAACCATGATTAGTTCTCCCACCTGAAATTCTGAGTTCTCCTTTTCCTTCCTGCTGAAGCTTTGTATTTGCTATTAGAACTATTTAAAGCTTCTTCCACTAATCTATGAATTTCTTATGCCCTGTTTATCGTGTTTTCAACTACTGGTTGATTAGATGGTACCTCAGAAACATCTACTGCTTGTTTTGGCTGATGACCATAAGCTGCAATAAAAGAAATGACACCAATAGATCTGTTTGCCATATAGTTGAATACAAATTCTGCCTGTGGCAAACATAGGTCCCACTGTTTTTTGTTGTTTCCAACCAGACTTCTCAATAGATTTCCCACAGATCTGTTAATAACTTCAGTTTGACCATCAGATAAGGGGTGGCAAGTTGTGCTAAAGTTCAGTTGTGTCAAACCTCTCCCACAAGGTCTTCCAAAAATGAGATAAGAATTTAGTGTCTCTGTCAGACACTATAGATTTTGGAACTCCATGTAATCAAACTCCATCTTTAAAAAACAGTTGGGTTACATAGACTGCATCACTGCTTTTCTTGTATGGTAAAAAATGTGTCATCTTTGAAAATCTGTCTGCAACTACAAAAATAGAATCAAACCCGGATTTGGTTTAGGGTAATCCCAAAATAAAATCCATAGACAAATCTGTCCAAGGTTCACTAGGGATAGGTAATGGTATGTAGAGGCCAGTGTTCTGTTTTGTTCCTTTAGACTCTTGGCATATCCGACAACTTTGGATCTACTGCTCTGTTTCTTCATTTAATTTAGGCCAGTAGAACCTGTTTTTTAACTCAATTAACACCTTGTCCCTGCCTAAATGTCCAGCCAATCTCCCAGCATGTATATTAGCTATTAGTTGCCTTCTCAAAGGGTCTATCGGAATACATAATCTGTTTTTGTAGAAAAGAAACCCTTCCTGAAATTTATATCCCCTTACTTCTTCTCCCACTTTGCAGGCCAGCCAATGTAAAGAAAATTCTGTATCATTCTCATATAAAGACTTAATTCTTTCAAAATCAACTATCTTAGCCCTTAAGATAGTTAGCCAATTATTCTTTCTACTAAGAGCATCTGCAACTCTATTGCTTGTCCCAGTTCTGTGCTTCAAAGTGAAGTGAAACCTTTGTAAGAAGGAAATCCATCTTGCAAGCATTCTGTTAGTGCCTTTAGAGTTGTTTACTTGCTTGAGGATCATGTGATCTGTCATAATTACGAATTCATTTTGTAATAGATATGGTTCCCATGTTTTGCATGCTCTCACTACTGCATATAATTCTTGCTCATATGTTGATGTAGGAGAAGATCTGGATTAAGGGGAAGAACGATTGAAGGAGGTAGGAAGAACTTCTTCAATCGGGGGATGGGTAGAAACTTGGAATCCACCAAGAATTCTAGGTTGAGATCTAGAATTTAGAAAAGGAAATAACAAAGAAAGGTAAGAACAAAGAAGGAGGGAAATAACGGTAATACCTCGATTTGATAATAATTCAATAGTTGTCGCCTCGAGTGTGGAGAACTTTGATATTCTATCCGCTAGTATTTTGGTGAGAAGCTTATACATGAAGTTTACACAGGATATGGGGTCTGAAATCCCCCAGCTCAGAGGCAGTTGGGAATTGGGATTTTGGGAATTAGGGTAATAAAGGTATAATTGGTTGCTTTCAATATTGGTTTTCCTTTAAAGAATTGTTTTACACATTGTAAATTTGTAACACAGTTGCTTTGGTTTCAGGCCAAAGTTTTTTAAAAATCTTTGAGGTGAAGCCATCAGGGCCCGGGGATTTTCCTGATTGAAAGGAAAAGAGAGTAGCCCTAACTTCTTCTTCAGAGGGAATTTGGGTGAGCCAAGTATTCATTAAAGGGAAGACTAGTTTTGGGAAGATCACCGGGAAGGAAGGTAAGGGGTTAGTGTGTGAACTGAACAGGTTCTTAAAATAGTCCATACTATTAGACTCTAGTTGGGATCTGTTGAGGTTCCTGGACCCATCCCTATTCAAGATTTTCAATGTGGAGTTTTTGGCTCTTCTGATCTTGGTAGCTATGCTAAAAAACCTTGTGTTTGAGTCCCCTAATTTTAGCCATTGAGTTTTACTCCTCTGTTTGATATCAGCTTAAAATATATATATATATATATATTTATAGGATTTGAAAAAATATAAAAAAATAATAATAATATTTATAGGATTTGGAAAAAATAATACAGGGATATATATGCAATTTTTCCATATATTTACGAAATTGCCATTATCGCTTTTTTAGCTTTGAGCGTGCTAAAGCGCTCCCTGGAAAATGGGAGCGCTTTACCGCTTTTAAAACTATGATATAGTCCAGAGCATTGTAAACTATGCACTCAACAAGTTGGGACCCGAGTGTTACCAAAGGGAAGGTAATTGGCTTGACCTTGGTCAAGCCAATTCACATTCTTTTTAAGTAACACTTAACTCACATCATTGGGTTGCTCATTACCAATGATGTGAGTATAAATACAATGGGCCCAAGGAGGAGAATCAGTTTTGATTATTATGCTAATGCAGGTATCCCCTTAAACTCTATCTTTCTTTCTTTGCTAAGCACTCGTGCTTTTCTCCCACTTTTTCTCCTACTTTTCTTCATACTCGCTACTGTTTAGATCTAGATCTGTTCTTGGAGGATTCCAAGCCCCCAATCTGATCCCAGGGAAGAAGATCTCCTTCTTCTTCATTGATTACAATCCTCTATTGGCCTAGAGAGTTTCCACCTACATCAAACTATGTATGGGGCTGCCTCCGTTCTTCTTCTTTTTCTCTCACAAAGAGTACAAGCGATTACAAGATACTTATATAGGTAATTAGGGTTGCTGATTTGTGTTTGCAACCCTAATACCCATTACAAGGCTTAAAGCCCATTTAACAGAATTAATCCTATTTAATTCTAATGGCTCATAAAAGGCCTACATTAATTCTAATTATTCTAATTATATTTAATGCCCTTAAGAAAACGTCTCCACACTCTAATAGTCAATCTATTTTGTTTAACAAAATCAGCAATAACGCTCAGGGAATTTAGGTAGAAGGAAAGGATCAAAGGAATGATAAGTTTAAGGTGATGATTCAAATGTAAAAAGAAAATAATGAATGTACACACGAGGAGCACGACAAAAAAGGATATTTTGTTAACAGGGTACAACAATGTCTACTTTTCGGGGGCAATTGGGTTCATCCTACTCTTAGTGATCCAAAAAAAATCGATTCTATATTCTGATTTCTGAAAGAGCTGTCGAATATTCACCATTATCGACAAGAGAGAAAACAGAGAGAGACGCCATTTTCAAGAGAAATAGAAAAGTTTACCTACAAAGATCAGAGTTCTTTGTGAACAGAGCAACAAAGGCTTGTAGGGTTGGCCACTCACATTTTCATTGACATTTTATACTCTATTACTCTCTAGAAAATTATTGTGAAGAACACCATCATTTTAGAGACTTATAGAAACCATCATTGTGAAGAAGAGAGATTTTTACAGAGATCTAAGGAAGCTGTTCTGTTGAAAGTTGAAACAGCTACCGAAAACAATTTATATCACAACAGAGATCAGAGGAAAACATTGGGGTTTCTCTTAACATACAAAACTAAACTCATCAAGGATAAATAGATTACCTGAAATCCAGTGGTTTTATTGCTTATCCAATAATACAAACCAGCAACCTGAGCATCATATGCTAAAAATTTGAAATAAATGTTGAGTTAGTAGGACTACAAAAAAATCATTGATCTTTCAAATGTATTAACAATATAAAATAGTATATAAGATTTTTACATCTTCATATAAAGGATCATTTTTCATGGTAAATTTTATTAGAAAAATTCCAGAATACACATGGAATTGACCTTTAAATGAGAAAAAATCCAGAATACATGTGTGCCCAAATCTATTCTTAATCCATATTTGCACTCTGAGAACAACATAGTTTTAACCTTTTAGAATTTGGCAATACATATTTTAGCCTTTCATGAGAATGCATCATCATTTTTCATCGTCTTATTAAATCTGAGTGATTCCTTGGTGTTTTTGGAGAAGACCACTACATCATCATTTTTCATCGTCTTATTTATGCAGATGATGTAGTGGTCTTATTTATGCAGATGATGTAGTGGTCTTCTCCAAAAACACTAAGGAATCACTCAGATTTATGATCTCATTGATTGTTTTAACTAAAAAAATATTGGATTGCAGATAATAAGCCAATAGAAGGCAAATATTTTTACTTCTTAGGGATACATCTTTCCAAATGAGGATCTGATGTAGCCCATGAAGTAGACCTACATGGTCATTTGGTCGAGTTAACTCGAGCCATGGCTCTATCCTTTTAAAGGACAGACCAACTCCCATTGGGAAATTTCTACGCTAACCCAATGGGAGTATAAATAGGAGTCAACCTAAAAGATGGGCCACTTTTGGTCATTTTTACTAAATTAATTACACTCATGACTCATGACTCGCGATTCACTGTTCACAATTCTGCCCGCGATCCTCCGCTGCTCGTGATTCTCCATTGCTCGCGATTTTCTCCTAGGAAGTTGTTACGCAGAAACTGCTCGCGATAACGGAAATTGCACGCGACTCGTTATCTGATTTGCGATCGATGATCTTTCTGCTCGCGATTCTCCACTACTCACGATTCACTCTTCGCGATTCCACTGCTCACGATTCTCTGCTGCTCGCGATTCTCCATTGCTCGTGATTCTGCTTGCGATTTTCTTTTGCGGTCTAAGATAGATTTGTCTACTTTCTCTACTCGCGATTTCAAGATTTCGATTTCGCTGAACTGCTCCTGAAATCTGCGATCGATCTCATTCCGATAGGAAGCATTCTGTTCGCGAGCTTGGATTTTTGCTATTCAACTGCGATTCTGCTCGCGATCAGTCTTCAAAGCTTCCTGCTCGCGATTTTTCAATAGTCTTTGCTTGTCTTGATCGCATGCTCAAGATTTTTTGATCGCATGCTCATGATTTCTTGGACATGTTTTCAAAAGTGAGATTTACAATTTGTTCGCAATCAGTCTTCAAAGATATGGCATAATGGAATGTTCGTGAATTTTATTGAAAGTTGCAAGTGATTTTGGCTGGATGCTTTCTTGATTTTGGCTGGCTGGTTTCTCCTCACAATTCTCATTGCTGTCCGGGAGACGGCAGCTTGCTTCTATTCTTACTGTTGATCTTTGTCGAAGATTCTTATAGAAAAAGTTGAAGATGGAGGAGGAAAGAATAGTTGCTGAATTCTAGAGTGCTTGGAAATCCAGATACTTTATTCTTTACTCTCTTTTTTACTATCTTCCATTTAGATATATATTTTGCTTGCATTGGTTTGTTGTATCTCCCTACTAGTCTCCAAACTTTACAAATATTAGTTAAAGACGCTCCGAAGAGAGGGTCACTAACTTAGGGTTTAGGAAGACATAAATTAATGAAAAGCAAAGTAGGAATTGACCCAAGAGCAAGGTTTTTCCTGGAGAAAGATGGTATAGACTACAACATAAAAGATGGCATAGAGTCATAGACCAAACCTGGGTTTTTTTCACCTACGTCAATTCCTTTTTTTTTGAAACAATTAAAATTTCATTAAAAAATAAGGGCAATGCCCAATTTACATAAAGTATAGAAATAAAAACATAAGTAAAAAGAAATGAGCAAAAGCTCATTGACTCTCTCCCATAAGTTATGTAGTGTAGTTATACAGTAACTAGATACGCTGCGGCGCTGCCTAAGGAGATTGGTCTCCCATACTTCCATCATAACTGTCTCCAAAAGGTTACAAAAGCTCTTCTTGTAATACACTGAATCAAAGGAGAGACTGATGTTTTTAATGACCTCCTTAAGGAATATATCAGAAGGCCTACTAACGTGCTGTCTATATCTTTTATTTTTTTTCGTCCATATATGCCACGACAAACACCCAATAGCATTCCACAATAGCCTCCAAGGGGGAGAGTGGTGCGTAATTTTTTGCGTTGCCTCCGTCAGATTCCCCAATCTAATATCTGCATTGGATTGGGTGAGAACTAGAATATTCATTATTTTTCAGAAAGCGAGATTCAGGTGCTCCGCCAACAGAATTAAAAGAGATCTGAATAAGAACAGTTAAAAAAAAGATTACTCCTAGTTTCATCTTCCAGATTGCATAGCAAACAAGCAGGAGGTACTTGCATTTTCCAACTTCTTAACTTCCTGAACGTGTTTAGGTAATCCCATTTCACCCTCCACAAGAAAATAGAGAATTTTGTCGGCATCTTCGACCAAATTCCCTCAGCTAACATGTCTTTATGCTTTATATCTCTAATACTTTCCACCATGCCCCCCAAATTGCTTATCGAAGTACCAGACCTCCACACAATCATACTATTGACCCTACAATCCAAACATTTATCCACTAGATTTCTTTCTGAGATAAAAGCTTTCCAAAAATGCGAATCCACAGTAGGCCTGATTTGAATATCATTAAGCGCTTTTTCTTTAATATACCTATCCTGGATCCATTTTACCAAAATAGAATCACTCTTATCCCAGTACTTTGAAGCACTTTTAAAATTGGTCGCAGTGGTGATAATAGGTAGGTCTCTAACCCCTAGACCCCCTTCCGTCTTGGGAAGGACCATTTGGGCCCACGGGATCCCTTTCCTTCCGTCCCATATAAATCTATAGGCTAACCTTCTCACCTTCTTAGCCATAGAATCAAGGATAGTCATACCTTGCGCCCAATAAGTATACTTTCCAGCTATTATCCAGTTAACTAGTTGTATTCTCCCCCCATAGGAAAGACATTTTTCACTCCATCTTGCTAAGAGCGCCTCTATTGACTGGATTAGTTTCCAGCAATGTCCAAATGACTTTTTCTTTCCCGTGATTGGTAGTCCTAGATATGTTATGGGTACATTTTTAACAGTATATCCTAAGATGTCATGCAAAGATTGGTCTTCTGCGCATACTTTTGAGAAGGTGGAGGAGCTCTTGCTCGCATTTACTTCTAATCCCGAAAACAACAAGAATTTCTCAAGCAATACCTTAATTGCATTAAGCGATTTCGGGTTTGCCTTTGAGAAGATGAGGATATCATCCGCATACATATATATTATCATTCTGCAGTTGTTGAGGTAGGGCATATATATTATCATTCTGGTTTCAGGTATTTAAGATGGCAGATAATGTTTTAAGAACGTTTCATAATATATTTTATATTAGCTAGGATCAAGTGTTGGACCCCATGAAAGGTGGACTAGGCATGATCAGCCACAAATCCATCATTATTCATCCCAAAATTAATTAAATAATCATCTCAAAAGATACACCTTATTCAAGGCTGAAGGTTTAAGATTTTTGCTTTTTTTTAAAAGGGTTAAGATTTCTCATCTATATACAAAATATCCCTCATCATATATATTGAGGTCTACTTCTTCATAATTTTGAAGGTCATGTCCTGGACAACATGAGCCTGCCCATTCAAAAATCTTCTTGATCCAACAGCTTAGAAACTTCTTGTTCAATTGCAGCAGGTTTCATACTAGATTGATGTAACTTTCTTTGATATAAATAATCCTTGATTTGCAATTTTCCAAAATGCAAAGTCATTGTCATCGAACTTTTTTATTCTCATCCTTCCATCTACAGTCATATTGCACTCGATCAAACCACCTCAGCACACCAATGATAGTCTAATACCAGTTATTATGCCTTTATAACAGACATACTACACAGTGGGTCGTCATTCTGGTAGAAATTACAAATTAGTGTTTTTACATAAAAATAATATTTATAGTCCGTTATTTTGGGTAATAGTCCAAAAATAATGTATCAAATGCAATGAAATCATCTTAGCCCTCCATCCAGTCATCTTAAATATCTAACATACTAAAAAAATAAAATGACTATATGCCTGCAATCTCACAATTTACAGTCTTACAATTAAACAGCTCCCAACCCTTACAAGATAACTCCCAGCAGAGTTCTGAAATTCCTACCCACTACTCTTAACCACGAAGAGTAAAAAGTGGAATTAAGTAATTAACAACAAATAGAATACAGATGGGTTTGAAAGCTTACCATATTCATTTAAGTAATCCATCAATAGGCGTGTGAATATTTCAGTGAGGACAGAAGCTTCTGGAGACTGATTTGAATGTGGACAGTTGAAATCCATTCGAATATAGGCCTTTGGAGTGAAGAACGTAGAATCAGGTTTGTACCACAAACATGAGTATAAAGATTCCCTAATTAATTTTGGTAATTTGACCTATTTGAAGGCATAGTACTATTAGAAATTTCCAGATTAAAAAAATATCATTTGATGAATCCAAAACAACCTTTGCTGCCATGTTCTTGATCGTCAAATCCGTCGGAATAAACACATTAGGATTTGGTAAGTGTAGTTTTGCATCAGGAGCAGATTCAATCCATTGCTATAAAATAATAATAATAAATTGATTAAAAAAACAGAATAAAATAAATATTGAAGATATATTCCAACTGAAAAATGGAATAAAAAGTCCATAAACAACCTGAATAGAAGGAGCCTCTACTTTTTCAACGGAATATGCAGTTCTATACCATGGCTCGACAGAATTAGTGCATCCGTCAAATTTCCTCGATATCCAAAAGATTCTGCAACATGCATCATTAATGTTAATTATAGAATCATATGTACATATAGAAGGATGGTTATCTGTAGAGAAGCTCTCAAGAAGAAGATTGTAATCATATGAATTATTACAGACATCACCATGCCTAATTATTAAATGGATTTGAAGAAACTAAATCTAACTGCCCTAAATAAAGTGAAAACCAACTAAACCCTAAATAATATCCACAGTATAGTACAACTAATTAGTTAGGCATGCATAGCATAATTGGTTTTAATTTTTCAGTTTCTTGTTAGCCACTGTACACCATAAACAGTTAGCTCATTTCAATAATTGCAACTTCTTCCCTACATAGGAAAGGCCCCTTGGTTTTCCATCCAACTATCAAACTACTAAGGCTCATAAGTAAACTATCACGATCAACCCTGTTATAGACTTGTTAGTAAAATTGATTCACTCCCTCTATATTTAAGGTGGGAATTTCAATCGGAGAATTAGTAGTCATTACTAATTTGAACAGGAATTTCTTTCATGTAACCTCCAATGGTTGAGAGTACATATAATGCTTTTTTAAATAACGATAAGATGACAGGATGCAGCCTATTATATATGTTCCTTTGCTTGTCACAATATATTTACCTAGTTAAAAAACAATTACCTCACATTTGCTGGTGTCAACGCATTTAACACTGTTTCAATAGTACTTGGTTCAAACTTAGAAGGCAATGAAGATGCCACAAGCCAATCTTCAGGTGGGTAATACTGAAAAGAAATTTTGTATTTTTAAGGTGGCGACATTTCCATGTTAATTTGTTGTGCAAAATAATATACTAGAATAAAAACAGCATTATTTAAATTGGGCTGAGTTTATCATGATAACTTTAGTTCGGAAAAATTCAACAGTTGTCATAAAAAAACTAAAGGATTGACATTTAGTTCCTTATGTGCCCCACTAAACTAGTTTTTTAAAATGGGCTAAGAGATTGACATGCAACTTTTAGAACAACAAAATTTATCTGTTTTCATCGAAAAATAAATTGATCTTTAGATATCCCAGAGAGAAAATAGATATCATATTCGTAAAATGTAGTCGAGATTGTTAATAATAGTCAAAAGACGTCAAGATAT
Organism: Zostera marina; assembly: GCA_001185155.1. Lineage (NCBI taxonomy): Eukaryota > Viridiplantae > Streptophyta > Magnoliopsida > Alismatales > Zosteraceae > Zostera > Zostera marina. The sequence continues at coordinate 216,240 of LFYR01001125.1, read as the reverse complement.
TCTCCATATTTTAAAATTCCAGAAATATCAAATGATAAATAAGATCAAATGTAATAAAATTTCAAAACTTATAAAAAATAAAATAAATAAGCGTCCAATAAAGTATTTCAATCAATTACCTGCATATTTGCTGAAATGCTAGAAACGTAACTTATAGGTTGATTTTTGTCTTTGTAATGGAAACCAATGTCAGAAATTGCCTTAAGCTTCAAAAAATATGTTTAAATTTAATGTTAAAATAGTTATGTAGAAAACTAATTGTTTAAGTTCAACTAATCAACAGTGAGGAAAAGAGGGGGGTAAATTCTTTTGAGGGTGGTCAAGCCGTGAAGGATGGAAGGTGACCCCACATCAGCCTCCATAGGAAAACTGAGTATTTGGTGGGCTTTCTGAGACCAGATACCTTTTGCTAGGGAGTCAGGTTTCCTAGGGATTACTAGTGCTTCACAGATCCTTTGTAAGGAGATACCCCCTTTTAACCCAAGTAAGACTTAAATTGAAATTACTCCCACAACCCATCAACCTATCAATGTCAGTTTTGCATTTAAGGATGTTTTTCCACATAATGGAATCCCTACAAGGGGAGACTTGGATATCCTCCAGACAACTATCCTTGATATATTTATCCCTGATCCAGAGGGATAGGATGGATTCATTGTTGGACCAAAACATCCCCGCAAACATGCCCGCAAACTTATTTGCATTGCAACACCAACATGTTTGCATTGCAATGTTTAGTTAAAAACTTAAAAATATCAGCATTCAGTTGATCTCCAGGAATGTGTCAAGACTCAAGAACAGTTGCCTCAATTTTCATTATGTTAGCACTCTGTAATGATTAAATATAATCGAAATTGCATTTTGATTACCTCATCGAAAATCCATTCATGTATCCCAGAATTTTGTAATAAGGAGATGTATTTGAATAATAATCCAACAATATCTTCAACGTGCGCTGTAATAATTGAATGGGATTAAGATTAAATCGGTCAGAAATATACGCAAAATTTGAACATCATGGAAGTGTGACATATGTAACCTGCACTTTTTTAACTAAATATAGAGACGAAATCCCTAACCCTAACTATAACTTTAGTCAATTTTATATACATAGGATTTGGGTTAGTCGATTTAATATGTGATTATTGGAGTTATACGTGATTATTTGTTCAACATTGCCAAAAATGCCAAGTGTCTAAGGAAACAGCTTAAAATCTGGACTGTAGATGCCCCTACCAGTGCCAAATGCACAATGGACAGCTATTGACATGGACTTTGTAACAGGTCTGCCTCATATATGATTCATTGGAACGTGTTGATGAGCCTAGACTCATCCCAGTGTAATTTGGGCACTTCGCTTCTTTATATTAATGAGAAAATTTAATTCTACCAAGAGAGAGAGTTAAACATATAATAGACTTAAAGATATATAAATCAAAATGAACTAACCATAGCCAGTATCAGTTAGATTGATTCTAACGGAAAAGAAAGAAAAATCATCACTTGAATCTTCTTCACCAGCACTCAAATCAATCACCCACCCTACAACATTAAGTGTTCAACGTGGTTTATTAATTAACAAGAAAAACAATACAAATACATCATATATCATATATCAATAAAAAAATGAATGTTTAATGTTGTAGAAAAGACTATTACCTTTAATATGTAAATTATAAAATATTTATCTAGTTACTGTATAACTAGACTACATAGCTAATGGGAGAGAGTCAATGAGCATTTTGCTTATTTCTTTTTACTTCTATTTTTATTTCTATTCTCTATTTTGTAAACTTGACATTAGCCTTATTCTAATGAAATTTAATTGCTTCAAAAAAAATATATATATATATATAAAATATTTGAGAGAGCTCCACTAAAAGACAAAAATTGGCGATTTCCAAAAAAAACCATTGAGAACAGAGTAAAAGTAAACTGAGGACCTTATTTGAAAAGAAAGAAGTTGATATGAAACAAAGGAGTAAAACTCAATGACTAAAGCTACCAGGGGACTCAAACACTGGGTTCTTCAACATAGCCGCCAAAATTAGAAGCTCCAAGAACTCCACCTGATGTAGCATCTTTAATAGAAAACCCAAATAATCAGATCTAAGGTGTCAAACGAGCCGAGCCGAGCTTTGGTTTATTGAGCCGGGCTCGGGCTTGGCTCGTCAAGGAGTTATCTAAGCTCGGGCTCGAGCTCGCCGAGCCTGGTTTGGCTAAGCTCGGGCTCGGCTCGTTAATGATTTGCCAAGGCTCGGGTTCGAAGCTCGCGAGCCTGGGCTCGAGCTCGAACATAACCTGACATTGCAATTTAAAATAAATGTTGCAATGTTTCTGCATAATAACCCTAAAATCGAACTGAGAAAAGAAACAAAAACACACAGATTTAAGTAGTTCAGCAATGTGCCTACGTCCATGACGTGCCTCCGCTATTCTTCATCGCGTCAAGATACAAGCATTACAGGATACTTTATAATGGTGATTAGGGTTGTCGATTTCTGTTTGCAACTCCTAATCATCATTACTTGGTAGGCCTTGGCAATATGACTCATTTGCCAACCGTAATGAGAGAACCAATCACTATTTTACCCCTTTCTGCAGAAAAGAAAACACAAACTAAAAAACCAAATCTGTTGGTCAGTTCACAAAAAGAATTCAGACATGTTTTAAGAAATAGCAGTGAAGCACTAGCAATGATAGTGAAAGAAGTTCCAAATAAGAGAAAAATTTGTATTCCCACTGCAATTTCAGAGTTATTTGAAGAGTTTCCAGAAGTTATAAAAGAAGAAACAACTGAATTACCATCTCATAGAGCAATAGACCACGGAATAGATCTTCTACCAGTACCAGGTGCCTCTCTCCTAAACCTACCCCACTACAGACTGAGCCCAACTGAAACAAAAATATTACAGTCCCAGGTAGAAAAATTACTGAAAGATGGATTAATAAGGCATCCTTAAGCCCTTGTACTGTCCCAACCTTATTAGTCCCAAAGAAAAATGGAGAGTGGAGGATGTGTGTTGATAGTGGACCTATCAAAAAAATCACTGTAAAATATATAGGTTCCCAATACCTACCTAGATTGGAAGAGCTACTTGATGCACTGATGGGGGCAGAAATTTTCACAAAATTGGACCTTAAAAGTGGAAGGCACTCCTTCTTAGTCTTAGTAGAAGGCACTCCCACCCCTCCATTCAAAAGTAAAAGAGGCATCAGACAAAGAGACCCCCTCTCCCCCATCCTCTTTGACATATTGAGTAGGTTTATTGAAATGAAAGCAAGAGAGAAGAAATATGATTCTTACATTGTAAATGAAGTTGCTTCTGTAACATACCTTATGTATGCAGATGATATCCTACTCTTCTCTAAAGCTAACCCTAAATCCTTAAATGACATCAAATCCATTCTAGATACATTCTCATCCTTCACTGGGCTAATGATCAACCCACAAAAGAGCTCTATCATCTTTTCGAAGATAATGTGAAGGCTCCATAGAACTTCAGCAGATCCTAGGTTTCCTTGTCTCTAAAATCCCCATAAACTACCTAAGACTACCCATAACCAAGAAGAAGAAATAATATAACAAATGTTGGAAACTTATATTAATCATATACCCATAACAAGTATGTTTGCCAGATAGAGTAGAAAATGCCTTTCTTATGGGGGAAGAAACTAATTAGGGGGGAATGTAAGGAAAGGGATACCTTGGTAAAAAATGATCCTATCTAAGGAAGAGGGGGGATTAGGGGCCAGAAACCTACGCATGATTGCTACTGCTAGCAGCTATTAGAAAAGTAACCACAATATGAGAGAATGGATGCAAAGGAGATACATCAAAGGAAATGACCTGCAAAATATTATCATAAAACCCACCATTGATTTTGCCTAATGGAAGGGAATCTTAGACTCCAAAGCCCTTATCAGCCAATGCCTAGAAAGTATGGCAGGAAGCTCAATGAAATGGAAAATAGGCAATGAAAAACAAAATATACAAACAATTGTTGAAGCATTAAGAACTAAGGCTCCTAAGGATCCATTAGTAAAAGGCAAATGGTCCCATATGCCTACAAAATTCTCAATAATCCTATGGAGAATAAAAAACAAATAAATTGACACATCAGGCTCCTCCATGGGGCCTTCGTTGGAATGCAATTGGATACCTCACTTAGTACATCTGGTCTGAAAGAAACAGAAATACTCTGAAACCTCCAGAAGCTATATTTCGGGAGATAATAATTCATGGACTCCAGTCTATTTTTCAAAGCTTATATCTTTAGGAAAGATTGTGGTTCACAAATGGAGAAGACTATTATGCAGGTTTGGGAGACAAACCTCCTAAAGCTTAGTTCATAGTTACTTGATCACTGAGAACGATAACCACATAGAAAAAGGTCGATGATGTGGGAAACCACACTATCTAGTATCTAACCCAAAACATTTTATTTTCCAGTCCACTTGTAATTCAGGGTACTATCCTTTGTTATTAAATTAAAATATTTAATATTTGCAACAACAAAAAATATGAACTGAGACAATAAGACTTTACACATATTTGGTCATACCAAAGTTTTGTATAACCAGACTGATCTTGCTCATGATTCACATCCAAATTTCATGAGAAAGTACAAACAAATCAAAATTCTAGAGACTTTGACCTCACTAAAAAGTTGATCATGCTCTTCCCATAAAGAGTGTATAAAAGATGATTTTGTTGAATATTACCTAATGCCTTCAAAATGAAATATAAAGAACCATTGCCTTCATGCCCAATAAGGTGGGAAAGGTATCTACATGGCCCAGACTTATAATTCTTTATACTAGGTGAAATTGGCCATGAAACTCTCAGACTATGTCCTTGCTTTATTGGAACAGCCTTCACCAAAATCTACAGGTACATCATCAAAAGAAGAAGAAAAAATGTGAAAAACTGAAAAAAATAACATTACATACTCTATGAAAATGTAAAAAAAATTGTGCCAATATTTAGCATCTTGGATACCTGGACATGTTGAGGTGCACAAGGCTGACCCGGAGCACAAAAATATTTTTGCTCGGTGTTAGGAACACTGGTGAATTTTTCTTCCACAGTACTTTGTATTTCATCAAGACTCCCTGAAAAATGAAAACTTTAATGAACTGAAGAAAATCAGAATGAATGTATATGAGACCAGACTGATATATATATCACTACCTTTCCCATAGACTACGAGGTGCATAAGATTTGCAGAGTAATGGTCCTTGTAAAATTTAATTAGCTCTTCTCTTGTATCAAGCCCTTTAGCTTTAGGTAAAACCTCCAATGTGTCCCAGTTTCCTAAAATATTGTGTCATTCATTTATTTTAGTATATAAAACTAAAATATAACACACATGATAACTTAAGAAGAAGAAGAAAACTGAACATGCTGAAAATTGCAAATTCTGAACATGACAAACTATGGAATCCACCATTCAAACATCAGGAGAGGTTAATCCTAGTGAAACCATACTTGTTATAAAGGACTGAAAATAACCATTTATTCCAATTTCATGAAGTGAACGCATCGGTTGGTTGATTAATTTTAAATAGATTATGCAAACATAAAACCTACAAGATCCATATATTTAGCTAATCAATAATTAATTAATTATATACTTAAGAAGTTAGGGGTATAATATTAGTAATTTAATTGAAGGTTATAATTTTCAATTAGTTAGATCATAACTTTATAGTGATTCGTTAAATGTAATGGAGATTAAAAGTTATAACCAAAGTTACCAAATCAGTTACAACTCTGAGTGTTTAAATATACATCTAATAAAACATGGAGGGGATCGAGCATTTGATCTCCCCGGTTTATTACATGTTTTGTTAGGTAACAATATTTCTACCTGTACCGAATTTGTGAAAAGGATGATCCTCTTTAGATATATGCTTCTGTAGCTGTTTGAATCAAATATCAAAGAAACTGATCACCAAAAAGTAAGAATATGCATACAAATAAAGCTATAGAATTATTAGAAAAAAGACTTACGGATAGGGGAGAGTAATCTCGATCCCTCTTCCATTGCATATAGCAGTGTATATATACAATTAATAGAAAAAGAATTCTACTACGATGAAATTATGAAAAGTATGAATTATACTAATTATATCTTAATTAGCTACTATGAATTATCGACTGATTACATCATTAATCTAATTCGTCAATAAGAACACGTGGTTGCAATTATAAGAAATGCCAATGACAAATTATGCAAAAAGTAATCCTTTGATCAAGAAAATAGTTGTTTAAATAACCTGATGAATCCGCCAAGAATCTGACAATAAGTTCTTCTGGTTCTCTGGATAAAATGAAAAGTCAAACATTATTGTATTATAAAATATTAAAAGTTGTTACATGGATAGACAGTGTACCAGAATCAACAGCTTTTATTTCACGCAGTGTAGCATCAGCAGACATTAATGGCTTTATAAAGAACTGTGCAAACCTATTAACAGTAAGAAATCATCCACGTGCATTAAAAAATGTAAGAAAATAAGTAAAACAGAAAAGTGGCAAACGATGAAACCATAAAGCGTGAAAAATACCTATCTAAAGCTTCTTCGAGACAGTCGGCATTGATATCAAAATAGTAGTTTGTATGTTCAGATGATGTATAAGCATTGGTTGAGCCTCCATGCTAATGATGGATGGAGAATAAATATGTTAGGGTTTAATGGAACATTAAAGAGAAGGGTGAATTAGTTTCAGGTTTTCAACAAACACAGGTTACAAGTCAAAGTTCAGTGAAAACAAAAATGGATCCATTCAACCTCAAACCCAGCAATTTAATATGACATGGAACGAGTATGTGAATGAGATCTGAACATAAAGTCTCGATACCCAATGTAAACAAAAATTTAGGCCAAAATCATTTAAGAGAATATTAGATATGAAGAAAAAAATACCTCTGCTATATATTTTGAATAGCTGTCTTCAATGGGATATTTTTCACTGGCATAAAATAGCATATGTTCTGCAACAAGAGATTTCCAGTTCAGTAGTCTGCTTTACTGTTACTAATTTACACAATAGTATAATACTGACTGGATAAAAATATCTATAATACTCAGGATCAAACACAAAATCTGTACAGAGCTTACCAAGAAAATGAGCCAAACCCTCCAGCCCCTCAGGATTACTGAACGTACCGACTGAGACGTCCATAGAAGCGGCAGCCTGAATAACAAACAAGAATAAATAAGAAACCCACAATAACGACAATCAACAAAGAAGAAATCGACGTCTCTGGTGGTGAGTATCAAATTATCAATCACCTTATCGGTTTCTGGATCGCTGATGAGAAGTGCCTCGAGGGAGTTCGGTAAGACGATTCGTCTATACTCCCGTTTGTCCGTCCGAGGCTTGACGATCTCCACTTCCATTCTCTTCATCTTTTTTTCTTCTCTTTTCGACCATACTCCCGTGCATTCTTTATATGTCTGTCCACCTGATGACTTGAGGAGTTGACTTTTCAGTTCAATTTTTATTTAAATCAATAGAAAAAATTTATTCTGAAATATTAAATAGGTGAGTCATGAAGTGATATTTTAACCGTTTATTTATTTTAAATAAAATAGACAAAGTGGATCATATTTAAAAGTTTTACTTTAATTTATTTTAAATGACGATCATAAAATATTTCATTTTTGATATTTTAACTAAAACTTTTTCATATTAAATATAGAAAACTTTAAATGAGTCACCTTTATATGTGCTTAAAAAACATCAGATGTATCTGGACCGGTCGTTTTTAGATCTAGGATGATTTAATTTTCTTCTCTCTCTCTTCCATTGTCTCCCTAGATATAAAAACGGACGGTTCTGATCAGCCAGCTGTTTTTTGTCTCATTTTAAGAATCCATGATTGTATTATGTATTTATTTTTTATGATGCAATTTCAAGTTTCAACTTGAGATAGTAAAATTGAGATAATGTAAGATATTTCAGTAAACAGACTTAATTCTTCTCTCTCTCCCATTGTCTTCCTAGATCTAAAAACGAACCGTCCAGATCAGCCAGACGTTTTTTGGCTCATTTTAAGAGTGGCTCATGTGAAAATTGTTATAAATATAAGATAACTTTTTAGATATTAAAGATATTTACTTCGATTAAGAATCCACCGATTGTATTATGTATTTATTTTTTAATATGCAGTTTCAATTGAGATGATATGATATATTTCAGTACACGGCCGGATGATTACAAACCAACATATCACAACAAATAAACGGTCGGATAAGAGATATCTCACATATATTATCTGTCCAAAATTGTTGCCTATTTTTAATCGATACTTCCATAGTTCCATTAGATAGATGAGATTTAATCATCACATATTTAATATCTCATCTGAATCTCCTTCTAAATAAATATCTAGTTTAGTGCGTTGTCAATCGTCATTATTCCATAATCTCCCAACAACTAATTAAATTTATTCAAATATACACATCACAAATTGCAGATTCATTGAGCGTACATCAGCACTACCTAACCTGGCTGATCAGGCAGCAACTCTGCTTGAGTGTATGGTTGATTTGGTCAATGTTTGGTATCTATTTTTACTTGTTATGCTCCTATATATATGATGTAATGCTAATATGTCATCAATTATTTTGGGCTAAAAAGATATGCAATTTATCGAGAAAAGGATCTTTGAAACGATGGTCGATTCACTAACACTCCTTAGAAGACAAATACCGGTCGCAGATTCGTTAAGTTTAGGTTTAAAGATACCAAACAAAGTCTAATGCCTTCTTTCTCTGCTGGGAACAATCAAGTCCTCCAATAAGAAGTGTGAAGTGAAAGGTTTAGGATTCACTCACACTTCAGTTGATGAAGTCATGTTTAATAATATGTTCAGTTGATGAAGTGACCTAATAGCTAAGAAATAACATATGTAATCATTTTTTGAAAATAATCAACTCAAATTTCACCATCTGAATCTCTGATCATCATCTCTACTGAAGAAAGCTTCAGTTGAGGACCTATCTTCTATACATTATTAAATCCGAAAAAAACAAAGTATACAGCTTTTTCCCAAAAGAAAATAAATATCAAATCTATTTTCTATCTTAATTTGTACTCATATTTTATGGAAATTTTCCTACCATAAAAAGGAGAGAGATAGAATAGCCATTTAGGAATTAAACAAAGTCTGGCAATCTAAAATATTATCCCTTCTTTTATTTTGAATTCATTGTTACAGATTCACTTGAAGTATGCAAATGTCGCAAAATAAATCATTTATGGAGAGAAATCTTTACCAATTGATTGAATTTGGCATTCACAGTTTGGTCTGGGCAAAACCTCCTTTAAATGAACCATGCAAGGGTCTTGATTTTTTGAACATAATGATGTCGTCAATTCGGTTCATTTTGTTTGAATGTAGTCCAGATCCATTTTTTGCAATCTTGTATTCGGCAGAATGTAGTCCTCCAAATACTTGCAAACTAACTGATTTTCTTTCTGGTGAACCAACTTTAACATAACGGTCAAAGAAATCTACAAGTTCATGATGTTTGAGATCCCTTAAAGCTGCAATCTGCATTAATGTCGAAAATAGTAAACAATGTTCGGATATTCAAGAGGGTATATTTTTCGCAGATTAATAAGAAAATAACCTCCAGATCCCTTCTGTTAAAGTTAAGGGTACCACTAACAATCTCATTCCAGTAGAATGCAGATTCCTCCCACAGATTCTTGTGTTTTTCGAGCTTCATATCAATTAAGGCATTTACTTTGCTCTATAGAAACATAAAACTTAATAGTTTCATATGGATAGTTTTTCTTTAAAGAAAATTTAATATATATACATATTGTCGCCAAAAAAATATAAAATGCAAAGTTACAAAAGAATCAGAAGATAAAAACTTTGAAAAGTAAACTTTTTTTTAAAAGTAATTAAATTTCATTAAAAAAATAAGGGCAATGCCCAAGTTACATAGAGAATGGAAATAAAAACATAAGCAAAAAGAAATAAGCAAGAAGTTTATTGACTCTCTCCCATTAGTTACGCTGCCTCAGAAGGTAGATCTCTCATACTTTCATCATAGATGTCTACAAAGGGTGACAACAACTCTTATTGTAACACTCCGAATCAAAAGAGAGACTGATGTCTTTAATGACTTTCTTAAAGACTACCTCAGGAGACCTACTAACGTGTTGTCTATACCTTTTATTTCTTTCCGTCCATATACGTCACGTCAAACACCTAATAGCATTCCATAATAGCCCTCAAGGGGGAAAGTGGTGCGTAATTTTTTGCGTAGCCTCCGTCAGATCCATCAATCTAATATCTAGACTGGATTGGGTGGAAACTGAAATATTCATTATTTTTCAGAAGGCAAGAATCAAGTGCTCAACCAACGGAATTAAAAGAGATCTGGAATAAAAACAGTTGAAGAAAAGATGACTCCTATTTTCGTCTTCCAGATTGAATAGCAAGCAAGCAGGAGGTACTTGCACTTTTCATATTCTTAACTTTCTGAACGTGCTTAGGTGATCTCATTTCACCCTCCACAAGAGAATTGAAAATTTTGTCGCCATCTTCGACCAGATTCCCTTAGCTAACACGTCTTTATACTTTCTATTCCTAATACTTTCCACAATTCCCCCCAACTTGCTTATTGAAGTACCAACTCTCCACACAATCGTACTATTGACCCTACAATCCAAACATTTATCTACTAGACTCCTTTCTGAGATAAAAGCTTTCCAGAAATGTGAATCCACAATAGACCTGATTTGAATATCATTAAGTCTTTTCCCCTTAATATATCTATCTTGGATCAATTTTACCAAAATAGAACATTCATCTAGTTAGACACTTAAGTTTTAATGATTTCGTATATGATAATTAAAAATCGCAGACTGACCTTGTAATTTTCGATATCCATTTCACGTAGTTCCTTTTCATACATCTCAAGAAAAGCTTCTGCCCTAGAATTAAGCTCTGATGGATCCTGGAATCTCAAACAAAAAATAAACACAGCATATTAAACTAATAAACATTTTAGTAATTTACACTTATTTGCAATGTCGCAGTAGATATAAAACAAATATTATATTAAATTAGTCATTACCTTTGCCGTAGACTGTATAACTAATGCTAGTCCTCGGATTCCATAATCATCTCTGCATTTAAACTATTCTTAGACCCGATCATATCAATGATTATGTTATAAAATATTACCCTAAAATAAAATTTCAAAAAACATTATATTAATAAGGAATTTCAAAGTATAAATTTTAACCTTTGGATGAGAGCAGTAATGTATCCCAGTTGCTCAACTGATCGAAGTTGATGAAAAGCAGGTTGCTTTGCAAGGAGTGCAAAAAGATCTAACTTAACATTCATTTTGATGTCATCTCGATGAATCTTTAATGATAAAAAATGCAATGAAAAAACTGTTAGGATTTGGTTCAATTCTATGCACCACTATGGAGAAAATCATGTATGGATCATTGCTTCAAAAAAAAAAAATGTATGGATCATACTCAAGATGTGAGAAAATGAATCAAAGTTGAAATTAGTTTCGATATATGAAAATTATGTTTTCATATTAATCAAATACAATGATTCTGGTATGCTATACCTGAATATAATTCACTAGAGCAGAATTTTCATCACTCTGATTTAAGACCTCAACTGGGTAATGGTAGCTTATACCCTTTTCAAGCTTAACAATTCTATTAGTCAAATACTGAGATGGGAATAAAGCTTTGCATATGGGAGGAGAACTCTGAAATAAAACACTTTCAATATTCTGAACCAAGGATTCTGATTCTTCAGGTTCCATATTTCCTGAAATTTATTCAAACATTTGAAATTAGATGATTTTAAGTATATGAATATCGAATATGAAAAAAAATATATATTAAAGATTAAATGAAAAAAACAACCTGTAATATAACACTCAACAAAGGCTCTGGAAAGCAAATGTGGTACAAACACGGCAAGGTCGTTAGCTTCCAAATGAGATAGAACTTCACCCTCTTCACTCAAAGGCCATATCTGATCCTTCAGTAACAATGAGCCCCAGTACTTAGCTTGTTCACATGGTTGTTGAAATTTGATATTTTCGTACTCCTTAGACATACTTTCCTGATTATAATGTATAACTTTTCTCAGATTCAAATCCATAAAACAGGTTTTATGCAGAAGGAAATTATTTTATTTTAATTCAGAAAAAATAAAAGTTAGTAAAATAAAGGAGACAGGCTGGATGAAAAGGAGAGTTAGCTTAAACTGGTCCAGTGACAATACTTGACAGTGGAGAGGTTCACCTGTTAGGGGTTATAAGTAATAAGAACATAAAGTGACACGTTTAAATCCCAATCTCATTAATTGTAGACCGACCCGGCTACAATTACATGTTCGTAATCAATTCAATATTTAGATCAGGATCATCAGACAACCCCAACATTCTATTTATCGAAGATCAAAGGCAAAACCGAAATCGCTTAATGCAATTAAGACACTGCTTGAGAAATTCACGTTGTTTTCGGGATTGGAGATAAATGCGAACAAAAGCTCCTCTACCTTCTCGAAAGTCGAAAGTATGCGCAGAAGATCAATCTCTTCATGACATTTTAGGATATGTTGTTAAAAGTTTACCCAGATCATATCTGGGACTACCAATCACGGGAAAGAAAAAATCGTTTGGACAATGTTGGAAACTAATCCAATCAATAGAGGCGTTCTTAGAAAAATGGAGTGGAAAATGTCTTTCCTATGGAGGAAGAATACAACTAGTTAATTGGATAATAGCTGGAAAGTATACCATTGGGCACATGGCATGGCTATCCCTGATTCTGTTGCTAAGAAGGTGAGAAGGTTAGCCTATAAATTTATATGGGATAGAAGGAAAAGGATCCCATAGGCCCAAATGGTGCTTCCCAAGGTGGAAGGGGGTCTAAGGGTTAGAGACCTATCTATTATCACTATTGCAACCAATATTAAAAGAGCCTCAAAGTACTGAGATAAGAGTGATTCTATTTTGGTAAAATGGATCCAGGATAGGTATATTAAGGGAAAGACACTTAGTGATATTCAAATCAGGAAAACTTTTATTTCAGAAAAGAATCTAGTGGATAAATGTTTGGATTGGAGATCTGGTACTCCGATAAGCAAGTTAGGGGAAATGGTGAAAAATATCAGAGATAGAAAACATAAAGACTTGTTAACCAAGGGAATGTGGTCGAACATGGAGACAAAATTCTCTATTTTCTTGTAGAGGGTGAAATGGGATTACCTAAACACGTTCAGGAAGTTGAGAAATTGAAAAGTGTAAGTACCTCCTGCTTGCTTATTCTAGAAGTCATCTCTTCTTCAACTGTTCTTACTCCAGGTCTCTCCTAATTCCGTTGGCTGAGCATCTGAATTTCACCTTCTGGAGAATAATGAATATTCCAGTTCCCACCCAATCCAGTTCAGATATTAGATTGGGGGATCTTACGGAGGCTATGCAAAAAGTCACACATCACTCTCCTCCTCAGGGGCTACTATGGAAAGTTATTGGGTGTTTATCATGACATATATGGACATAAAGAAATAAAAGATACAGACAGCACGTTAGTAGGCTTCCTGAGGTAGTCCTTAAGGAGGTCATTAAAGACATCAGTCTCTTCTTTGATCCGGAGTGTTACAAGAAGAGCTGTTGTCGACCTTTGGAGACATTTATGATGGAAGGGAGACCAACCTTCTGACGCAACGTAATTAGTTACTATATAACTAGACTATATTGCTAATGGGAGAGAGTCAATGGGCTTCTTCATTATTTCTTTTTACTTTTGTTTTATATTTCTATACTCTATGTAATTTGGACATTGCCTTTATTTTTAATGAAATTTAATTGTTTAAAAAAAAACAAAATACCACAATACACCAAAATTTGAAATCCCAATTTTTAGAGCTTGTACATAAAAAAAAGGTTTCATTCTATGAGTACCTTGATGACAGAAAAACGGTCAATTTTGACTTCAAATTCAGCAATGCTATCAATGACTTTTTCTACTAAAATTCCCATTTTGTGGTTAAACCCAAATACATTAACCTGCATAAGACATCAAATCAGGATCAACTAGGACAGAAGTAAAGCATTGTGTCGAACTCTTCTTTGGTGTCAAGGTAATAGCTATAAATAGTCATCAACTCACTAAAAAAGGTAGAAGAATAGGACCTATTATGGGACATACAATGCATTACAATTACAGATGTATGATCATTACGCTTCAACCGGGTTATTATATTCCACCTCTGATAGAGAAAAGAACTTAAAGAAAAATACTTAACAACATTAACATGACGATACATTTATACAAAACTTCTACCCAGAGTACACGCAACAGAGCCGTAGAGAGTCAAGTGAAATCCAATCCAAGAAAAAAATGATCATAGAAAAACTTAGTTGCTTTACATTAAATTTTATATTAATTTTCTAGAAGTAATAGAGTATAAAATGTCAATGAAAATATGGGTGGCCAATCCTACAAGTCTTTGTTCGTCTGTTCACAAAGAACAACTCTGATCTCTGTAGGTAAACTTTTCTCTCTCTTGAAAATGGAGTCTTAGAGAAATGTGAGACGTCATTTTCAAGAGAAATAGAAAAGTTTACCTACAGAGATCAGAGCAACAAAAGCTTGTAGGGTTGGCCACTCACATTTTCATTGACATCTTATACTCTTACTCTCTAGAAAATTATTGTGAAGAACACCGTCATTTTAGAGACCTATAGACACCATTATTGTGAAGAAGAGAGATTTCTACAGAGATCTAAGGAAGCTGTTCTGTTGAAACAGCCACCGAAAATAATTTATATCACAACAGAGATCTGAGGAAAACATTTGGGGTTTCTCTTAACATACAAAACTAAACTCATCAAGGATAAATAGATTACCTGAAATCCAGTGGTTTTTTTGTTTATCCAATAATACAAACCAGCAACCTGAGCATCATATGCTAAAAATTTGAAATAAATGTTCCGAGTTAGTAGGACTACAAAAAAATCATTGATCTTTCAAATGTATTAACATTATAAAATAGTATATTAGATTTTTACATCATATAAAGGATCATTTTTCATTGTAAATTTTATTAGAAAAATTCTAGAATACACATGGAATTGACCTTTAAATGAGAAAAAATCCAGAATACATGTGTGCCCAAATGTACTCTTAATCCATATTCGCACTCTGAGAACAACATAGTTTTAACCTTTTAGAATTTGGCAATACATTATATTTTAGCCTTTCATGAGAATGCATCATCATTTATCATCGTCTTATTTATGCAGATGATGTAGTGGTCTTCTCCAAAAACACTAAGGAATCACTCAGATTTATGATCCCATTGATTGTTTTAACTAAAAAAATATTGGATTGCAGATAATAAGCCAATAGAAGCCAAATATTTTTACTTCTTAGGGATATTTCTTTCCAAATGAGGATCTGATGTAGCCCATGAAGTAGACCTACATGGTCATTTGCTCGAGTTAACTCGAGCCATGGCTCTGTCCTTTTGACACGGTGAGGTGGGAGGCCCTAATTGCCACATTACAAGCGTATGGCTTCTCCAACCTATTCGGTAAGATAATCTAGAACTGTATCTCCTCAGCTTCCTTCTCAGTATTAGTTGAAGGCACCCCTACCTCCCCATTCAAGAGTCAAAGAGGCATTAGACAAGAAGACCCTCTCTCCCCCATTCTCTTTGACATGGTGATGGATATACTAAGTAGACTAATTGAAAAGGAGGTAAAAGAAAGAAAATATGACTCATATATAGTCAATGGAGCGACATCCGTAACTCACTTAATGTATGCAGATGATATCCTGCTCTTTTCTAAAGCCAATCCTAAATCTCTAAAGGCCGTCAAAAGCATACTAGAGACATTCTCAGCCTTCACAGGCCTAACAATCAACCCTCAAAAAAGTTCTATCACCTTCTCCAAGATATGTGAAGGCTCCACAGAACTCCAACAGATCATTGATTTCCCAGTTTCTAAACTCCTTATAGTTTATCTAGGCCTCCCCATAACAGGGAAGAAGAAATCATACAACCAATGTTGCAAGCTAATACAACCCATAGAAGACTTGTTAGCTAAATGGAGCGGTAAATGCCTCTCCTATGGAGGTACAATCCAACTAGTAAACTGGATACTAGTTGGAAAATACACATACTGGGCCCAAGGCATCAACCTACCTTCCTCTGTCCACAAAAAAGTTCAAAGGCTGGCCTACCAGTTCATTTGGGATGGAAGGAGAGGGATACCATGGTCATTAATGATTCTACCTAAAGAGGAGGGAAGATTAGGGGTTAGAAACCTCCAAATGATAGCTTCTGCCTGCCGCCCCTATTAAAAAAGCAGCTACAATATGGGGTAAGCAATCTATATTTGCACAATGGATGCAGAGAAGATACACCAAAGGCATGGTTCTTAACAACATTAGCCCTAAACACTCCATTGACTCTTCCCAATGGAAAGAAATTTTAGACTCCAAAGGGAAAATCAACCAATGCTTGGAATGCAGGGCCGGAAATTCTCTAATTTGGAAGATTGGAAATGGAAAACAAAACTTAGAAACCATCATTGAAGCCTTAAGAACCAAGGCCCCAAAGGATCCTCTAGCCAAAGGCATATGGTCTCATATGCCGACAAAATTCTCAGTAATGTTGTGGAGGGTCAAGAATAAACAAATCAAAACTCTACAGATGCTCGACGCATGGGGTGTCCCCATACAGCCAACCTGCCTCCTCTGTGGTCAGAGAATCGAGACCATCAACCACCTATTTTTTAATTGCCCCTATACTAGAAAACTTCTTCTACAACTCTCTGAATATCTCAACCAGACCCTTTGGAAAATATCAAACTCCCCCATTCCGACCCTCACACATCCAGATATTAGAATTGGAGATGTAATAGAATCATGTTAAAAACTGACGCATCAGGCTCCTCCATGGAGCCTACATTGGAAATTGGAATGCTATTGGTTGCCTCACATGGCACATTTGGTCCGAAAGAAATTGGAGGCTCCACCAACATCCTCTCAGACCCCCAGAAGTCGTTCTAGCTGATATAGTAAAAGACTGCAGAATATCTTTTAAAGTTGATATCTTTAAGAAAGAATGTGGTTCACAATTGGAAAGGATTACTATGCAGGTTTGGGAGACAACCCTCCTGAGGTGATATAGTCGATCTGTAAGGATAGGCTATGGGTTGTGATGATGAATTAATTCTTGGATTCCACCGGAGATTAATCGATCACAGATCTGGACTTCACCAGCAGACAAAACAGTAGAAGATGAAGAGAAAACGAGAAGAAAAAGAGAAAAGAGAGAGTAAAAGTACCTTTAAAATCAGAAAATATATGACTCTTTATTTCCCCTCCTTAGCTTTATTTATAATAGCATCTCAACAGGTGGAAGGGAACCTGGTGAGATGAGCCCAAAGCTTTAATTAGAGTAATTGTGCTCCTTGCCACAACAAGGGCACAATTGGGATTAACCCGATTAGGATGTACTACATCAGGCGACCCCTCTTCAGCAACATTTGTCCTCAAATGTTCAACTTGCTCTGAATATAGTGGATAGTACTTTCTGAGGTCAGAAATATTGGACAAATGGATCCAAACTAGGTATATTAAAGGAAAGGCGCTTAATGATATACAAATCAGGCCTACTGTGGATTCGCATTTTTGGATAGCTTTTGTTTCAGAAAGAAGCTTAGTGGACAAATGTTTGGATTGTAGGGCCAATAGTACGATTGTATGGAGATCTGGTACTCCGATAAGCAAGTTGGGGGGAATGGTGGAAAGTATTAGAGATAGAAAGCATAAAGATATATTAGCTGAAGGAATTTGGTCGAAGATGCTGACAAAATTCTCTATTCTCTTGTGGAGAGTGAAATGGGATCACCTAAACACGTTCAAGAAGCTGAGGAGTTGGAGAGTACAAGTGCCTCTTGTTTGCTTGTTATGCAATCTGGAAGATGAAACTAGGAGTCATCTTTTCTTTAACTGTTCTTATTCCAGATCTCTCTTAATTCCATTAGCGGAACACCTGGATTTCTCTTTCTGCAAAATAATGAATATTCCAGTCCCCATCCAATCCAATCCAATCCAGATATTAGATTGGGGGATCTACCGGAGGCAGCACAAAAGATTACGCGCCACTCTCCCCCTTGGGGGCTAATATGGAAAGCTATTGGGTGCTTGTCGTGGCATATATGGACGGAAAGAAATAAAAGATATAGACAACACATTAGTAGGCCTCCTGAGGTAGTCCCTAAAAAGGTCATTAAAGACATCAGTCTCTCTATTGATTCAGTGTATTACAAGAAGAGCTGTTGTCACCCTTTGGAGACATCTATGATAGAAGTATGGGAGACCAACCTCCTGAGGCAGCGTATCTAGTTACTATATAACTAGACTACATAGCTAATGGGAGAGAGTCAATGAGCTTTTTGCTCATTTCTTTTTACTTCTATTTCTATTTCTATTTCAATACTCTATTTTTTTGTAAACTGGACATTAGCCATATTCTAATGAAATTTAATTGCTTTAAAAAAAAAACCCTCCTCAGCGCACCACTGAGTCTAATACCAGTTATTATGCCTTTATAACAGACATACTACAAAGTGGGTCGTCTTTTTGGTAGAAATTACAAATTAGTGTTTTTACATAAAAATAATATTTATAGTCCGTTATTTTGGGTGCTAGTCAAAAGATAATGTATCAAATGCAATGAAATCACGAAGGGTTCTGAAATTCCTACCCACTACTCTTAACCACGAAGAGTAAAAAGTGGAATTAAGTAATTAACCACGAATAGAATACAGATGGGTTTGAAAGCTTACCATATTCATTTAAGTAATCCATCAATAGGCGTATGAATATTTCAGTGAGGACAGAAGCTTCTGGAGACTGATTTGAATGTGGACAGTTGAAATCCATTCGAATATAGGCCTTTGGAGTGAAGAACGTAGAATCAGGTTTGTACCACAAACATGAGTATAAAGATTCCCTAATTAATTTTGGTAATTTGACCTATTTGAAGGCATAGTACTATTAGAAATTTCCAGATTAAAAAAATATCATTTGATGAATCCAAAACAACCTTTGCTGCCATGTTCTTGATCGTCAAATCCGTCGGAATAAACACATTAGGATTTGGTAAGTGTAGTTTTGCATCAGGAGCAGATTCAATCCATTGCTATAAAATAATAATAATAAATTGATTAAAAAAATAGAATAAAATAAATATTGAAGATATATTCCAACTGAAAAATGGAATAAAAAGTCCATAAACAACCTGAATAGAGGGAGCCTCTACTTTTTCAACGGAATATGCAGTTCTATACCATGGCTCGACAGAATTAGTGCATCCGTCAAATTTCCTCGATATCCAAAAGATTCTGCAACATGCATCATTAATGTTAATTATAGAATCATATGTACATATAGAAGGATGGTTATCTGTAGAGAAGCTCTCAAGAAGAAGATTGTAATCATATGAATTATTACAGACATCACCATGCCTAATTATTAAATGGATTTGAAGAAACTAAATCTAACTGCCCTAAATAAAGTGAAAACCAACTAAACCCTAAATAATATCCACAGTATAGTACAACTAATTAGTTAGGCATGCATAGCATAATTGGTTTTAATTTTTCAGTTTCTTGTTAGCCACTGTACACCATAAACAGTTAGCTCATTTCAATAATTGCAACTTCTTCCCTACATAGGAAAGGCCCCTTGGTTTTCCATCCAACTATCAAACTACTAAGGCTCATAAGTAAACTATCACGATCAACCCTGTTATAGACTTGTTAGTAAAATTGATTCACTCCCTCTATATTTAAGGTGGGAATTTCAATCGGAGAATTAGTAGTCATTATTAATTTGAACAGGGATTTCTTTCATGTAACCTCCAATGGTTGAGAGTACATATAATGCTTTTTTAAATAACGATAAGATGACAGGATGCAGCCTATTATATATGTTCCTTTGCTTGTCACAATATATTTACCTAGTTAAAAAACAATTACCTCACATTTGCTGGTGTCAACGCATTTAACACTGTTTCAATAGTACTTGGTTCAAACTTAGAAGGCAATGAAGATGCCACAAGCCAATCTTCAGGTGGGTAATACTGAAAAGAAATTTTGTATTTTTAAGGTGGCGACATTTCCATGTTAATTTGTTGTGCAAAATAATATACTAGAATAAAAACAGCATTATTTAAATTGGGCTGAGTTTATCATGATAACTTTAGTTCGGAAAAATTCAACAGTTGTCATAAAAAAACTAAAGGATTGACATTTAGTTCCTTATGTGCCCCACTAAACTAGTTTTTTAAAATGGGCTAAGAGATTGACATGCAACTTTTAGAACAACAAAATTTATCTGTTTTCATCGAAAAATAAATTGATCTTTAGATATCCCAGAGAGAAAATAGATATCATATTCGGAAAATGTAATCAAGATTGTTAATAATAGTCAAAAGGCGTCAAGATATTCGCCATATTTTAAAATTCCAGAAATATCAAATAATAAATAAGATCAAATGTAATAAATTTCAAAACTTATAAAAAATAAAATAAATAAGCGTCCAATAAAGTATTTCAATCAATTACCTGCATATTTGCTGAAATGCTACGAACGTAACTTATAGGTTGATTTTTGTCTTTGTAATGGAAACCAATGTCAGAAATTGCCTTAAGCTTCAAAAAATATGTTTAAATTTAATGTTAAAATAGTTATGTAGAAAACTAATTGTTTAAGTTCAACTAATCAACAGTGAGGAAAAGAGGGGGGTAAATTCTTTTGAGGGTGGTCAAGCCGTGAAGGATGGAAGGTGACCCCACATCAGCCTCCATAGGAAAACTGAGTATTTGGTGGGCTTTCTGAGACCAGATACCTTTTGCTAGGGAGTCAGGTTTCCTAGGGATTACTAGTGCTTCACAGATCCTTTGTAAGGAGATACCCCCTTTTAACCCAAGTAAGACTTAAATTGAAATTACTCCCACAACCCATCAACCTATCAATGTCAGTTTTGCATTTAAGGATATTTTTCCACATAATGGAATCCCTACAAGGGGAGACTTGGATATCCTCCAGACACCTATCCTTGATATATTTATCCCTGATCCAGAGGGATAGGATGGATTCATTGTTGGACCAAAACATCCCCGCAAACATGCCCGCAAACTTATTTGCATTGCAACACCAACATGTTTGCATTGCAATGTTTAGTTAAAAACTTAAAAATATCAGCATTCAGTTGATCTCCAGGAATGTGTCAAGACTCAAGAACAGTTGCCTCAATTTTCATTATGTTAGCACTCTGTAATGATTAAATATAATCGAAATTGCATTTTGATTACCTCATCGAAAATCCATTCATGTATCCCAGAATTTTGTAATAAGGAGATGTATTTGAATAATAATCCAACAATATCTTCAACGTGCGCTGTAATAATTGAATGGGATTAAGATTAAATCGGTCAGAAATATACGCAAAATTTGAACATCATGGAAGTGTGACATATGTAACCTGCACTTTTTTAACTAAATATAGAGACGAAATCCCTAACCCTAACTATAACTTTAGTCAATTTTATATACATAGGATTTGGGTTAGTCGATTTAATATGTGATTATTGGAGTTATACGTGATTATTTGTTCAACATTGCCAAAAATGCCAAGTGTCTAAGGAAACAGCTTAAAATCTGGACTGTAGATGCCCCTACCAGTGCCAAATGCACAATGGACAGCCATTGACATGGACTTTGTAACAGGTCTGCCTCATATATGATTCATTGGAACGTGTTGATGAGCCTAGACTCATCCCAGTGTAATTTGGGCACTTCGCTTCTTTATATTAATGAGAAAATTTAATTCTACCAAGAGAGAGAGTTAAACATATAATAGACTTAAAGATATATAAATCAAAATGAACTAACCATAGCCAGTATCAGTTAGATTGATTCTAACGGAAAAGAAAGAAAAATCATCACTTGAATCTTCTTCACCAGCACTCAAATCAATCACCCACCCTACAACATTAAGTGTTCAACGTGGTTTATTAATTAACAAGAAAAACAATACAAATACATCATATATCATATATCAATAAAAAAATGAATGTTTAATGTTGTAGAAAAGACTATTACCTTTAATATGTAAATTATAAAATATTTGAGAGAGCTCCACTAAAAGACGAAAATTGGCGATTTCCAAAAAAACCATTGAGAACAAAGGAGTAAAAGTAAACTGAGGACCTTACTTGAAAAGAAAGAAGTTGATATGAAACAAAGGAGTAAAACTCAATGACTAAAGCTACCAGGGGACTCAAACACTGGGTTCTTCAACATAGCCGCCAAAATTAGAAGATCCAAGAATTCCACCTGATGTAGCATCTTTAATAGAAAACCCAAATAATCAAATCTAGGGTGTCAAACGAGCCGAGCCGAGCTTTGGTTTGTTGAGCCGGGCTCGGGCTCGGCTCGTTAAGGAGTTATCTAAGCTCGGGCTCGAGCTCGCCGAGCCTGGTTTGGCTAAGCTCGGGCTCGGCTCGTTAATGATTTGCCAAGGCTCGGGTTCGAAGCTCACGAGCCTGGGCTCGAGCTCGAACATAACCTGACATTGCAATTTAAAATAAATGTTGCAATGTTTCTGCATAATAACCCTAAAATCGAACTGAGAAAAGAAACAAAAACACACAGATTTAAGTAGTTCAGCAATGTGCCTACGTCCATGACGTGCCTCCGCTATTCTTCATCGCGTCAAGATACAAGCATTACAGGATACTTTATAATGGTGATTAGGGTTGTCGATTTCTGTTTGCAACTCCTAATCATCATTACTTGGTAGGCCTTGGCAATATGACTCATTTGCCAACCGTAATGAGAGAACCAATCACTATGTTATCAAAGTAGATGGTATTAAAACACAAACTAAAAAACCAAATCTGTTGGTCAGTTCACAAAAAGAATTCAGACATGTTTTAAGAAATAGCAGTGAAGCACTAGCAATGATAGTGAAAGAAGTTCCAAATAAGAGAAAAATTTGTATTCCCACTGCAATTTCAGAGTTATTTGAAGAGTTTCCAGAAGTTATAAAAGAAGAAACAACTGAATTACCATCTCATAGAGCAATAGACCACGGAATAGATCTTCTACCAGTACCAGGTGCCTCTCTACTAAACCTACCCCACTACAGACTGAGCCCAACTGAAACAAAAATATTACAGTCCCAGGTAGAAAAATTACTGAAAGATGGATTAATAAGGCATCCTTAAGCCCTTGTACTGTCCCAACCTTATTAGTCCCAAAGAAAAATGGAGAGTGGAGGATGTGTGTTGATAGTGGACCTATCAAAAAAATCACTGTAAAATATATAGGTTCCCAATACCTACCTAGATTGGAAGAGCTACTTGATGCACTGATGGGGGCAGAAATTTTCACAAAATTGGACCTTAAAAGTGGAAGGCACTCCTTTTTAGTCTTAGTAGAAGGCACTCCCACCCCTCCATTCAAAAGTAAAAGAGGCATCAGACAAAGAGACCCCCTCTCCCCCATCCTCTTTGACATATTGAGTAGGTTTATTGAAATGAAAGCAAGAGAGAAGAAATATGATTCTTACATTGTAAATGAAGTTGCTTCTGTAACATACCTTATGTATGCAGATGATATCCTACTCTTCTCTAAAGCTAACCCTAAATCCTTAAATGACATCAAATCCATTCTAGATACATTCTCATCCTTCACTGGGCTAATGATCAACCCACAAAAGAGCTCTATCATCTTTTCGAAGATAATGTGAAGGCTCCATAGAACTTCAGCAGATCCTAGGTTTCCTTGTCTCTAAAATCCCCATAAACTACCTAAGACTACCCATAACCAAGAAGAAGAAATAATATAACAAATGTTGGAAACTTATATTAATCATATACCCATAACAAGTATTTTTGCCAGATAGAGTAGAAAATGCCTTTCTTATGGGGGAAGAAACTAATTAGGGGGGAATGTAAGGAAAGGGATACCTTGGTAAAAAATGATCCTATCTAAGGAAGAGGGGGGATTAGGGGCCAGAAACCTACGCATGATTGCTACTGCTAGCAGCTATTAGAAAAGTAACCACAATATGAGAGAATGGATGCAAAGGAGATACATCAAAGGAAATGACCTGCAAAATATTATCATAAAACCCACCATTGATTTTGCCTAATGGAAGGGAATCTTAGACTCCAAAGCCCTTATCAGCCAATGCCTAGAAAGTATGGCAGGAAGCTCAATGAAATGGAAAATAGGCAATGAAAAACAAAATATACAAACAATTGTTGAAGCATTAAGAACTAAGGATCCATTAGTAAAAGGCAAATGGTCCCATATGCCTACAAAATTCTCAATAATCCTATGGAGAATAAAAAACAAATAAATTGACACATCAGGCTCCTCCATGGGGCCTTCATTGGAATGCAATTGGATACCTCGCTTAGTACATCTGGTCTGAAAGAAACAGAAATACTCTGAAACCTCCAGAAGCTATATTTCGGGAGATAATAATTCATGAACTCCAGTCTATTTTTCAGAGCTTATATGTTTAGGAAAGATTGTGGTTCACAAATGGAGAAGACTATTATGCAGGTTTGGGAGACAAACCTCCTAAGGCTTAGTTCATAGTCACTTGATCACTCAGAACGATAACCACATAGAAAAAGGTCGATGATGTGGGAAACCACACTATCTAGTATCTAGCCCAACACATTTTATTTTCCAGTCCACTTGTAATTCAGGGTACTATCCTTCATTATTAAATTAGAATATTTAATATTTGCAACAACAAAAAATATGAACTGAGACAATAAGACTTTACACATATTTGGTCATACCAAAGTTTTGTAAAACCTGACCGATCTTGCTCATGATTCACATCCAAATTTCATGAGAGTACAAACAAATCAAAATTATAGAGACCTTGACCTCACTAAAAAGTTGATCATGCTCTCCCCCTAAAAAAATACCTGCTTTTGTTCTTAGTACGTAAAAAAGGCCAATAATTAATCCAACCAAACCTCTTAAAAAATAGAATTTCATGAATGATCTGAAATTTCCCATAAAGAGTGTATAAAAGATGATTTTGTTGAATATTACCTAATGCCTTCAAAATGAAATATAAAGAACCATTGCCTTCATGCCCAATAAGGTGGGAAAGGTATCTACATGGCCCAGACTTATAATTCTTTATACTAGGTGAAATTGGCCATAAAACTCTCAGACTATGTCCTTGCTTTATTGGAACAGCCTTCACCAAAATCTACAAATACATCATCAAA
Source organism: Zostera marina (assembly GCA_001185155.1). Lineage (NCBI taxonomy): Eukaryota > Viridiplantae > Streptophyta > Magnoliopsida > Alismatales > Zosteraceae > Zostera > Zostera marina. The sequence continues at coordinate 190,875 of LFYR01001125.1, read as the reverse complement.
AGAAGAAGAAGAAAATGTGAAAAACTGAAAAAAATAACATTACATACTCTATGAAAATGTAAAAAAAATTGTGCCAATATTTAGCATCTTAGATACCTGGACATGTTGAGGTGCACAAGGCTGACCCGGAGCACAAAAATATTTTTGCTCGATGTTAGGAACACTGGTGAATTTTTCTTCCACGGTACTTTGTATTTCATCAAGACCACCTGAAAAATGAGAACTTTAATCAACTGAAGAAAATCGGGATGAATGTATATGAGACCAGACTGATATATATAGCACTACCTTTCCCATAGACTACGAGGTGCATAAGATTTGCAGAGTAATGGTCCTTGTAAAATTTAATTAGCTCTTCTCTTGTATCAATCCCTTTAGCTTTAGGTAAAACCTCCAATGTGTCCCAGTTTCCTAAAATATTGTGTCATTCATTTGTTTTAGTATATAACACTAAAATATAATACACATGATAACTTTAAGAAGAAGAAGAAAACTGAACATCCTGAAAATTGCAAATTCTGAACATGACAAACTATGGAATCCACCATTCAAACATCAGGAGAGGTTAATCCTAGTGAAACCATACTTGTTATAAAGGACTGAAAATAACCATTTATTCCAATTTCATGAAGTGAACGCATCGGTTGGTTGATTAATTTTAAATAGATTATGCAAACATAAAACCTACAAGATTCATATATTTAGCTAATCGATAATTAATTAATAATATACTTAAGCAGATAGGGGTATAATATTAGTATTTTATTTGAAGGTTATAATTTTCAATTAGTTAGATCATAACTTTATAGTGATTCGTTAAATGCAATGGAGATTAAAAGTTATAACCAAAGTTACCAAATCAGTTACAACTCTGAGTGTTTAAATATACATCTAATAAAACATGGAGGGGATCGAGCATTTGATCTCCCCGGTTTATTACATGTTTTGTTAGGTAACAATATTTCTACCTGTACCGAATTTGTGAAAAGGATGATCCTCTTTAGATATATGCTTCTGTAGCTGTTTGAATCAAATATCAAAGAAACTGATCACCAAAAAGTAAGAATATGCATACAAATAAAGCTATAGAACTATTAGAAAAAAGACTTACGGATAGGGGAGAGTAATCTCGATCCCTCTTCCATTGCATATAGCAGTGTGTATATACAATTAATAGAAAAAGAATTCTACTACGATGAAATTATGAAAAGTATGAATTATACTAATTATATCTTAATTAGCTACTATGAATTATCGACTGATTACATCATTAATCTAATTCGTCAATAAGAACACGTGGTTGCAATTATAAGAAATGCCAATGACAAATTATGCAAAAAGTAATCCTTTGATCAAGAAAATAGTTGTTTAAATAACCTGATGAATCCGCCAAGAATCTGACAATAAGTTCTTCTGGTTCTCTGGATAAAATGAAAAGTCAAACATTATTGTATTATAAAATATTGAAAGTTGTTACATGGATAGACAGTGTACCAGAATCAACAGCTTTTATTTCACGCAGTGTAGCATCAGCAGACATTAATGGCTTTATAAAGAACTGTGCAAACCTATTAACAGTAAGAAATCATCCACGTGCATTAAAAAATGTAAGAAAATAAGTAAAACAGAAAAGTGGCAAACGATGAAACCATAAAGCGTGAAAAATACCTATCTAAAGCTTCTTCGAGACAGTCGGCATTGATATCAAAATAGTAGTTTGTATGTTCAGATGATGTATAAGCATTGGTTGAGCCTCCATGCTAATGATGGATGGAGAATAAATATGTTAGGGTTTAATGGAACATTAAAGAGAAGGGTGAATTAGTTTCAGGTTTTCAACAAACACAGGTTACAAGTCAAAGTTCAGTGAAAACAAAAATGGATCCATTCAACCTCAAACCCAGCAATTTAATATGACATGGAATGAGTATGAGAATGAGATCTGAACATAAAGTCTCGATACCCAATGTAAACAAAAATTTAGGCCAAAATCATTTAAGAGAATATTAGATATGAAGAAAAAAATACCTCTGCTATATATTTTGAATAGCTGTCTTCAATGGGATATTTTTCACTGGCATAAAATAGCATATGTTCTGCAACAATATGGATATTTTTGAAAATAAAGAGAAAAAAGTAAGTTAAACCCTCTCACTGCAGATTTCATAAGAAAAGAAAGATGATGATGAATGAAGGAGATTAGGTTAAAATTCATCATACATTGTCACCCCTACCACATGCCTAGATAGCACAAACAATATGGAAGTCCACCTAAAAGCATAGTCAAGCCCATCACTCCAGCTTTTAAAAAAAGCTAAATATCAATCGCATCAAGTGATCAAACTATATCATGTTTTTTATTAACAAGGGTGGATTGGGAGAGGAGATCCCAAATGTGATCACTCTATCGTTGTGTTGCTTAATGTATATATAGTAATATAGTATATACACTTCAGTCCTAACAAAAAAGTGAGCCTCCCACGCTACTCAATACAGACATAAAAAAATTAATGTATAACACTAATCAATCAGTCCACAACCCAGACCCGTTCCCACCCCCACTTATAGCATATCACTAATCAGAAAAATCATAATTAATCAATCATTCTATCATTAACATGTTTGTATTAGAAAGACTGAGAGATTTACAACTTGTCACATAAGTGCATAATGTATCAGGATTCCTATACTTGTTTCTTTTAAAACCCAAAAACTGTGTTGTTAATACTCTCTTTATTCTTTAACACGGAACATGATCAAACTCGCGAAAGTAGAAAATAAATTAAAGGTCTGCATAATTCTTGTTTACGCATTACTGAATCATAATATATATAACACTCTGTGTATTTACAAGATCAACACTATTGAAACTACTACTAGATAAATTAAACACGATTTAAACAGAATTTACCAAGAAAATGAGCTAAACCCTCCAGACCCTCAGGTTCACTGAATGAACCAACTGAGACGACCATAGAAGCAGCAGCCTAAAAAAGAAATAAACATGAGTTATTAATGTTCTTAAAAGATCCGAAAAATCTTATCAGTTTGGGAATTACTGGTCAGAGAAAGAACTCGACCGTCGCTGTCGAAAAAAGAACAAAAAAGCTATGTATCACTACCACCTTATCGGTTTCTGGATCGCTGATAAGAAGTGCCTCGAGGGAATTTGGTAAAACGATTCGCCTATACTCCCGTTTATCCGTGCGAGGCTTGATGATCTCCATTTCCGTTCTCCCAACTGACATCTTGAATTCTTGATCTAACGATCTTCCTCTCCTTCTCTTTTCTCCCAGCACTTCTTTATACTCCTCCCGTGCACTTTTTTTCGCGGTCTGTTATTTTCATTGACTTATAGATTGTGACCGGAACTGAACATAATGTTCGGGATGTTAGACTCATAAATTAGCTTAAATTTATCAAACATGTTCGAACCCGATTCTTAAATTCGCCCGATTTTTTTTCCGAACCAACCCCAATTTTTTTGGCTCGTTTACCCAACACCTAGGCAGCGGCTTACATTTTTCTTTTTCTTTTTTTTTTCTTTTTTTTATTTTTTTTTGTGATAACGAAAGAAACTATTTTAAAAGATATAAAAATGTTTACCTTCAAATAATACACCAAAGTTATATAATATATCATTAGAATAAAATGTAGCAAAAATGTACCCAGAGATTCTCGAACTCTGGACCTCAAAAACCTTAATAATTGAGTTAATCTTCATGTGTAAGAACTGATGTCATACGGCTTGCTGCTCGTCTTTCCCCCTTTTTTTTGATAATATTAAAATCGAACCAGGTAAGAACTGATGTCATACGGCAGGTTGCGTCTACCTAATCATGCAGAGCATTAGTCGATTAAGTAAGATTAGTAAGACTAACATAATAAAGACTCTCACCAACTACGTATAGATTAGTTCAACTGATCACAGTAATTATTAAAAAGAATAAGAATACAGAGTTCGAATTTCGCTGTGTGATTGATGATTATATTATTTGAATCTGGTATATTATCTGAAGGTAAACATTTTTACATCTTATAAAAATGCACCTTAAGTTATAAAAAAAAGAATTTCACCAACTCTGAACCGTGGGTTTTAATATAAATTCAATTTGCCTTAATTGGAAGTTCTCAAATTAAATGTTATTCCATTTACTGATTTGGGTTTTTATTGTAAATGGAAAAAAAAAAACATTTATGGAAATCAAAATTAGCTAATTATGAATTACCTATATTAAACTAATTAAACCTAATTACTATAGTAATTGACATTGATTCAATTTACTTCTAAGAAGCTACTTGTGGATCGTGACAGCAATGTCACTCTGTCACTTACAATACTTAATTACGTATTTAAATCGTTTGAAAAAGATTCAACTTGAATTTTAATCTTATTAATTTGACAAGGTGACTAACTCCAACACATCTGAAAAAGACTGATTTTTTTTTAAACAATTAAATTTCATTAAAATAAGGCTAATGCCAAGTTTACAAAAAAATAAAGTATAGAAATAGAAACAAAAGTCAAAAGAAATGAGCAAAAAACTTATTGACTCTCTTCCATTAGCTATGTAGTCTAGTTATATAATAACTAGATATACTGCCTCAGGAGGTTGGTCTCCCATACTTTCATCATAGATGTTTCCAAAGGGTGACAACAACTCTTCTTGTAATATACTGAATCAAAGGAGAAACTGATGTCTTTAATGATCTCCTTAAGGACTACCTCAGGAGGCCTACTAATGTGTTGTCTATACCTTTTATTTCTTTCTGTCCATATATGTCACGACAAACACTCAATAGCATTCCATATTAGCCCCCAAGGGGGAGAGTGACGCTTAATCTTTTGTGCTGCCTCTGTCAGATCCCCTAATCTAATATCTGGATTGGATTGGGTGGGAACTGGAATATTCATTATTTTTCAGAAAGCGAAATCTAGGTGTTCCGCCAACATAATTAAGAGAGATTTGAAATAAGAACAGTTAAAAAAAAGATGATTCTTAGTTTTATCTTCCAGATTGCATAACAAGCAAACATGAGGCACTTGTATTCTCCAACTCCTCAGCTTCTTGAACGTGTTTAGGTGATCCCATTTCACCCTCCACAAAGAATAGAGAATTTGGTCGAAGATGCCGACCAAATTCTCTCAGCTAATATATCTTTATGCTTTCTATCTCTAATACTTTCCACTATTCCCCCCAACTTACTTATCGGAGTACCAGATCTCCACACAATCGTACTATTGACCCTACAATCCAAACATTTATCCACTAGGTTTCTTTCTGAAACAAAAGCTTTCCAAAAATGCGAATTCACAGTAAGCTTGATTTGTATATCATTAAGCGTCTTTCCTTTAATATACCTATCTTGGATCCATTTCACCAGAATAGAGTTACTCCTATCCCAGTACTTCGAAGCTCTTTTAATATTGGTTGCAGTGGTGATAATAGGAAGGTCTCTAACCCCTAGACCCCCTTCCGTTTTGGGAAAGACCATTTGGGCCCACGGGATCCCTTTCCTCCCGTCCCATATAAATCTATAGGCTAACCTTCTCACCTTCTTAGCCACAGAGTTAGGGATAGTCACACCTTGCGCCCAATAGGTATACTTTCCAACTATTATCCAGTTAACTAATTGTATTCTCCCTCCATAGGAAAGACATTTCCCACTCCATCTTGCTAAGAGCGCCTCTATAAACTGGATTAACTTCCAACACTGTCCAAATGACTTTTTCTTTCCCGTGATTGGTGATCCTAGATATGTTATAGGTAAACTTTTAACAGTATATCTTAAGATATTATGCAAAGATTGATCTTCTACACATACTTTTGAGAAGGTGGAGGAGCTCTTGCCCGCATTTACTTTTAATCCCGAAAACAATGAGATTTCTCAAGCACCGCTTTAATTGTATTAAGCGGATTTCGAATTTGCCTTTGAAAATATGAGGATATCATCCGCATACATGAGGTGAGATATAGAAGTAGCACCATTCACCTGATAAGTGTCTATTCTTTTGTTCTTTACTCCACTCTGTATCAATCTACTTAAAACATCCATAACCATGTCAAATAAAATAGGAGATAGAAGATTACCCTGTCTAATCCCCCTCTGCCTTTTGAAGGGAGGCATTGGAGTACCTTCCACCAGCACCGAAAAAGATGCAGAGGATATGCAATTCCAAATCATTTTGCAGAACATAGGAGAAAATCCATACGCTTCAAGGGTGAAAATTATAACCTCCCAACTGACTGTGTCAAAGGTTTTTTTAAGATTTATACTCAAACAACACCTCTTGGGAGTTCTCTTTCTTCCAAAGCCATGTACCATTTCATCCATTTTGTGTGTGGATTGTTAAAACAATATTGATTTTCAATCCATTTGACGTCATCCACCGACCTAGTCGAAATCTGAGAAGCATATCATACTTAATGATTTGATCAGGAGTGCTTCAGTTCGTGAATTGAGATTATAGAAAGAGGATGAAGCTTCAGCATTGTGAATATTGAAGCTTCCACCTGTTTTTCAAAACAAAACTAAACTCACCAGAACATGTGCCAAATTAACATGCCTTAACTTGAACTTATACTTCTTCTTAAGTTATAAGAAAAAAATATATATTCAAAATCATTAAACGAGAATCTTTTATTTATTCAAAAAAAACTTATTTGATTGCAGTTTATGTATGTGCCTGAAAATTAAAAATTTATTCTGATTCAAAGTAAAAAGCAATGCTGATTAAATGAGTATGGGCACTCCTGATTCTGAAGTGAATTTCGCATATGCACCCTGGAGTCTTTTGGTGATAATCCCAACATGTCCATCATTGATAACTCGACCATCGATCATTACAACAGGTGTAAGTTCTCCCATTGTTCCGGTTGTCCACACCTCATCTGCAGTGTGAAACTCTGATAGAGTTATCCTCCTCTCTTGCAAAATTATATTTTCCTTTAACACAAGATCCATCACAACTGCTCTTGTTATACCAGGAAGACAATAATCAGCATGAGGGGTGGACACGCATCCCTTCTTCACCAAGAAGATATTTGTAGCATTTGTTTCTGATACGAAGCCATCTTTATCAAGCATTATCGCATCGTCTGCTTTTGCAACATTTCCCTCCACCTTGGCCAGTATGTTATTCAGTAAATTATTGTGATGGATCTTTGAATCCAGATTCTGATAAAAAAATTCCAAGGTACGTCGTTAGATAATTTAAAACACCTGCAGCTCAATATAAACACTCAAAAAGATCAATTTACAAGTTTTAAAGTGTATACATTAGGTGAGTTCCGACGAGTGGTTGCAGTAATTAAGGTTATACCATGAGAATTGTCATAGACTGGAGGTTTCCACTCGGCCAGAACTACATAGAAGATTGGAAGTAATATTATGCTAAGTATCCCTTAATCCTTATTCGTTAATATTGTTAGGGAAAAATCATAACTTATACAAGTATACCTATCAACGTGCAACCATAAAGGTTCAAGTGTGGACTCATTCCTGATGTAACCTGAAAAAGAAAACAAACTCAGAAATGACAGACAATGCAACTCGTCCCATGAACTTGAAGCAAGCAAAATAATTAATAAAAATCAGCTGAGTGTAATATTAAATTGTAATATTTACAGATCAAACACCTTTGCACCACGAGTAAGTGTAAGTCTGATGTGAGTATCGCTAAACATCCCATTTGTGATGAGAGTTGTGAATATGGCTTTCTTGATCTGAAATGAATTTAATTATGACTAAATGAATTCATATAATACGTATCATGAGATGGATGTAGAGTTTTGCAGAAACCTCTTCACAGTTAGGAACATTATTAAATGCCAATGCTTTTGCGGAGTCAAACAACCTAATTAAAGAAGCAAACAATGTATGCATTAATTAATTATTTAAGCATCAAGTTTAATTAGGAAAATAATCAAGAAACCTTTGAAGGTGTTCATCAAGCATAAAAATCTTTCCATTGTAAACACGGAGTCCTTCCCATACTGCATCGCCACCTTGTACAACTGAATCAAATACCGAAACCTACATACAATAAAATTCTTACATATTGATAATTAGGATTGGAGTAAAAAAATGTACTCCTAATTTCATACCTTTGCATTTTCACGAGGCAAAAGCTTATCTCCTACCCAAACAAGTATCTTTTCATTGGATGGAACAGGAAGAGTGGGGAGATCAGCAGACAAACAACTCCTTATTAAGGATGGTGGTGATATTGACATCTTTCTGCAATGTTGCTTTAGCATGTTGTAGAATGGCATACATTCCTCAAGCAAACCATACAATGCATGGGGAAGTGGCTGAAATCCGTAGTTCCAATGTTTATTTTATACGTAGATGGCCAGACACTGAATCATATTTCAAAAACAAAACCAGTTTCATACCGACGGTTTGGTGGAATTGGGCATGAAACAAGTATACTTGTGCACACTCTTGTACCACCAATCTGCCCAAATTCCATCGACTTCCTTTGGACCACTCTCCCATCTGCAAATAGTAGTAATGATCAAACCCTAGATGAGATTTATAAACAAATAAACATCTTACTTGAGCATTGAAAGCTGGAATGGAATATTGAGATCATGGCAAAGACCTCTCAATGTAGCCTACAAAAACAATATTAAACCAATCTCCATATATAATTTGCTTCAAAAAAAAAAATCTCCATATATAAAACACATATACATGCGGGAATTGTAATAAACACATATTAACCTCAGGTTGTCGTTGAAGGTCTTCAGCATCAATTACAGGTGGTGGGTTTTCAAGTTCACATAATTCGCTGTATATGCTGACAAGATCCGCATAACCCAATTCGAAAAAAGTCGGACGTAACACTTTTCCGTAAGAAGACTGCATTCATATTATCATATATACATATATAACCATTTAATCAAGGAACAGATTCTCTCATTGAGTCTCACCCAATACGTGTGATTACGATCTGTGTATAAAATTGTAAACCACGTACCAAGATAAAAAGAGGATTTCGAATCAATATGAAGTGTCGTCCTTTGGTCATGACTTCCTTTGGGAGATTGGGCACTTTAAACTTAGACATATGCTATTCAATTATCAATATATACATTAAGTTAATACTTAAAAATACGAGTTAATTAATTTAACACACTAATTTTGGCACCTTGCAGTAACGATATGTCTTTAGTCCTGGGCCAAAAATGACATCTTCGACAAGTTTATTAACATCAGGATCCTGCAAATGCAAATACACATCAATCGATCTCTCTACATAAGCATTAAGTCATTAACTCATTAAACATTAATCAATCCTGCAAATACCACTTCTGAAAGAATCTGATCAGTGTAAGGCCTCTTCTGAGTAGTGCTACCATGGTACCTCAGGAAATTGGCATAGAGAGGTTCATCCAATGCTTCCGTATCGTCTCTCTGAAAATTAATCGAAGAAAAGTTTTACTTTTTTGGTGTTTTAATTCTAGCATTGTTAGTAAACAAACCCTAACCTGAGCAAATGAATACATGAGACATGTGCTGAGTGATCTTGGAGCTGACCAGGAATGAATCACCTCGATCTCAGATGACTTCTCCATTATTGCAGGAACTCGCTATTAAAGAGTGTATGAGTGCCTGATCCAGTGAAGGAGAAATAAAGAATAGGAAGAAGCCGTCAATGGTAATATTTATTTTTGGATTTGGGATATTAGGAATGAAGTATTAGAAATATATTTTTCTAGGAGGGTGTTTCTACAAAAAATCCATGGGGGTATTGACAATAACCCCCACGAAACTTTAATAATTTATCTGTTTAAGAGTTAGGGGATATTTATAACAAACCCCCTGAATAATTTTAACTTTATTTCCCAAATCCTCTAAATCCTAACTTAAATTACTTTATTTCACAAATTTTGAACCATCGTCCTGTTACTCCTGTACTTTAGCTTTCCCCCAAATTCTCCTCCTCGACAAGTCCACCGCCGGTGATCACCGAGATAGATCATTCCGAGCAAAGGAGCAGGTGATTCAGAGCAGATCATTCGGTTTTTATCTTTTTTTTTAAAATTTTCTACGTGTAATGTGTTGACTTCCAATTTTCCATGTTTTAACCTCCTATATATTTTTAATTACATATAGGTATCTGAAAATTCCCAATATCTTAATATTTCAGAGCAGCGAAGGTGATGAACGAACTAAGAATCCTTTGATTCCTTTCTACTTTCCACTCAATATCTTAATTCCTAACACATTTGATTCTTCCTCACAGGTTGTCATATAAATAATAGTTTATGGTTGTGAATCATTTTAATAAATTAAGGCAATTTCGGGTTAACAAGGGTTTTGGATACTTTTGTCACATAGCATTGCTTAACCTTCAAAACCCTAAATTCATGGCCGACGCCGTCGATAAGGTTTCAGCTAAGGTTTCCGATTCTGTCGACTCTTCTCCGGCAGAGAACACCAGCAAGAAGTAACCGTTGCTTTTATTGTTCTTTCTCGCATCTTTGTTTTTCTGATTTTAGTTTTGATTTGTTTTGTTTTTTGATGCTTTTCTTCGACAGTGCGTTGAAGAAGGAGTTAAAGAAGAAGCAGAAGGAGGAGGAGAAGAGGATAAAGGAGGAGGAGAAGAAAAAAAAGGTTTATTGTTGTTTGTTTGTTCTTCTTTGGATAAATCATACAAGTATCGAGTACATTTTCTCTGTCAAATATATTTTTGCAGGCTGCCATGATGCCAGTTGCACAATCTAAGAAGCAATCATTAGCTGTCGATGATGAGGATTCAATGGACCCAACGGTTAGGACTTAGGACAGTAACCCTAAACATTTAATAGTTTTCATTTTTCAATAAAATTTAAGTGATCTGTTCATTATATATGTGAAATTGAAGTTATTCTGTAGTTTTTTATTGCTGTCTTTTCATTTGATGACCAGAAATACTTTGAGAATAGGAAGAGTGCACTGAAAGATCTAAAGGCTAAAGGGGTAGATTTGTATCCTCATAAATTTGAAGTTTCCATATCAATTGAGGAATATGCGAAGAAATATGCAAGTTTGAAAGATGGGGAACATCTCAATGATGTTGAAGTTAAAATAGCTGGTACATTTTGGCTCCTTAAAAATGATTCATTTATGAAACCAAACCAAAGCTTATTTGTCTCATTTAATTTTCCTCTTCTTCTTCCTTCTCATTTTGTTTTTGTTTATTTTTAATGTTAAAAGGAAGAATCATGAACAAAAGAAATTCATCAGCAAAGCTCTACTTTTATGATATTTATGGTGATGGTGTCAAGCTACAAGTCATGACTGATGCTAGGTATGGAATAACATATCTGTTAGTATATTTCAGTATTTTTTTAAATTTGATTATGTAATGTTATAACCTTATTTCATACTTCTATAATGCTATGAACGGTGCATTTTTATTTTATTTGTTTGCATTTCAGATTTTCAGATTATTTTTAATTGACCAGATAAAATCTAAATGCCTTTTACAAAGTGCAAACTATGAATGGTGTATTTTTTTCATATTGCTCACATTACTGGTTTTAAAAAAGGATTAATATTGTAACCTTTCTTATATTTTTTCCCCAGGGACTCAGTTTTGGGAGAGTGTGAGTTTGGTGATTTCCATTCTAGTGTTAAACGTGGTGACATTGTTGGTATTTGTGGGTATCCAGGTTTGTAAAATTGCAATTTCATTTCTAAAAATACCTGGATTCTGATAGTAATTTAAATTTAACGAGTTCAGTTTATACCTATCAGGGTTAATACCTGATAAAGAATTAGGTCAATCTGTAAAATCCTAGAATGAGGAGTGGACGAAGGCTTAGAATTTAATTAGATGCAATCCCATTTAAACCCTTACGGATGACATCTGTTCAGCTTCTTCTTTTTTGAAAAATTAAAGTTTTCATTACTGAAAAAGGAGGTTGGGCAGAGCCCAAAATTACAGATATAGGGAAATGCAAATACAAATACAATAAATGTAAAAAAAACATTAGATGTAAAACATTGTCTATCTCTTATACAGCTGTGGCCATGACTATCTAGTCAAGTACTGAAGCCTCAAGAGGTTGGACTCCCATGAGCATATAGCTTGTATTTCAATCTGTAAAAGATTGTGCTTCTTATAGGATGTAGATTCATATGCAGTTCAGCTTGTCAGAGATAGATCTAGCGTGGTCCAGTAGATTTCAGCAGTCGAAGCTGTAAGTGTCAAGCGTAAGAAGTTAAAATCTATCAGGAGAAGATAACAAAAAAGCTGTCTGACTTTTCCTTCATCTGCTTCTTTTATATGCTTGTCTTCATGATAGCGGTCAACTTGAAGGTCAACATAAGTCTGACGTTTTTCTGTTTCTAAGAAGTGGAAACAGAGGTTGAAAATCAATAGGAATTATGAAAGAGAAGATTAGCTTACTCTTCTCCCTCTATTTATGTTTTTTTATCTCCTTGTACTTAGGGAATTGTCCTTCATTTGAATGAGCAAATTTAATTTCATCAACAAAATGACCCGTACCAAAAGTATGCTTGAAAATGAATGATGGGCATATCCCTTTCGTTTGTCCAACCATCAAACATCAATGTGCAATCTTCAAATTCCTAATTATCATCATGCTTCTTCTCTATGAAATTAATTGCTTGCATCTCTCCTTCCAATAAGGAACCATTTAGTTTTTCAAGTGTAGGATGTTCCCCTTCATATCTTCCAATAACCTCAAACATGACCTATAAATTAAGAATATAAATTTAAGAAATTCTTAATTTTAGTTTTTCAGATCTATCAAATTTACTAATATATGAATTTGTTCGCCCCCAATATTATTACCTGTAATTATACCTCATGAGATTTGCCCTTTCATCGAATGGAATTTAAATCTTGAAAATAAACGTTGATTACCTTATTTTCCTAGTTTTACAAGCCGTTGATTACAATTTTTTTATGGATAATCAATCATATCAATTACTCACACTTTTTGAAATGTGTTTTATGTGCTATCATATCACAACTCACAAGTCAACAATTGTTTGGTGATTTTTTTCCAGGAAAGAGTAAACGTGGAGAGTTAAGTATTTTTCCAAGAACATTTATTGTTCTCTCTCACTGCCTTCATATGATGCCAAGGCAAAAAGCTGGACCGGGCACAACTTCGACCATAGCAAAGGTACATATAATGATAATAATAATTTTTCCATATTACCAATTTTTTCCTATACTGATTGGCCATCCATACGTATGTTTATTTGTTTATAGGAAAATGATGAGAAAGTAATTTGGGTGCCTGGAATGTCTAGAAACCCTGAGAAATATGTACTTAAAGATCAGGTATCCACTTTTTTTCTTAGACAAACATTTTATTGAACAAAGTTATGCTTCTTGTTTGAGAGAGAAGTAGGTAGTAATGGTATTCATGTTCTTAAAGTATACTTCTTGTAACATGCATACGATTCTTGTATTTACCTTGAGGCCTTTTTGAGAAATCCTATGTGATTTATCATATTTGATTCTTGGTCTGCTGTTTGATTGTTCTACTTTATTTTTTTTGCTTCAAACGAATCTCTTTTTATACCATTACTCTAGGTAGATATTGTATATTCTATTCTATTATATGTATCAGTGTGTGTATATCAATACCTTTTGCTATATACAAGTAATATTAATTATCTGTCTCTGAGTAGTGGTTTAATTTTTTTGTTTGTGGGATTGGATTCCACCTGCCAGAATTTGTCTATAATATCGATTTAGTTATTATGAGGCATGTAAATATAGATTATTTTTCTTTGATAATATCTTCTGACTTATTGAAGATGATTTTTTTTTGCTCAATATTAGTCTTTCATACATCCTTAGACAATTTTTGTAACTTTATGTTTAGTTAGTTAGTTTTATTGTTTTAGATTTTTTAGGTTTTCCTGTAATAAGTTGTGCTTATATTTTTGGGAGACCAACCTCATGTGGCAACACACCTAGTTATTTACTCACTAGATGTAATACTATATAGGAAAGTGTCAATTAGCATAGACTTATCTCCCTTCTTTCTGTCTATTTTTATGTTTATTGTAATCAGGAAATTGCCCTTCATTTTTCTAATGAAAAAAAATTAATTCTGTCAAAAAAATAATAATAAAAGGCATGTTTTTATGTATTTTGCAAGTCAAAATGAGCAAATAACTAGTTTATAACTTTATATGTAACTTGGGTCATTTTTTCATCAGCGACTTCAGTTTTCATTAGTTATTTGATTCACTACTTTTTCTAATTCCTAAACATACACATCTGTTTCTTCAAGGAAACTCGATACCGCCAACGATATTTGGATCTTTTACTGAACAATGAGGTCAGGCACATTTTCAAGACCAGAGCTAAGATTGTTTCTTATATCAGACGTTTCCTTGACAATCTCAACTTTTTAGAGGTTAGATGGTTTTGTTTTCTGCTTAAAAAATAGAGATTTTTTGTTCAGAGTTGACACCAAAATGATTCTGGTTGAGCAGGTAGAAACACCTATGATGAATATGATTGCCGGTGGGGCTACTGCCAAACCCTTTGTTACCCATCACAATGACTTGAACATGAAATTGTTTATGCGAATCGCCCCTGAGCTTTATTTGAAGGAGTTGGTGGTTGGTGGGTTAGATCGAGTCTATGAGATTGGCAAGCAGTTTAGAAATGAGGGAATTGATCTTACTCATAATCCTGAGTTTACAACTTGTGAATTTTATATGGCCTTCGCTGATTATAATGATTTGATGGATCTCACTGAGCAAATGTTATCCGGTATGCTGGCTATTTTCATTGTCTGTAGTTTGTACATTCTCAATCTTGCATGGCTAAACGCCTAAACATAAGCTTCCCTTTTATCTGTTTATTATTTAAAATTTAAATGCTGTCAACTTTATTTTTAAATAGGAATGGTCAAGGAACTAACTGGTGGTTACAAAATTAAATATCATGCCAATGGAGTAGATAACGATCCAATAGAGATTGATTTTACTCCACCTTTTAGGTATTTATCAGACTTTCACCATTCCCACCATTTGTTTTGGATTTTATTATTCATTTGCAAGAGACGCTCAGAGTGTGAAATGCAATATTCTCTCTTTATTTCAGGAGAATAGATATGATTGAAGGGCTCGAAGCTCTTGCAAACCTCAGTATACCAAAGGATCTTTCCAGTGAAGAAGCAAATAAGTACCTCAAAGATGCTTGTGCGAAGTTTGATGTCAAATGTCCTCCTCCCCAAACCACAGCACGTTTATTGGATAAGGTTTGTCGTATGCCCAGTCTATCCTTTTCATCCTCAAATATTTCGTATTGCATTTCTTTATGTGTTAATTTAAAACTGACTGTGATTGCAGCTTGTTGGTCATTTTCTGGAGGAAACCTGTGTTAACCCTGCTTTCATTATAAATCATCCTGTGATAATGAGCCCATTGGCAAAGTGGCACAGGTCTAAGGCTTTTTTGACTGAGCGATTTGAATTGTTCGTTAACAAACATGAGGTGTGCAATGCATACACTGAATTGAACGATCCGCTGACGCAGAGGGAACGATTTACTGATCAATTGAAGGTATGAGTTGAAGTTTTGTAATTCCTTGTGTGTAAAATAGTCTGAAATTTGTGGACTTTTATAAGGATCGACAATCTGGGGATGACGAAGCTATGGCTTATGACGAGTCATTTTGCACTGCTCTCGAGTATGGATTGCCTCCAACTGGTGGTTGGGGAATGGGAATAGACCGTTTTGCAATGATGTTGACAGATTCACAAAATATAAAGGTCTATAGTTTTCTTTTGCTTTTAAATTTAGTATATGTTCTTTTCCTACTAACATAATAATTTATCGCTTCAGGAAGTTCTACTGTTTCCTGCAATGAGGCCTCAAGATTAATCCCCTTAATTCCAAAAGTGAGAATAATATCATATACAATTTGCTCGTTTCTAAGAGTAATGTTTTTTTTTAAATAACTGATTATTTTCCTTACTGCCCTCTCATTTGCAGTGTAGTTGAAGACATGAACACCAAAATTATTCTCATTTTTGTGGATGCGTTTTGCAATTGCTCTCTATTATTATTATTTATCCGTTTGATGATTCTCTATTTTGTTGTTTTGTGTGAAAACAAATATTAAAACTTTAGCATTTTTTTAACAACAAAAAAGATTTATATTTTATTTATAAATGAGGTTATTATTTGGATTTTTTTTTTAATATTTAGTCCCTTAATTGTTTTTTTTCAATAACAAAGTCATTCCTGAACTGAACTGGCAGCAGTTATTATGTAATTTTATTGGTTTTACACCCAGTTTCAGTGAAACTGGGTGTAGTACTTCACGCGGATGGTTTTTAATAGCAATCTGATTGTCGATGGGTGAGGAACCGCATTGGAAATGAGGACGGCAATGGTGTCTGCAGCGATTCTTCTTGATTGATTCTTTTGTCTCATTGATTCTTTTGTCGATTTCACTGCTTCATTTCTTCATTCCGATTTCTTTTGACGATTTCTCCTTTAAGGTTCGTCTTCCGTTCTCCTTTAAGATCCTTCTGTTGATTTCTTTGACAAGTTGCATAATTTTAAATAGTTAAACGTTCAGATTTATAACAAGTTGTAATGATTATATGTCCAGGATTTTCAAATACTTGTATGTCCAGAAATTTTAAATGATTGTATTTTCAAGATTTTCAAATAATTTCATTGTGTGACTAAATAAAATATACTTGTATTATAATACATTATAGAGTGTTATAAACTTATAATAAATACATGTATTATAAAATATATTTTTAATTAAAAAATTAATTAATCATTTTATATTTATTTAAAAATTTAAACCCCAAAAGATCAAAGCTAATTTAATATATTAAAAAGCAAAAAAATAACTCAAGTCTCAAGTTATATACTTAATACAATTAATTCAAAAAAAAATTATACATTTACTTATTCTAATTAATAATTATAAACTTATAACTCAAGACAAAAAGATTCTCCGTCCCTGCACCTGACCCGCCCCGCACCTGGACGGGTGGGTACGGGGACGGAGAGGATTTTTCTATCCGAAGTAGGAAAATTTTCGTCCACAACCGAATTCCCCGACCATTTTCGGGTACGGGGACGAGAGGATTTTTCTGCCCCGGACAATTCTCGTACCCGAATAAATTATATTTAAACCTTATATAATATATTAAATACATTAGTTTATATCAAATATATCCATAAAAAAATTATATTTAACCCCCATAACTCCATAAGTTTATATTTAAAATGCATCTATAAAAAATTATATTTAACCCCCTATATTTTAATATTTTTAAAATTTTAAGTTTTAAACTCCAAATTTGAAATGTTTAATCTCTAAATTTATTTCTCTCCCTAAACCATAAATCACACTCTCACTAAATCAATTTTAATTCAGTATTTTAATTACATTAGTAACATTATTGTTTAAAATAAATAAAAAATTAAATAAAAATTTATTAAAATATTAATTAAAAAAATAATAAAAAATTTAATAATAATTATTTTGGTCGGGGATCCCGTCCCCGTACCCGGTCAGGACGAGAACGGAGATGATTTTTGAGTCCGGGTATTTCCCCGTCCCTGATCAAAATGACCGGGTATGGGGAGAGAAACGCAATCCCCGCCCTGGCTCACTCTTACAAGTTATACAATAAATTAATTTTAGTTATTTAAATTATAAATATATGTTACTGTATTATGTAGGATTGGGCATGAGTCGGGTTTCCCTAGACCCGGACCTGAGTTTTCAAATCGGGTTCGGGTTAAAACCCGGGAAGGTAAAAAAATAGTGGACCCGGACCCGAACCCGGTTTAGATATCGGGTTTGGTTGGGTCCAGGTTTGATAAATTAATTGAATATTTTGCATAAAAAACTTTGTTGTTTAAATAATTTTCAAATTTTATAAAAATCAAATAAAATGGTTTGTGAAGATGGAAAGGGTTTGTGAAGATGGAGAGGTCCGACGAAGGTGAGGAGAGGTCCGACGACGGCGAAAAAAGGTCCGACGACGGTGAGGAGAGGGTCGGCGACGACGAAGAGAGGGAAAATGAAAGTAGAAGAACAGAGGGAAATGAAATGAAATTTTAAATTTTAGGATATAAAATTAACTAATTAAGGTTTATAAAAGATGACAAATTTATAATTATGTATATTAAATTTTTTATAAAGTGTTTTATATAAAATTATATTAGTTATTTATATTTTAATGATTTTTTTATAAATTTCTTCGGGTTTCGGGTGAGTCGGGTTCCCAAAAAAATTAGGTAAAAAATACTCGGGTTCGGGTTGTTCACATCAGGTTTCATGGACGAAAATATCGACCCAAACCCAGACCGGACGTGTTTAGACTCGGATCAGGTTTGGGTTTGACCGGACCCACGCCCACCCCTAGTATTATGATTAGGATTAAGGTTAATTACGTTTCGTAAAATCGTATTTTTATAAACCCGACACTGTTATTAATTAATAATTATACCAAAAAAACTTACATTAACTCGATACTATTATAAGTCAGGTAACATTTATAAATTTTGTCCCTAAGCAAATGTAGTAAGTTTGAATGGCATTTAAGTAATTATTTCCATGGTATTTGCACTGAATCAATCCTCTCCTCCCATATTTTGATCTAGATTCCTTTTTTTTCTGGCAACTTCAACGTACCTAAATCATGTACTTCCTCATCCGCTCAATCAACCGACTTAATTATATTTTCGTCATCGGAACACTTTAAATACAACCCTACCACAGAACCTCCATTCCATCCATCAATCGAGAGAGAGAGAGAGAGAGATTATCTCCAAAGATAATCGATCTCAATCAAGTTCTGACATATAATTAAATTAACCTCCCCTCCCCTCCCCTCCGATCACTACACTCCATTAGCCCGTCCGTCCGCTACTTTAAAATGGCCGGTGGAATGATCGTCAGCGGCGGGGCTGGTGGTGTGGAGTACGAGGGGAAGATCACATTTTACGTCATCATTTGTGGTATTGTTGCGGCCACCGGAGGTCTTATGTTCGGATACGACATTGGTATCTCCGGAGGTGTTACTGCCATGGATGACTTCTTGAAGGACTTCTTTAGCTCCGTTTATAATAAAAGAATAGAAGCAAGGGAGAATAACTACTGCAAATATGATAACCAAATCCTTCAGCTCTTCACCTCGTCGCTTTACCTTGCAGCATTGGTTGCTAGCTTCTTCGCTTCTAAGGTTTGTACAAAATACGGTCGGAAGGTTACGATGCAGATCGCGTCGATATTCTTTATCGGTGGTGTTATTCTGACCGCCGGTGCGAAAATGCTTTCCATGCTCATCGTTGGACGTCTTCTCCTGGGTATTGGTGTTGGGTTTGCCAATCAGGTTTGTTTTTGTAATTAATTTTCTATGTATGTAATGATTAATGAAACGGGATGTCGATCGATCTGATCTGATCGGAATGGATTTTGTTTGTAGGCTGTGCCTCTATTTCTGTCGGAGATAGCGCCGGTGGCGTACCGGGGAGCGTTGAATATCCTCTTTCAGCTTAATGTGACCATCGGAATATTTATCGCTAATATCGTAAACTACTTGACTGTAGATGTACATCCCTATGGTTGGAGGATATCACTCGGACTTGCCGGTGTACCGGCGATGATCCTTTGTCTCGGTTCGTTATTGATCACTGAGACTCCGACGAGTCTCGTTGAGCGAGAGTATTTCGACGAGGGAAAGAAGATATTGAAGCTGATCAGAGGGACGGATAATGTGGAGGCTGAATACAAGGAGTTGGTTGAGGCATGCAGCGAAGCTCGTGAAGTAAAACACCCATTCCGGAACTTGATGAAGCGAAAATCTCGACCACAGCTGGTCATCGCCATCGCGATGCAAGTCTTCCAGCAGTTTACCGGAATAAACGCGATCATGTTCTACGCTCCGGTTCTTTTCCAGACAATCGGATTCAAGAGCGATGCGTCGTTATTTTCAGCAGTGGTGACCGGTATCGTGAACGTGGGAAGCACCATCGTCTCTGTTTTCCTCGTCGACAGTGTCGGTCGGAAGTTCTTGCTCCTCCAGGCCTGTGTTCAGATGTTCATCACCCAGACGGCGATCGGCGTTATTCTGGCGGTGAACTTAAACGCAATCAACACATTGACCCCACATGTTGCAGTCTTGGTGGTGATTCTAGTGTGCATGTTCGTTATGAGCTTCGCATGGTCTTGGGGTCCTCTCGGTTGGTTGATTCCGAGCGAAACCTTCCCATTGGAGACAAGAGCCGCCGGATTCGCCTTCGCCGTGAGCTCCAACATGCTGTTCACTTTCATCATCGCTCAAGCCTTCCTCTCGATGATGTGCACCATGCAATCCGGTATCTTCTTCTTCTTCGCCGCATGGATCGTCATCATGACTTTCTTCACCGTTTTCTTCATACCGGAGACCAAAGGTGTGCCCATCGACGAGATGGTCGACAAAGTTTGGAGGCAGCACTGGTATTGGAAGAGATTCATGGACGACGACGGTAAAGACAATAGCGGAGTTGGCGATCATAGAACATAAAAACAAAACAATCTTTGTTTGTTCTTATGTTGGCAATTTAAGCAATTAATTAAGATCGAATTCGATTGGATTTTTTTTTGCTCGTCGGAGTTTGTACTGGATATTAGAAGAAACTGAAATTAAATTATTTGCCGGGAGAAATCTTACAACATGAATTCCAGTTTAGTCATAAATATCCTTTTTTTTTAACCAGCTGTAGATCCACTCATAGATCCGATCCGATATGAACGGAGATATAGACAGTGGTTGCAGCCTTTCTTTTTCTCCTCCTTTACCGCTCGCTCATCACGCGCCGAATCCAATCATCACACTGCCGTAAATACCCAACGCAAGACGACGGCCAATGCGAAACCCACGGCTCCCCAGCGGAAGTACCGGAGAAGAAGCCGGCGGGGTCGGGAGAAGAGTATTGTTCCCCACCGGACCAACCGAATCGTTCTTGGGTATGCGAATGTCGACCTTCTGTCCTATCTGGCAGTGTCTGGCCACTCCGCAGAGGAAAAAGAAGTGACCCTTGTGGTTCAGAAGAACGGAGTCATTGCCGGAGTTGTGGGTCGAGATGGGGTTACTGGCATTGCACGTCCGGTAATCCGTCTTGCTCACCTCAACCACGTTGTGGAACTGCTTGTTATACTCAAACACTACAACAGAAAGAAAAGAAATAGGCATTATAGAACCCATGACGTGCATGGATTCTAGAAGAAAAGAAGAAGAAAACTCACAGATGGTGTCTCCGAGATGGAAGCTTTTCGATGACGACCATGCGGTGTAGTTGATATTTCCGATGATAGTCCATCCGGAAGAATCTCCAACCTTATACACCTCGCCTCCATGGCACTCCCCCAAGATCACGAGCATGAGCACAGCAAGGAGCAAGAACGCCGGCATGGTGCTTTCTGGTTACAGTTGACTCTTGACGGAGGTGATGACTGATGACTGATGAGTGATGACTGACTGAAGAAGAAGAAGAAGAAAGATCCATCTGTCTTTCATCTTTCTCTGTCTGATAGACATGTGACACGAGGAGTTCAGAATTTAATATGGTAAAATTTGGGGGTGTATTTGAAGTTATTCCAATTTTGTTATCCTTTGATTCTTTTCACAGTCCACTACTGTCGTCCCCGTCTTTATCCATACAACTGCCAGCGCATCCCGTGAGCGATGGAAGCTTTTAACTGTCCCTGTCCCTCTGCCGCCGTTTCTACTAGGGCGATACGTCCGACGGCGATGATAACAGCTCATATCGCCGTCCTTCGATCGCCGACGTCAGGTTATGTTATTTTTTTTAGTCTACCGATGATTTTTGTTTTCGTTTCTTCAGGATTTTGTTTGCGTTGCGAATTTTAACACCATAGGGGAATGTAAGAAATTGTTAATCTAATAGAGTCCCCCTCCCTCCCTCCCCGTAAAGATATAGAATGCTGTGAGATTTTTTCAAAGTGTTCTTATGTTCTTGCTTTGTACAATTGTACATTTAACCTATTTTTTTTCTTTCTTTTAGTACCGGTTGGATTTTTTTTCCGCACAATGTGTAATTGATTTATTACAAATCAATGGTTCTTATGATTCACAAATACCGAGTGGATGTCTTAAGTGTCTATTGCAAGTTTGATTCATACTTTTAAAAATTGACTTTGTATCTGTAAATTCACAGATCACGGCAGGGCCAAATGCAATATGCTTTCATGGAGTTCCTCTTCAAATTATGTTACACTCAAGAAGGGAACTTCGGCATTATCAAAGACATTCATTGTGTCTGGACGGAAAGTTGTATTTAAGAGGCAGGTTATCTATGCAAATCCTTTTACTTCCCTTTGTTTATCCATTACCGTTATAATGCCAAATGAAGTTTGTCCTTACCATTGTGCAATTTTGTCCTTACATCATTGAGAAAGGTCATTGATGAGTCCTTTTATCTAATTTTTACCTCTTCTCCCCAGGGTATGTAGCCCAATGTGTGCAACCATTGAGGAAATAGAAGCAGAGAAAGGTTTGATTGAAAATGATGCTGTAAGTATCCCACACTAACTTAGTTCCTGACTTCCTGCTTACATCTATTAGTGTAGTTGTTTTTAGCAAAAAAAAATTCTTTTCAGAAAGAAAGGATGGAAAAGGCAATAGAATCAATGCGTACTAATTTCAATGCTGTGAGAACAGGGAGAGCAAATCCCTCTATGCTTGATCGGATTGAGGTATTAAAACTGCTTGGATTTCAAAGTTGACTTGCATGTAGACGTGTCTGATGTGATTTATTTGTTAACGTGAGAATTCCACATTGTGAATTTAGACGTAATTTAGTAGCGAGGTGTTTAGGTTTCACCTCTTCTTAATAAGGACGGAACTTTTCTATATTTTTATTTTTGTTCAACTGCAATTAAATTTGAGTGACTGCTAAAAATTACAGGTGGAGTACTTTGGAACTCCTGTCAATTTGAAATCTCTCGCGCAAGTTAGTACTCCAGATGCAAGTTCACTCACTGTGAAACCATATGATAAATCCTGGTAAATTTCTATCTTTAAATTCCTTTTCTACTCTGTTATAATTTAAGAACCCATGGCATCCATTTTGAATTATCATATTTACTGTTTCCGTTTGTAGTATATCATTGAATTATTTTCATCAAATATATAACCTACCTTGCATTTTCATCTTTATCAGCTTGAAGTTAATTGAAAAGGCTATAGTAACTTCTGATATTGATTTAACTCCGAACAATGATGGAGAGATGATACGGTTAAGCATTCCCCAATTGACATCTGATAGAAGGAAGGTAATATATTTTCTTTGTTTTCTCTCTCTACAAAGAATGTATAAATAAAAATGATATCGAACAATATATTAAATAATATTATTAATCACTTGAGCAGGATCTATCAAAAGTGGTTGCAAAACAAGCCGAGGAAGGAAAGGTATGATAAATATTAATTATATCATCTATATTTTTTGCCTATTATATGTACCATTTCTTTTTTACATTACCACCCAAGCTAAATAAACATTATAAGCTATAAAGAGACAGAACTTATTAATTTATATTACACACAGATCATGTAATAACTTGTTACTTCTTTTATGATTGCTTTAATGTTTTACGTGTCTAACATCGATGTTCTTACAAAGTACAAAAAACTTCTTGAATGAGAAATTTGAGATCCAAAATCCATATTACTTTGAAATTTGAATTTCTATCATTATCATTGTATTGTTTTAATTTATCATATCCCTATATTCCATGTAATTTGTATTTTGATTAATCCTTTACTAGTTATCAATTTTACCATATTTTTTGTAGGTTGCAATAAGAAACATAAGGAGAGATGCGATTAAAGCTTATGATAAATTAGAGAAGGTTTGATTCATCTGTCTTTTTTTTTTGCAATTCCTCAATGATACCTATCGTCCAATTTTATGTTGAACAGGAGAAAAAACTTTCTGAAGATAATGTTAAGGATTTGTCAAGTGACCTACAGGTGCAAAAACACTAATTTTGATGAAAAAGATGTTAATCTTATCAATGTAATTCCTGGATGCAATTGTGATCTAAACTTATTTGTCTTTCCCGTCCATTTTATTACACAGAAAGTGACCGACGAGTACATGAAAAAGATAGATTCTATTCAAAAACAGAAGGAAAAGGTATATTTATTATGAAAATCACTTACCATATTTTTAATAACTGTTAAAAGTAAGATAAAAAAAATAAGTGGCACTTAACATATATGATATATGTGTCACCAAAAATGTAATTGCATAAAAGGTCACGTCACCGAAAAGGCAAAAATTAATTATATAAAAAGATGAAGATCATTAGACAGAACCCATAATATTAATTTTTTGATATTGAATATTGACTATGGGGTTAGGGTAAAATAATTTGTATTTCAGAGTAGTTATCCCTATAAATACATATAGACATTTACCAAGTTTTACTCTGTAGTTAGCAGGGTTTGGAGTTGATGTTTACTGTAGTTTTGGGTTTAAGGCTACAACCTACAAATCTACAGTACTAATGACGAAGTAACCAAATCGACATTTTCCTAGGACGTCCTAGGACCCTATTTATAGTAAGCCTAGACAGGCCTAGGCTTTGCGGGCCGACTAGGGCTTTGTTTAATTTGCGATCAGTCCACCTGGACGCAAGTAAACCCGGCGAGGTAGTGGGTTAGTTGGGTTGCGGACCTCTTCAGTTTGGGCCCCTGGTAGGACGACGGGGTTGCCTGATCCTCATGCGCGGGTTGTCGGGCGCACAATCCGTCTGTATGATTTCGTGGGCTTTGGCGCACCGTGCCGGACGACTGGGCTTGAGTCCAGTAGTTGGTATCATCAAATACTAATGATGCAAGTTTAAAAAAATCTTAATTGTCACTTTGTAGCAGAATTAACAGAATAACACATTATGTACTGAAATTATTGTGAAACCTATAAAAATATCATTTGTTTTTTGCAATTTTTTTTTTAATGTATTTTCTTCTGAACCATGGATTTGTTGATTTATTCCAGGAACTTCTCACAGTGTAATTTTACGCACGATGTAAATTTCTTCAAATTCTCTTATATTAATGCACTAAAACATTTTGCCAGATTTTTGTCCAATCAAATTATCAATGTTCTCATAGTGTGTGTGGCTTTTACTGGCTTCTCGTAAGATTTCAGCCCAAAAAGATGTAATGGTTAGTAATTAATTTCTACCCAAACCCAAAAGTTAATAGTTAGTATGTTCAAACCCAAAGAGATTGTAGTAAAGTTATGGTTTTGATGATACTTCAGATTCTGAAGCAGATTACAGATGTAGTAAACCCGAATATAGACCCAACAGGATCCGGGAACCCATTATGTATGAAAACTAGTGTATCAAATAAATACCTCCAAAAAAGAGAAAATGAAGTTCCTTTTGATACTTTGCTATAATTTATCAGTGGAGACTTGAGAGAAAGAGATAATGTGATGAATGTTGTTTTGTTTTGGGGAAAACATTGTCGATGAAATTTGGCATTGAATGTGATGAAGTGTTTTCTAGAATCGAAAAGGACTTTATTCAATAAACTAATTCTTACAGGATTAGTATCTATTTATTTATCTGACCAATCATCTCATGGTTTACTAATCTTTGTATAATGCAAAGTTAAGAGCTTTTCGACAAAAGAGCAAAGTTGTGCATATATTATTTATACACTATTACATACAACAAGTTGAGTATGAGATGCTCATATGAAATTATGATGAATGTTTTGTAAGAGGACGGGTGTTGTTCCAAAGCCACTGGATTGCAAGACCATCCACCAAAGGTGAAACCTAAAGATTTTAGAAGCATATTTAGCCAAATATTCCTTAATTACACATATAGATTTATTTGCTTACAGATAAAACATGATTGGCTAACCTTCTCCCAAACTTGAGAATGGTAATCATCAAGCCATGAAATCTCAGTATTAGAGAGCAAAGATAGGTCAATTAATTTTGCCTGGAAAACAACAAAGATAGGTCATATTTTCATGTAAAGAAAACTCACTCTCCTTCAAATATATACAGTAAAGTTTATCCAATTCCCTTTAGATTATGCATCAATATTCATGATTGAATTCTACTCAATTCCCTTTAGACTAGTCATTTAAAAGTTAAAACCTTGCTCAAATCGTGGTACTTGAATTTAGACACCCTCCCAACAAGATTTCCAGATTTACCCCTAGAATTGAAGATATGGGGTCCTTAAAATGACTTCATCCTTGAATGCTCTTTTTCCAAAATTAATTGAGATCAGTTTCACTTATACAATGGATTCAGACTTGCTGTCGTCTCATCTTTAGAGAGTTTAAAGAGGGTCAATAAACACTCTATAATGTGGGGCTTTCTTTGGAACTTCTTGGCAAAAAAATTGTTCCATGTGACTTTCCTAGGCAAGGTAAATTTATTTATTTTTTTGAACACCGAACTATACAAGTAAAAAGTGTCATTCTTTCTTCTCAGTTTGAATGTGCCCCAAGTTTAGAGTAGGATATATCCACCCACTGATCCCATGGTTGGTTAAAGTATCCCCCCTCTGTTCCTTGCACTTAGCTAGGTAGAATACCATCAGTTGGTAATTCATTATTTCATTAGCATGTAAGATACCATTCCATGACCCACATTTGAAAACATGAAAATAAAAGAACCCCAATACAAGAAATAGCAAGAAGAGTTATCTCTAACGTTAGAAGAACATACTTAAATCTTGTAGTTATGCACGCATATGCGACCAAGCGCAATCCCCCATCGCATATTTGGGAGGTCGCCTATTTATGATGCTTAGCCGGATAAGGCTAAACCCGGCCCATTTACCCAATAAAAAACTAAAAAATTAAAAACGGAAATCCATTTCTTCCTCCTCTCTTCTCACCTCGCCGGAGCTCCTGTGACCTCGCCGGACCTCTCCGTTCATCCTGCCGGACCTCTCCTTCAAGCTCGCCGGAAGTTTTTACCAACTATTTTGGAACTATTTTAAGGTTTTTTGTAAGTTCTGCCTTCTTCACTTCTGATCAGAACTTATTTATGAGTGGAACTTACTCAGTTACTCCACAGTTTGAACTTTGAACAGTTTGTAGCTATATGTCAGCCCCATGTTCCTTTTCCTAACAAGTAACAATAAAATAGTTTTACATAAAGTAAAGCCATAATGCCATATTAAAATGTTCCAACATTTGGGAAGTTTCCCCTCTACCGTGGCCTGTCACTCTCTCCTAAGGGTCTGAAAAATGAAAAATGTGTACTGTTCACTGGAAAAATATCCTAATTAACTGAGGTCAAGGTTTGAGTTTCTGTTTCCCTATAGCATGCTACACTGGCTACCTGCACTATAATATAATAGAGGATGTAGTGTGCTATATCACCTGACCATATTTCCAGTTTTTTTAAACATATCTGGAATTTGTTTTGAAGATAAGATCTGATTTTTTTTTTGAAGATAAGATCTGAATTTTTTTTTGAAGATACGATCAGGAATTTTTTCTTAAATTTCAGAGCTAAGATCAAATCCAAACCATGGATCATGAAGAAGATGAGCCCATGGATACTTTTGAAAAACATGTGGAATTGGATGATGAGGGAAACAAGAAATTCAAATGGCATCCGTTAACCACCGAAGAAGAGAAAACATGCCTATTGATGAGACCCAAATCAAATGATCCGGCATGGAAATATGGGGTTGATGATGTACTGATAGTTGAAGATAATTCTTCACTTCCGAAGAGAGCAAAGAAGCGGTCAACTACTGTGAAACCGTTATTTTGTTCTTCATCAGGTTCGATCAACGCGGCCATAGGTGCATTGTCCTTGAAAGAAGGACAGAAATTAAGTGACATTGTAAGATCTAGAATGGGAGCAAAACAACCCCTAATTGTTGAGCAGTTGAAGAAAGAGGAAAGGTTTATTGTTGATATTTGTGTGGCGAAATTCTTCTACAACGCCGGCATCCCTTTCAATGTAAGAGATTGCTTCGATTTCCACGTTATGTTGGAAGCAGTTGGAAGATATGGTTGGGATTATACACCTCCAACTATCAGTAGATTACGCGGCTCTCTTTTAGAAGGTGTGGTTTCAGAAATTGATGAAATAAAGAAAGATCATGAGAAATGTTGGCGTCTATATGGTTGTTCTCTCATGTCTGATGGATGGACAGATAAGAGGGGAAGATCAATTGTCAACTTTATAGTGAATTCAAAAAAGGGTTCATTTTATTTATACTCTATTGGTGCTTCGGCCGAAACGAAGACTGTCGATTACATTGCATCTACCTTAGATAAAGCGATGCAAAGGATAGGAGTCAAAAATGTTGTTCAAATTTGTACAGATAATGCGAGCAACTACGTTAAAGCTGGGGAGAAACTAATGGAGAAGTATGATCGTTTGTATTGGACCCCTTGTGTCGCCCACTGTATTGATTTGATGTTAGAAGACATTGGGAAGATTAGCTCTCTTAAGAATGCTATTGTGATGAGTCGTAAGATCACAAACTACATTTACAATCATTCAGTGATACATTGCGAGTTTTTGAAAAAGTCCAACAACAGAGAGCTAGTCCGTTGTGGGGTTACTCGATTTGCTACATCATTTCTGACCTTGCAGAGCATTAAGAAGCATCGAGATGCCTTAAGTGCATTAGATTGGCGTAGATGGATTGATGTTGGGATTGGACAACAGATCATGGGTCATATCTTCAACAGTCTTTTTTGGAAAAATTTAGATGATTGTATGGCCACTTCTGAACCATTGGTGATTTTGTTAAGATTGGTTGATGAAGATAGTAAACCATCAATGGCAGAGGTCATTCCTCGTTTGGAAGTTGCAAGAAAAAGAATTGAAACTCACTTCGCAAGTAAGCCGGTGATGTTGACTAAACTAAAGACGATTTTTACCAAGCGTTGGGACAAACATTTTCAGAAGCCTTTGTTTGGAGCTGGTGCATTTCTAAACCCCCATTTTTACTACGATTTGAAGGAGAGGTAAGCTTTTTACCTTATTTTTTATTTTTTAAGGTTTTAAAGACTAATTGCTTACTTTTGAAATAGTTCTAGAGAAGGGCTTATAAATGCACTAAGATATGAAAAAGATTTCAGAGATTGTATGCTAAGAATGACACCTCTTGAAGAACATTCACAAATCATAGAACAACTCATTTCTTACAAGAATGCAACAGGTGACTTCTCAATGAAGGTAGCCATTGACACGCTTCCAACAACGGATCCTAGTAAGTGATTTCAGAATTTAAGATTGAATTATAAAATTCATACTTAGGGATGTCACTATGTTTGATTTCAGAAAATTGGTGGTCTAACTTTGGAGTGTCAACTCCGGAATTGATGTTGTTGGCAATGAGGATCATAAATCTTACTACCACAGCTTCTAGTTGTGAGGGAAATTGGAGCATTTTTGATTTCGTAAGTATTTTGGATTTTGAATACGAAATCAAGTATGCTTTTATGATGTAAATTAAATTTCAAATTATTTATTTTTCATCAGATTCACACCAAAAGAAGAAATCGTTTGGAAGTTGATCACTTGCACAAGTTGGTTTATATTAACTACAATGAACGTTTGAAATATCGATTTCTGAAAATAAATCAAACAGATGATAAGACCTATGATCCCATTGCCATAAGTGATATCAATTACTCTAGTGAATGGGTAACAGGTGTCGATGGAGCATCTGGTGAATTTGTCTACGAAGATGGTGGTTTGATATGGGCTAATGTATGGGAAGCTAGTGGTGTGCCTGAGCATGAGGGACCATCAACAAGAGCAAGAACAAATGTCAATGAAGATGATGAAGAGTTTTTGATGGATCCGCACTTGAATGACGTCGAAGATGAACTTGACGACAACTTAGTTAGAAGTTAGAACTTAGAACTAAGTGTTTGAATCACACTTTTACTTTGATGTTTGGAAGTTGGAACTAATACTTTTGTTGTTTTGAATGTTTGTTTAAGATTTTAAGATTTTAAGAGTTTAAGTATCATTAATCACTATATTATTTTAATTATGACTTATAATATCAGGGATTTATATAAAATATAGAAAATACATGGGGTATATTGAAAAAAAAAATATCGCATATTAGGTAGCATATGCAAGGTTTTTGATTTGTCACATATGCGCGCATATGCGAGCGCATATGCGACCAGGCGCAATCCCCCCATCGCATATTTGGGGGGTCGCATATTTATGGGGCTTAGCCGGATCCGGGTCGGATCCGGCTTAACCCGACCTATTTACCCAAGTAAAAATTAAAAAATTGAAATGATTAAATGAATAATATTATTTTATAACTTAAGGACCCATTTTATAATAACATTATTCAAACAACTTAAATGAATAATATTAATTGACGACACACTTAGTTAGAAGTTAGAAGTTAGAACTAAGTGTTTGAATTACACTTTTACTTTGATGTTTGAAACTAATACTTTTGTTGTTTTGAATATTTCTTTAAGTTTTTCAGATTTTAAGAGTTTAAGTATCATTAATCACTATATTATTTTAATTATGATTTTAATTATGACTTATAATATCAGGGATTTATTTAAAATATAGAAAATACAAGGGGTATATTGAAAAAAAAATTAAAAAAAAAATAAAAATAAATGTCGCATCTTGGGTAGCATATGCGACCAGGCGCTCGTATATGCGATATGCGACCCCAGGCATCGCCTGGTCGCCTGGCCGCCTGGCCGCCTGAAAAAGCTTGAGCATATGCGACCAGGCGCTCGCATATTTAATACGCGCACCTAGGCATCGCCTGGTCGCCTGAAAAACCTTGGCAGTTATAATTTGGAAAACTCTGTATTGATGGAAAAAATACCTGAATAGGAACAAAAGTGAGCTTTTCAAAACCAAGATACTTAATTCCCCCATAACGATTAGGTGTGTTTGCCTCCTTTATATAGACGAGATTCTACAATATTAAGCGCAGAAGGAACAAAGAATTAGTGGTGTTATAAATGCTATTATGTACATATAATTAGCCCTAATAATAAAATAGAAAATATCAAAATGACATGTTCAATACTATAATTTATCTTTTTGTGCAATATTATAAGAGTGCAAACAATCTAATAAGTAAAATAAAAAAAATATTGAAAATCATAAATGTTAAAGATAAGCTCATTAGCCTCCACCTTATATAACCCAACAATCTGCATCATCGATGAAATAGGAGGTCAACTAAGGTTTTAAGCACAACCTTAGTCTTTGGATGTCCATCATCTTTGAAATCTGTTTTCTCTCATTTGGATCCTTTATCTCAAATTCTCACTCCTTCGAAAAACTGTTTTATTCTGATTCTCTTGGAATTAACACCTAGTCTGTCAACAGTTTCCTCACTTGCCTTCTGATCTAAAAACCTTAGCAGAGCTCTTCTATGAATGGACTAACCTAAACAACTCTCTGATGTCATTCACCTCAAGCTTCTCCCAACCCAAGGAAGTACTGACAAAAGTAACCAAGTAAAACTAACGTTGAACTCTTTGGCATTGAAGATAGTAAAATCAGAGCAAAGACTTTGTCATCAAAGTTGATGTCTGCTGAACACTTGAGCGCATCTGCATCAGTAGCTTGTTCATCTCATATTCTTATTCACGTGTTCAGCAACTTTTTCTGTTACCTTCCTCATCAATTAAACCTTGTTTGACATTGAAGGTTTCTTGTACATATTTTTTAGAGTTTTTGTAAACTCGGCAGTAGAACCTAGATCCTGATCTTCTCTCACACAGTCTCGCGTGATTAACAAGAGACTAGATGAAAAAAGTGACCTACTCCACAGATATTTGGTGTCTGCGCCTATGATCTCAGTATTTTTTTTTTGAAGTGCTTTCAGTATTTGATAATGTTACAGAATACAGACATTAAAAATCTATGTATAGGCAAACCTATTTAACATACTAACCCCTTAAGGTTTTACATGCGCTCACCTAGGCAAGCATGCGGGTCAACACCTCCAGACACTGGCCCAGATTAGGTGGATCCAGGTCAGATCTATCTACTCATTTACCTTTTTAATTCACTGATTTAATTAAATCAAAGTTTTAATTAAAAAACAGTAACAACGGGCAAAAGGCAGATATTAAAAAAATTATATATATGTCCTATTTTTTGACAATCTCTGTCTCACTCCACCCTCTGGCTAGCATCTCAAAGGTTTCTCCAAAAGACTATGTATTAAGATTTAGAGGGTAAAATTTGCAAATTATCCATAATTTTCAGGTATGCAGCCAACTCTATAGCATGACCTTCTGTAAAACCTTGGTGACCAAAATATAGATAAAAAAATGATAAGATTACCTCGATTCTAATTCCAAAAGAGTGATCTTCATAATAACCAGGTTCATTACTAACAATCATTCCTTCCTGCAGAGGAGTCATATTCCCAAACCTAAAACTAATGCTATGAGGACCTTCATGGACATTTAAAGCAGCTCCAACACCATGACCAGTCCCTAAATATGAACAAAATCATAGAAAATAAAATAAGAATTATCTTTAGCCATCCTTAAGTTTCCAAACAAATCAAATCAAAGATCTTTAACAATAATTGCAAGACAACTTATCACCATGTCGATAATCAAGTCCAATTTTCCATAGCGAAGAACGAGCTAAAATATCCAATACAAAGCCTGGTGTGTTTTCAGGGAAAACTGCCATATCAAGAGCAATATGGCCCTGAAGAAGAAGAAAATCGATGAAGTGTGTATTGTTTGAATCGATTGCGGTAAGTAATACGCAAAAAAGAGAGGATAATATAGATATTTGGCATTATAGCATTTAAACCTATAATGAACATTATCATATTACCTGCAACACTCTAGTAAAACATTCTTTTTGTCTTTTTGTTGGTTCGCCAAAATGTACAGTCCTTGTTATGTCAGTGGTGCCGTCTACATATTGTGCACCACTATCTAAGAGAAAAAGATTCTTATCATCCACGATACTGCAACTTTCTGGATATGGTCTATAATGTATTATAGCACCATTTGCGCCATAGCCTGAAATAATTTGAACTTTTCAACAAAGCCACAATATGAATGCTAAACTAACATCAAAAATCACCATTATTTTAGGTCACTTAGATAGTTAGGTAGACAACTCTTTGCTCACCTAGACAGATAACTCTTTGCACATTTAGGCAGTACAATGGTAATGATTATTGCCTTGACACCTTAATAACATCTTTTTTGCAAATGGTAAATATTTTGGTGTCCATGAAGGTTGAACCCCCAACCTCTCGACAGTAGGTCTTTATAACTAAACCAAAAGGTTGAAGGTGATTCCATTTCTTGTAGTCTGATGATTCATTTGTTTTATTCTATAACCTTTTTTTCATTAGTAACTAATTAACTATACAATTAAAGAATATTTTTTTAGGCATAAAAAAAGAAGATTTTGAGGTATAATCAAGTTTCATTTAGTTCTTTTTGATGTAATTTTCTCAAAAAAATGATTTTGAATTTTAAATTTTACGATCAATCTAGTTTTTGACCAAGACTTGAATATTTCTAAATCCTGGACTTGCTACTATTTATATTAATATCCCTAACATAATAGGGGTGCACATAGTGTAACTGTACCATACTAGGATTATTAGTAAACCATGGTATGATTAATATGACCTATAAATAATTCATTTTGTTAAATTCCTAATTACATAGCTTCTATAGGATTTCTATACAAAAGAAAAAGTTTTCTGCAAAATTAAAATATCAAAGTGTGACAGTTGTACCACTTATTGTGTCAAAGCTAGTCTCTAAGAAACCAGATTGTTTTGAACGAAATTCCAATAGTCTGTCTGCAACATCTACTTCTGTGATTTTGATGCCGTTATGCATCTGATCTTCTAACCAAGCCCAAAAGTAAGCTAGAGCAGCTGCATCTCTGTAGGTAAAAGATATAACCATAAATTTTAAGTCCCGAGACATGCGAAAACTTTATATAGAATGTCAATCAAAATGGTATCTCTACAGTGTGTTGTCTGTTTTGCAAGGATAAAAAAATATGTGAAATTACGATATTCCTGATAAAAATACACATAAAATAAACTCAAAGTTCATTTGTATGACCTCAAGATGAAGCATTGTAATATTTTACCTAGGGAAGATTTCATTTCCTAGTTCTTGTGTCGTTGGGTTTCCTTAACATCATTTATAGAAAATTTAGTTTTCCACAAATACCAAAAAGGGAAAAACTATGCATTGGAAACAGAATAATTTTACTGACCTCAGATGAGAATTACACATCCCTACAAATTCTGCATGATTTTTTATAGCTTTTGACATGGCAATTGGTGAAACTCTGCATAAGGCAGAAACTTGCATATCAAGATGATTCTTTTCAGAAGTTGATTTGAATGAATTGACGATTGCAGAATTCACACTTGATTTGTCCATCCAAAGTTTTTCCCCTTTTACTGACAAACTGTAAGCAAAATGGGAAAAATATAAAAAATTTGAAAGCAAGTTAGCACTGACAATAGATCCATGCATAATTAAAAAGAGAATGCACTCCATATAGAATTCATGACGTACTTTTCCAAATGCCTACTGATCCTAACAATTTTCCATCTGCAAACTTATGCAAATCGATCATAGATGTTAAAGAAACCTAAGCCAATAAGATGCTATCAATTCAAGAAAAGTCAAAACTAGATATTCAGCAATGCTACCAACAAGCTGTTTTTTGCATTTACTGTATTTTACATTTCCCACATTTGTAACTCCGGGCACTGCCCAACTCTTATTTTCAGCAATGAAATATTTAATTCATCAAAAATCAACAATTAGATATTCAGAAATGTTGATACCCGATAGTTTGACTAGGTTGTGTCTGATACCACTCTATATTTAAAAAATTAAAAATCATCTCTAGATCATTATTTGAAAGCAATTATAATTTATAAAAAAATGAAAGCAATTGAAATTTGAAACTGATCAGTAAGTCAGTCAGTATATGATAATTGACGAAGGAACACTTGTAAAGAGTCCTAGCATATGATGAATTACTCAAATTGTTAAGAATAAAAGAGTTTGAAATTTCAAATGAAAGATAGTTGAATTCCAAAAATACCTTTCTATTTCGGAAATGATTGATTCATAAGGTTGCAATTTCACCCCGGCACTTTTTAGGTGAAGCATGACTTCTGGGGTAACTTTACTAGTATCAATAAATAACTTAGCCCCATTGTAATTCACAATCAAATATGCATAAAATACAGGTGAATTTGGAATGTCATTTCCCCTCTGCGGCAATAGTAAAGTAAGTGACTTAGAGAAGAAAAATGCTAATTGAATTATTGGAAGATGTTGAAAAGATTTGTAATTTTCAGGATGTCTAAGAACCTGATCATTTACGAGCCAAATTTACCTAAGGTGAGGCCATCAGGGCCAGGTGATTTTCTAAAGTGGAAGAAAAATAGGGTGGCTCTGACTCTTTTTTGAAATAAATTGGCAAATTATATTTCAAAATGGGTAGACTATCCTTTGAGAATAGGCACTCTGCCCATAGAGTTCACTGTTTTTCCATACTACTTACCTACTAAAACATTAAAAACGCCTTTTAAATTATTTGACCATATGCTTGAAGGTTAGTCGAATAAATAGAGGGATTAAAAACATAAATATGAACTATGAACGTTATTGGGATTTTACAACATCATTACCATTTTTGTAGAAAATAGCTTCATCAAGGAATGCAGATTCATAATTTAGACAAAGGATTTGGATGTGTGAAAATTTACCAAGTTCAACAACCATGCTATTTCATCAAGCATGGAGATAACAATGGCTGTGCATCCAGCATTAGCAAGCTCGATCCTCAATGATGACAATTTAGAAGAAACATCGACGCCAGCATATTCAATAGGATGCACTCGAATCGGTTCAGATGGAGGTTTTGGCTGCGATTCCTTCCATATTTCATCCACAAGATTGTTATCGTATAGGTAAACCAATTCATGATTCTTCTGGGAGATGACATTTTTCAGTTCCTCTGCAGCATCAGAAGTAAATAGAAACTGTGGTTTCTTTAGTTAAAACTTCAAAAAAAAATTGAGTGCATAACTACTAGGAAAGATTCTTTGAAACGAATTGAAACAACAGAATTTTAGCTGAAAATACGATTTCTTTAAAATATTCAGCAGTTGTGCATTTTACTTCGAGGGAAAAAGCCAATACTAATTAGGATGGATTCCATGCTCTACAATAGCTGATAAGCAAGAGGCAAAAAGACGATGAGGAAGAACTTACCGGATCAATTCC
Source organism: Zostera marina (assembly GCA_001185155.1). Classification (NCBI taxonomy): domain Eukaryota; kingdom Viridiplantae; phylum Streptophyta; class Magnoliopsida; order Alismatales; family Zosteraceae; genus Zostera; species Zostera marina. The sequence continues at coordinate 154,561 of LFYR01001125.1, read as the reverse complement.
AACCCTGCATCCAGGGTCTAAAACCTGATTGAGCCATTCAGCTGTCGTTGGAACTCCGGCAGTACCACTCCGCATAAGTTGCCAATCATTACCCAACTGCTTCTCTGCCTAAAATCATCACCATTTTTCAATACCACTATAACAAAAAGCATTTCAGAAGAATAAGTAGCTAACCAACCGCCTAGAATTCAAGAAATACTCAAACCTGAAGAAAATAGCGACCATCAGTCCACAGAGATGCGTTTTTTTTAGTAACGACCGCAGTACCGGCACTTCCAGTGAACCCTGACACATACGCTCTCCGCATAAAACACTCTGCTATAAATTCACTCTGTTGAGACCATACCCACAGATCCCCAATCACAACAAGATATCGATTATGGATGATTCTGGTAAGAAAATGTCAGATGTTAGAATCAGACTGACCTGATGGGCATCTTCAGAAGGAATGATGTAAGCATCAATCCCAACCGCTGGTCTCAAGAACGTCTCCCGTAAGGCATGGAGTTTAACATCCTCACCTTCTCCGTCAGGGTTCTTATTCTTTTTCTTGAGCTCCGAAGAGGGTCGGGCAGAGACAGTACCACCAGTAGTGTCGGATGACAAAGAACGGACGATGGAGATGTGGCCAGATCCATATCGGAGGATTGTGTTGGTTTTGATTCTACTCGGTGCGGTGAAGCCGAGGAATTGAAGAGTGCGGGTGGTGGAGAGGGTGAGGAGAGAGGAAGAGAGGCGGATTGTTTCCATCTCCGGCGAGAAAGAGATTTGAAAGGCGCGTGTTTTATCAAGTTTTATCCTGGTCTGATCCGGTGGATACAAAAACATAAAAATGCAGAGTAAAATTACTAAAATAGCCAACAAAATAACAAATCAATCCAATAGTGTAAACTTCTAGTGACCATAAAAGATTAACTTGTCACATTAACGAATTTCAATAAGTTAAAAATCCTGACCATTAAATCAACATTTTGCCGTACATGAGTTAATGTATTTTGTTATACATTTTTTTCATCGTACATATGCTAGTGTCTTGTGCAGTACATTATTTTAACTATTGAATTAAAAATTAATAGACAGAATACGAACGATGCATTTTGACGTACCGACACGACGCACCTGAAAATCACCGATGTGTAATATATTACATTTATATATTTTTTGAAAGTAATTAAATTTTATTAAAATAAAGACAATGCTCAGGTTATATAGAATATAGAAATAAAAAAACAGAAGTAAAAATAAATAAATAAAAAACTTATTGATTCTCTCTTCGTTAGCTATGTAGTTTAGTTATACAGTAATTAGATACGTTGTCTCAGAAAGTTGGTTTCACATACTTTTATCACAGATGTCTCCAAAGGGTGACAACAACTCTTCTTGTAACACTCCAAAAGATCAAAGGAAAAACTGATGTTTTTAATGACCTCTTTAAAGATTATTTTAGAAGGCCTACTAACGTGTTGTATGTATCTTTTATTTTTTTTGTTCATATATGTCACGACAAACACTCAATAACATTCCATAATAACTCTCAGGGAAAAGAGTGATCTGTAATTTTTTGCACAACCTCTATCCGATCTCTCAATCTAATTGGATTGATGGAAACCCTAACACATTTATACTTCTATTGAACACCTTTTATTGATGCTTTTGTAAGTTTTTTATCTTCATCGTCTATTTTTATTGGTACACTTGAAATGTTAACATATGAAAATGTTTAGAACATAAATTCTAAATCTCGATTTGAACGAGAAAAAACTGATTTTGCTAATTCATTTCAATTTCAATAGAAGTTCATTTCAATTCAATTCAATAAATAAAAGCTAATTTAAAGCGAGAAATGAAATGCTTAAAAAAATGATTTTGCTTTTTTGGACTCTGCCAATTAGGTGTGCTACTTTTCGGATAAGGGAGACACAAATAACAATCAAATGGGATCGCACTAAGATTTCCTGTGATCGCCGGCCGGACGCTATTAGGAGCAGCAAAAAGGATCCGGCTATTTTTGGTCTCTGATCGAAGTAGTTGTAGCTGGTAATACTCTTTTCCATATGAAAAAACGCAGAGTTTCCTACTCGCCTATTTATGGTTTGGATTTTGTTTTAATCTTATTATTCGATTTGATGGATCTTGTTGTTTTATATCGATTTCTTTCTGCTTTCATCTTCCTGTTTGATGTCAAAGGACAAATGGATTCCTGTGTTTTAATCTTATTATTCGATTTGATGGATCTTGTTGTTTTATATCGATTTCTTTCTGCTTTCATCTTCCTGTTTGATGTCAAAGGACAAATGGATTCCTGTCATTGCTTAGCTATTAATTAATTCTTGGGCTCTCTTTAAAAAAAAATCCTTGCAAGCTTTTCTTTTGTTAACACAGACAGAACTTTATGCTGATTTCATGATTAGTAAGAATTAATTTTCTAGTTGATGAATCTTCTTCACACTTTTGCTATGAGTTAATGAAATCCCTCCTAAATCTTTAAGATTGTTATATTCTGCTAATGTTTCGTTTAACCTCTGTGTCCCTATTTATTTACTGTTCTGAACTTCTAATCGATCTGATAAAAGAAGCAAGCGGTCGAAATGGGCAGTGTGTGGTCGAGAGATAAGATTAAGCAGGATCCATCATCCCACAGCACAAGCAATCAAACTCCTTCAAGTCTTACTATGGCTTCTATGCCATCAGTGGCTGCACCCTCTATGGAGGAAGTCAACGAAGCCATTCTTACTGCTAAAGAGTAGGTTGTTTCATTTCAATTCACCAGCTTATTCTATTTTGTGAATTTCATCTGAAATATATATTTTTGGGTTCATAAGACTCTTTGGATCACCTGTTCATTCGAACTCGCCAATTGAATCTTCATCTGAGACCATCTTATACCCTTTCAAGCCTGAACAACAAGCGATAGTTCAACGACCTTCAATGCATTCTGATGGTTTGATAAACATAGATTCTCTAAAACATTGTGTTTATTTGTGTTCGATGGAGACAACATGCGCAGTTAAGGTGAAACATTACTAGAATGTAAAGATAGATTTAAACACAAGTGTTTATAAATTTATCTAGTGATTTATTATGTGGTTCTGACATAAGTAAACCATTCTATTCCATATAGAAAGGTATCCTTTGAGTCTCTGACTAATGAAAGAGGCTTTCTTCATGGGATTTGATTGTGAATTCTCTTATTTATTGTATTTGTATTACAGGAATTGATTGTTGAAGCAGCAATGGATAGTAACGTGTGGGATGCTTTTCTGAATTGTAAAGCAGCAGTGAAATTTAGGAATGATCTCTGCCAAAATGTTCTGAAAGAGATTCCAATGCATTCTGTTCAGACTGGTAAGCAATATATGACCATGTCCCATTATCTATTGTTGAAAAACCCTAATTTTGTTTAAATATTTATGTTATCTGGGTCTGTAACAGACGAGAACACCCATACAGTGGATTATCAAAATTCCGAACGTGCCAAAGATGATCATAGGATGAAGTTTATTTTAGAAAAAACAAAGGAATTGATCTTTCAGACTGTAACCAAAGCATTTGATGGCATGGAGAAACTTTTTATTTCTGATACCAAATCACAACAGAAAAATGTGTTCATGAATGCTACCAATGTTTCAGAGGCAGAGAAAGTTTGTATTTCCGATACTAAATCACAACAGAAACTCACTTTCATGGATTTTGTCGATGATTCAGAGACACCGACGACGTCTACAGCTCACGTCATACTGGAACACATAATGAGCACACCCTTGTTGACCACAATACTCATCAACACCATTGTTTTCGCAATTCGTATCATCAAAACTGTTTTAATTAAGTAGTGTGCAAATTGAAAATGATGGCACAATTGAATAATGTGCTTCTAGTTTGCTTGCAGGTATGAATGGGTGAACAAAATAAATTTGTGGGTCTTGTAATATTAAGAACAAGCTTCCTTGCTTGCTGCTATCAATTTGTGAGTCTTGATCACTGTTTACAATTATCTAAATATTCTTCTGCTTGATATTTGTTTACCATTTACAACTTTGTTATATATACTCCAACTCTCTTGAAAAATCAAAATGCATGTTTGAAAATTGAAATACAGCATTGAACAAATTCAAATGTCAACACATGAAGATTAACTCATTGATCACGATAACTAAAGTTCAAGTCTCGTTTTGTACTATAAATTGGGATATTTTAGGTAAAACCTTCTAGGTCCAATTTGTCACGATAACTATTAAGATTTTTGAAGGTTAATGATGTCGGATATCTGAGGGTATCAGACGATTGCTCTTCTGTGAAGGTGATCCCAATATCGCGATTTCTGTGAAGGCGAAATCGACGTGTCCGTCCTCCGATTCTTGTGAAGGTGAAATCGAAGGCGAGAATGCATCCATCCTCCGATTTTTCACGTGATTTTCCGGCTCGTGATTGCTCTGATACCATGTCGGAAAGCTCAATGCTCTATGACTACGGGAACCCAACTCAAATGAATGTAAATGTATATTTGATTGAATGAATGTAATTACTATGTTTACATTAGTTTATTTAGACAAGTAATTGTAAGTTGTAACTAATTCATAACCACTAACCGGCAACTGCTATACTATTTAACAAATGATTCGAGTCTCGCTGTATGTTTTTTTTAAAATTCTAATACGATTTAACCGATGATATATTATGTAATTCTAATATTTTAGGTAAGACACTCTAAACCCAAATTAACTAGATCCAGTCCAACAACAAAATCGAGGGGTATTTAAGTCAGAGAGTGGCAAAAAACATGCAGAAGTGGGTGAGAATCCATATCAAAATCTTGGGTAAGATTCCAATTACATCGTATCAAAATCCCAGTTTCCCATTGGTCGAATCAAATCTCCTTATCCAATCCAACTCCTTAACCACACACAACCAATCGACCAATCGATCACCCCAATTCTAACTTAATACCCTAAAGCAAAGCAAGCAAGCTCACCATCAGAACCAGCAACAATGGCCATGGCTTCCCAAGCATCACTCTCTACTCCGACCACTCTCCTCTCCTCCTCGTCCAACACATCGACCACACGTACCACCCTCACGGCACCATGGAAGCTTTTCAACTCATCTCCAAAACCCATCTCACTCCGCACAACCCGCATCTCCGCCGAGCAAAAAACAACCGAAAAGGATGCCCCGGTTGGGTTCGTTCCACCGGAGCTTGATCCAAACACACCATCTCCGATCTTCGGTGGTAGCACAGGTGGGCTCCTCCGAAAAGCACAGGTTGAAGAATTCTTCGTCATCACATGGACTTCTCCCAAAGAACAAGTCTTCGAGATGCCCACCGGTGGCGCCGCAATAATGAGAGAAGGGCCTAACTTGCTTAAGCTTGCCAGGAAGGAGCAGTGCTTGGCCTTGGGGACTAGACTGAGGACTAAGTACAAGATCAAGTACCAGTTTTACAGGGTGTTCCCCAGCGGTGAGGTACAGTATTTGCACCCCAAGGACGGTGTCTACCCGGAGAGGGTCAACCCCGGTCGCGAGGGTGCCAATCAGAACATGCGATCCATCGGAAAGAACGTCAGCCCGATCGAAGTCAAGTTCACCGGAAAACAGACGTTTGAAGTCTGATCTGATCTGATTGATTGAATTGGGCATTGCGTTGTTAATGATTACATATCAATTAATTACTATCTATTTCACGTGAAATTATGATTTCCAATATTTCTATGGTGGGAAAAAAAAACATGTCTAGATTTTTTCTTATATATGCGTGTGTGATTTTAAATACCTAATTTAAATATCTCAAACATTCATCAGATATTAGTTCAACTAGTTACTATCCAAAGTAAAAATTGTTAGAATATTTAGGATTTCTTAACCTTGAAACTAGTAAATTGTACTATGTATAATGGCTTCCAACTATTACATTAGTATAGATATTATAAAAGTTGTGAGCATTCCATATATAATTCTACATCTTATAAGAAGCACAATCTTTCACATATTGAAAAACAAACTATACGCTTATCGGAGTCTAACCTCTTAAGGTTTCAGTCCTTGGCCAGTTAGTCAGGGTCATAGCTGTATAAGAAATTGACAATGTTTTTACATTTACTGTACTTGTACTTTCTTATATTCTGTAATCTTAGGCTATGCTCAACCACTAATTAACATAATTAGTTTAGGCGCCTACAAATAAAATGTGTTATGGTCGGCGACGGTAGAGCATTTCGGAGGAGTTCGTCGGACAGTGACTATATATATGCTAAAAAAAGAAGACCAAAACTCTTTCCGAAGAAAGCCTAAGAAAGAAGATGGAGCATGGGAAAAGAAATAATTTTGTTAAATTTCTTTGATTTCTAATATCTTGTATAACGTTGGATTTTTAATTAGTCAGGCTGATTTCTCTGAGACGATTAATTTTTTTTTATCGACACGAACACGATCCTCGTTTCATTTTTTTTTGACACGGACACGACCGAAATTATGTCAACACAACATGACTGACACGATTAATTTTTTCATCGACACGAACACGATTCTTTTTTGACACGGACACGACCGAATGTGTGTTAACACAACACGAATATGAGTATACGACATTATTATTTTAACGATAATAATAATTATCTAAAGGTACATTTTATTATTTTACCTTTATTATTTTATAAATACATGGATATAATATTTTATATAAAACTTTAAAAAAATTTACATAAAAATATTATTTTATCCTTATTATATAAACGATAAATATTGTTAATTAATAATAGTATATTTTCCTATTATCGTATCATATAATTGTGTCGTGTCAACTTACGTTTTATGTAATCGTTCCGTGTTGTGTTTTTAAAAGCAAATATTAAACCAACACTATTATTAATCGTGTTAAAATTTTAGATATTAACCTAACACTGTCGTGTTTATTGTCACCCCTATTTTTAATCCTTACATTTGTTATTCAATTTCTACACTAACCGTTATTAATGTAACTAACTCTTGATTTATTTAGCAATAGATAAAGTCGTTTTGGTTGACTAGTTTCTTCTGCCGCCGGGTTGTTCGGGTATGGGTCTCACCTGCTAGGTTTAGAATATATATATTTCTTACTTTTCCAGACCTTTTAAATTTCTAATTATTACAAACAGATCCTTAAAAATATTACAAGTTTCCATGATTAATAAGACTTTCACTCTTTCAAAAAAAAGAGTGAGACTAGCTATTAAGGTCGGAGAAAGTCGACTTGTTGCAAAATGGCAGGAGCGTTACAAGAAAACAGACCTTCACGTCCCACGGTCAAAATCAGTGGCATTTTGATCAAATCCGTGGTTAAATCGATTTAGCCACGGTAAACGCCGTGGACGTAAGTCTGGTGACTACTGTTTTTTAACCACGAAATTGATTATCCATGGTTAAATATTAGTCATGACCATTTAATTTAGCCACAGATTTTACCGTGGACGTAGGTCTGATGACTACTGTTTTTAACCACGAAATTGATTATCAATGGCTAAATATTAACCATGACCATTTAATTTAGGTTTATCTATTTATACACGTGACTTTAAGTGTTAACGGGCCAAATAGATTTGGACATGACCCATTCGTATATTTAACCAGGTAAAAATAATAAACTTGAAAACAAATCATCCACACATAAAATAAATTAAATCACAGTCATTTCATTAAACATTCATCCACTTTTTTGTTTGCAACAGAATGAATAAAATGGCTTGTTTGAACATAAGATCATTAACTTACATTACTTGTCCTGTATTGATCATAAGATCATCATGAAATATTAACTTGTAGAATCATATATTTAAAAAAAAATCAATTGAGAATTTGATATCAAATTACAAATATATATGATCAAATTAAACTAAAAAAATGTAAAACAAAAATAACAAAAAAGAAAATAAAATTAAACAAATACTTTCTCTTTTACATTATTGATAAAGAAAAAGAAAATTTTCAAAAAAAACTCTAAAACCATTCGCTAAAATAATTGTTAAACATAAAAGATTCAACTGGATATTTCGTCTTCTCGACTTTTTGAACAGGACGAAGAGAAAGAGAAGGAGGAGGTGGTGGAGGAATCGTCGTAATCGTCGTAATGAGAGGTGGATTGATGTCTTGTTCTTCGACTTTGGCTACATTCTTTTTCAGATTACATGACTTCTGTTTCATAATTTGTTTATTTTCTTCGATAATTTGGGTTAAAAACACAAGGTCGTGCATTTAGTCTGTTACTCAGGTGAAGGTGTCGAATTCAAAATGAATTGTAAATACTAAGAATGATTCTCTTGTTTATATATATAGGGACGCCCCTCGTAAGTCAAAGAAAGCTCGTCCAATCTTAGTCATTAATTTCTAAAGGAAAAAGTGTGAGCTAAAAATAAAAAAAAACAGAATGAATGGTTGTGAAAGGATTTCATAAATTTTTTCAAGATGGGAAGCTAAAATCACACGAACTCTTTTTGGCTCATTATAGAGTGATCTCCTGGAACTTTCTTCTATATATATACAGGGAAATTTTTAGGTGCAATATCCTTATTTGCGATAAATGCGCCGACTAAAATCCCAGCTGTGCATCTGACATCTGAAGGTCTTTATTCCGTAAGGCGGTTTTCACTCTCCACGTACGACACGTGCTCCAGATCTCGAGGTGTATTGGTGAAGTTTAGGGACCCTGGTTTATTTGTTGTGTAAAACCATGTTTAATATTTAATTGAAATAGTATTTTTTAGTTGTTTTTTATTAAATTTCGATCAACACATTTTCTTTTTGTGTGCTAATAAATGTTTGACTATACTTAGTTATTTAATGTTTTGTACAACCCATCATGCGTCTACTATTCACCATGTCTAACATCATTGTTTTTAAATTGTGTACGCAAATATATCTTCATCTAAATCTCACGCATATATCTATTTTTTTCTTCTATTTCATCCATTCTTATCCATTTCTTTGCCGTCTCCATGCTCTATTCGTCTAATGGTAAGTGTTTCTGCTCTGAGTTACGATTTTTTATTCTTGGAATGAGGTCCGGTTGTCAATCACCATGACAATCAGACTGTGTAGGGGATGTCTTCCCTATTAAATTCTGGTTGTGGCGTCATCGCCGTTGTTATCACGTTACCCCCAAATCTGGGGTGGTCGAAATGCTGCGGAGTGGCCAGGGGAGCTGCTAGGGTTTTCCGCCCAATGGGAAAACTGAGCTCACCTGAATTAACTGTCGCTAAGAAAGGGAAAGAGGATTAAGTTTAACTATCCGTTAATCAGTGAAAAATGTTTAACGTACTTCTTTATTTTGAATTAATTGTAAACCATACTTTCATTGTTATTTATTACAATCGATTAAGATATAATTTACAACTAATTCAACTAACTCCTAATTATCTGGCCCATACGTGATTGGTCCACTTAGGATTTTATTTAAAATATTGCACTTCGACCCTTTTAGTTTCTTGTATTCGTTTTTATGAGTCACAGTGAATTTTGCCTGCATAGTAAATCTTGAAACAAAATTGTTAATTCATATAAAAACAATTACATATTATATTTAGGTCATGATAACAACTTTTTTTGAAACTTTTGTGAATAAAACCCTGGTAGTTGTTAACTATCGGTTTATTCAGTTTTATCATGACCTTAGTATTGTTTTTATCATACTTTGGTCCTAATTCTTATTACATGGTAAATTTATATTTTTACCCTGTATTTCAGCATATTCTTATACCCCCCCTCAAGCTTTGGAATACATGTTATGAATTCCTAGCTTGACTGAGAATGTTGAAATTTCATTTTCTCCTAAGGACTTAGTGAAATATCTGTAAGTTGGTATTTTGTACCTACTTGTTTTAATATTATTATTCCTTTTTCTATCATTTCCCTTATGGAATGACATGATATTTCTATATGCTTACTTCTCTCATGAAATACTGGATTGTTGGCAAGGTAAATTGCTGATTTATTATCACAATATAGAGAAGTTGGTATTTCTATTTTGATTTTTAAATCCTTAAATAATTGATGTAACCATAGTATTTCACATTGTGCTTTACTTATGGCTCTGTATTCAGCTTCACAACATGAAAGTGAAACAGTGTTCTGTTTCTTGGACTTCCAAGAAATTAGTGATGTTCCTAGAAACATACAATAGCCTGAAAATGACTTCCTACTGATTGAGCAAGAGCCCCAATCCGAGTCACAATATCCATGGAGGTTCATTTGATTTTGGCTTTTATACAAAATGCCTTGTCCAGGGGCATTTTTGAGATATCTTATTAATTTGAACAAGACTTGGAGATGAATTTCATTAGGGTTTTCCATGAACTGGCTTAGCCAATGGACAGGGAAACTAAGGTCAGGTCTAGTAATGTTCCTGGTATTCTATGCGTCGTTTATGCGACGCATAAACGACTATGCGGTTTTCCAGACCCCCGCGGGCGGGTCGGGTAAAATCCTATTACCCGTAACCCATATGATCATATCCCTATGGAAAGGTGACTGATCTCTATTCCGTATAATCACCAATATTTTACAAATATACTCTAAGTGTATTACAAGTAAAATCCCCCCATTTACACTTCACCCCTAGGGATATTTATACAATTTCCTATCGGACGCTGGACCCTACGCTTTCGGATTGGGATCCGGTTTAACGGATCTGACCTTCTTGGGATGCGACCTTTGGATGATTAACTGTTCCGGTCGACAGGTCCGCCCCGGTCCGCCCGGTCGGGCGAATGCCCGTGAGGCAACTTGGGCCTTCCTACTTTCGTTCATCTTGTTGGGCCTTGCTTCTGGATTCATTATGCTGGATTCATAATGCTGGATTCATCAGGTGTGGTAACTGGATTCATTATGCTGGACGGCCTTCTCTGGATATTCGCGTGTCTTTGGCACTCATTGCAACTTCTTACCAGCTCATCAGAGTCACTACTTATTTGTAGCCAATAGTAGCCCTGCCTTGTTACCTGCTTTCCCAACATTTTTGCCCCCTGGTGTGGGCCGCACGCTCCCTTATGTGCGCTTGTTAGTATTTCTTTTCCTTCTTCGTGTGTTATGCAAATCCGTAAGGGAATGCTATCCTCTACTGCCCTACGGAAAAGAGTGTCCCCTACTACTGTAAACCAGGCTGCCTTGTTCTTCAGTTTCCTTTCTTCCATCACATCCGTCGGGATTATTCCCTTTGTAATGTAATTTTTTATCGGTGTTCTCCAATCTTTTTCTACTGCTAGTGTTAGAATTTTACTTCCCACAATTTTTGCTATTAAAGGTGCCTCTTGCTGTTCCACTCGGATCCATCGTCCCCTCGGCACATTTGGAAATGCGCCCAACCTTGCTAAAATGTCCGCTTTCTTATTATCCATACGGCTTATGTGATGTAATTCCCACTCTGTGAAAAATTGCATCATGTTGCGTGCCGCTTCTGTGTACCGACACATCCCTTCTTCCTTTGATACAAATTCCCCGTTGACTTGGTTTGCCACTAATCGCGAATCCGTAAGGAATTTTGCTTGTCTAGCACCTAATGCTTTTCCTAGCCGTGCCCCTGCCAATAGTGTCTCGTACTCTGCTTCATTGTTTGTTGTTTTAAAATCGAAATTTATTGCATGCTCCACTTTTTCTTTTGTTGGGGTTTGGATTGTTATGCCTGCTCCACATCAAGAATTGCTCGCTGACCCATCAATATGGATGATCCACCAACCCTCAGACTCTTCTACGTTTGGTGTAAATTCTGCCAAGAAATCAGCAACCGCTTGCCCTTTGATCGCTTTCGCTGGTACTATACTTATATAAAATTCACTTAACTCTACAGCCCATTTTGTTAATCTGCCCGACACATCTGGTTTATGTAACAACTGCAACAGTGGAAATTCCGTCGGAATGGTTATTGGGTGTGCCTGAAAGTAAGGTTTTAGCCTTCTTGCCGTTGTTACTATTGCTAACCCCAACTTCTCAATTTATGGACACCTCTTCTCTGCCCCTGTAAAGTGCGGGAGTAGTAATAAATTGGCCGTTGTGTGCCATCTCTTTCAGTCATTAAAACTGCACTAGTAGCATTATCGGACGCGGCTACGTACAATTTTAATGGTTCCCCTGGGAATGGTGGTTGTAGAGTTGGCAGATTCCTTAATTGTTCCTTAAGTCTTTGAAACGCTTCCTCGCACTCCTCTGTCCATGTCACTTTTGGACTTGATGATTTTATTAATTTGAATAAAGGCTGTAACGTGTCTGCCCCCCTTGCTAAGAATCTACTCAATGCGTTTACTTTTCCATTAAGTTTCTGGACCTCTTTTATTGTCTTCGGCGGGGTCATTGTCATTATTGCCTCTATTTTTTCCGTACGGGCCTTTATCCCGCTAGGAGTTATTTTGAAATCCAAAAAATGCCCTTCGGTGACCCCGAAGGAGCATTTTTTTGCCTTTAATCGTAAACCTGCTTTCCTGATATTATCAAAAGGTTCCTTTAGGTCTGCCTAGTGCTCTGCAACTGTTTTGGAACAAACTAGAATATCATCCACATACACTTCAAGGTTCCTCCTGATTTGATGCTTAAATATTTGGTCCATAGCCCTCTGGAATGTTGCTCCTGCGTTACGTAATCCGAAAGGCATTACTTTGAAACAAAAGGTACCTGTTTCTGATATAAAAGATGTCTTTTCCTCATCCTCCCTAGCCATAGATATCTGATTATGCATCCATGAAACTGAGCAATTCACACCCCGACGCTTCGTCTACTAAATGGTCTACCGATGGAAGTGGATACGAATCCTTAGGGCAAGTTTTATTTACATTTGTGAAATCTACACACATTCTCCATCCTCCATCTGCTTTTTTTACCATTACTATGTTTGACAACCATTTCGGGTATTTCACTGGCCGAATGAAATTTGCCTCAATAAGTTTTCGTACTTCCTCCGCCGCCGCCTCTTTCCTGTCTCCTCTCAACGACCTCATTTTCTGCCTCACCGGTCGCACGTGCTTTCCTACCGCTAATCTGTGTTCCGTAAGGCTCCGTTCGATCCCTTTAAGTTCTGCTACATCCCTGGCGAACAAGTCATCGTTAATTCTCTTTGAGTAGTTTTACGATACCATTTTTTATTTCTTGCGGGAGTTCGGCACCTATTTGTACATTGCCACCACTTAGTTCCATCGCAACTGTGTCTGAAGCAGGCTCGAGTTTTGGGCGTTCCTCCCTGATTGTATGCGGGAGTTTATTTTTTTCCCCTGCTGCAGTCATTACTTGCCCCGTCGAATTTATATAACATTCTCTTGCCTTCTTTTGCGATCCCTTAACTGTGCATATCCCTGCTTCCGATGGAAATTTTAAACATTGGTGCAGAGATGATGTTACCGCCCAAAATTCATGTAATGCTATCCTGCCTAATATTGCGTTGTATCCGGACGAAAATGGCACCACCGAAAATTTTACTATCACTGTTGTTTCCTGCGCAAACTTTCCCAATGTTACCGGGATATCTATTGTCCCTAGTATTTGGACTTCTCCTTGGCCAAATCCTGTAATCGGTGTGCCGCACGGACCTAAATCTGCCATGCAAAAACCCAGTTGATCAAATGCACTCCAGTACAGCACATCCACTGAAGCCCCTGTATCCACTAGCACTCTGTTTAATCTAATTCTTTGCTTATCCTCCCTTTGTACAATAGGTGTTATAACCAACGGGTTATGATTTGAAACCGTGATTCCTGTCAGATCTTCATTTGAAAAACGAATATCCTCCCAAGCTTTGATTTTTTTATTCCATCCGTCCGACTAAGATCCTGTGCATATCTTTTTCCTTCGAATCCTGTTCCTCCTCTGGCTGCCTCTCCTCCTGATATTGCTAATATTTCTCCTATATTCCTTCATTCCTGATCGTCCCTACGGTCCTGATGTCCTGACGTCCTGACATCCCTATAGTCCTGATGTTGCCAAAATCCAACACTCGGCCGTAGTATGTCCTATGTCCTCATGATATTCACAATACAAGTGTGGATTTCGATTAATCGTTGTTTCCGTACGCATTGGACGCGGCTCTGGAAGCATCCTATCCTCTCTTAGTGCTAAAAATATCTGTCGTTGGTTTGGAAATGGAGTGACTCTTGGCGGACAATAATTAATGAAACTTTCCCTTGGGAAAGTGGCCCCTCTTGCGTTACCCTCCGGTACCTCTCTGTTTTGTGGTCGGGTTTCCAGTCTTGGCTGCTTTTGCTGTATATTCTGGTCGTATTGGCCTTTCGGTCTTTTACGTATTTTTTTATATTTTGCCTCGTGGTAGTCCTCCACGTTTGACTCTTTATACGATCTTTCCATATCTTCTGCGAACGTTGATGGAAGATCTCGTACTAAATCCCCTGAAAATCTAGTTGGTCTTAATCCATTAACTAGTGTCATCAGGACTCCTTCTTCTGAACAAACAACTTTTTGAACTGCTACCGCGAACCGATCCATATATTCTCGTGTTGACTCTCGGTCTCCCTGTACAACTGTTAACAAAGTTGTATTTAAACCCTTGCGCCTTACTTTATGCCCGAAGGCAACTTTGAACGCTTTTTCCAAGTCTTTGAATGAATTAATGCTTCCACGGGAAGGTTTCTGTACCATCCCACTGCTTCTCCTTTCAATGTTCTCCTAAGCATGCGACACCAAATGTCTCGTCGCCCTGTAGTGTCCTCCATTTTCATACGGAATGAGTGAACATGATCTTCCGGATCCGTCGTACCATCATATGACGTCATTTTTGGGGCTCTCCACCCCATCGGGTATCTTTCCACTAAAAAATGTCGTATTAGAGCCTCTTCACTATCCGTTGGCGTCTGTTGGTCCAGATAACCAACTGACGGCCGTACGGGCATGTTTTCGTGTATATTCCTATTTGCCATTGACATAATTTGCTCTTGAAGTTGCCTTTGATTATTTTGCAAATCCGCGATGACTGCTAGGAGTTGACTCTCCCTTGATTCCCGTGGCATGGGAAATGCTCTCCCATACTCCCTCTGGTCACCCCTGTGTTGCTCCGGTGATCTTGACCGGCTTTGCTCCGACCAACTTGCAGAAATACCATCCTCTGGTATTGAATCTACAAATAGCCAAGGGTCCTCACACGTATGCTGCTGAGGGTGATAGGGCGCTTCTTCGATATTCTCTTCCAAGTGCACCGGTTCGCCCGCACCTTGATTTTCAAGAGGAACCGTTGGCAGCCGATTCCTGCGCGCCTCTGCCGCCGAGTTTTCTAAGTTTTCCTCCATCCGAATTACCCGCTCCGGCTGCTCTGAATCCATTTCACGTGTTCGATTCACGTCAGGTTCACCATTGATCGCGTCCCTCTGAAAAGGTGACTGATCTCTATTCCCGTATAATCACAAGTATCTTACAAGTATATTCTAAGTATATTACACCCTAGGGGTATTTATACAATTTCCTATCGGACGCTGGACCCTACGCTTTCGGATTGGGATCCGGTTTAACGGATCTGACCTTCTTGGGATGCGACCTTTGGATGATTAACTGTTCCGGTCGACAGGTCCGCCCCGGTCCGCCCGGTCGGGCGAATGCCCGTGAGGCAACTTGGGCCTTCCTCTTTCGTTTACCTTGTTGGGCCTTGCTTCTGGGCTCCTTTGTGGGCCTGGGCTGATAAATTGGGGGTACCATCACTGCCGGAGGAAGTTATTCCGGGATTCATACCACAACCAACCTACTATAGTACTATATATAATGACGTACAACTTCCCGATCCCCAACAAACCGCGACAACACTTCAATTGTCTATTGTCTCCCATACAGGTCAATCTGTAAACTACAATGGTTACAACCATGCCAATGAATATTTTTATGAATTGAAAATCAAACTCAATATCCTAACCAAACCTTCCCCAATACTTTTCATGATAACATTTTCCTTGCAAACTATTTAACACCAATCTTCATCTCAATCCCACAATTTCCACAGTACTTTTTTAACACCCATGCATGTTTATGTCTACATTTTTCCAATCTACGCACCTCAAACTTATGTGAATATTCCTCATATCATTGATGTTATGATGCGATAAAGGTTTCTGAATGAAGTTGAGGTCCAGTACTATGCTCGAACAAGGCGTTCACTCTAGATCTTCAATTTAAATAGTCCAGCTTTTAATATTTGCATTAGTAGTTTCCATTTACATGTCGTACTTGCACGTCTTATATTGTTGTTGTAATTCTCAGTGACATGTCGTAGTTATTTATATTAGGTAGTTGTTGTAGTTTCATTCAGTACATAGTATGTTATAGTCCTACCTAGTCTTGCTACTATCAATGGACGTGTAATATTTTTCAGTTATCTTTTCCTTCTAATGAAATGTTTTATTTTCCTATCAATTTTTCCATTTCTAATTTTACTTCCCCAACAACATTTCTAATTTTTATTAAATAAAATTTATAAATTCTGAAAATAATCATTGAATGAATTTGCCTCAATTAAACAATAATTAATTGTTGTTGATTATCACTAAAATTCAGATGTTCGCTATGCCTATAAACATTTTTGTACATAAATACCAAATTCTTAATAAATGACTAAGAACAATCACATAATGTGTTTTTCGAATTTCAGTATTTATCAAACATTTACAATTATCATGGATTCTTCAATACTAGTTAACACTGATGTTGAATTAGAACCAAGGTAATGTAACGATTTTTTCGCAATACATTATCGATATTTTCCCCTATCACTGACTGCATTTTCTTTTTCCAGCATTACTAGTAACGATCATCCGTCGATCGATATGTCCTTCAAGACCCTAAAAGATGCTCAAAATTTCTATCACCGATATGTTGGTCGTATAGGTTTCTCTGTTCGTAAGAGTACAACCTCTTTTAATAGTGAAGAACTTACAAGGCGTACGTTAGTATACTCTAAACAAGGGTCAAGCAACGCCATCATACCATCCTCAACTACCTCATTGAAAAAACCACGAAAGATTTGAAATCCTAGATTAGGGTGTGAGGCTAGAATTACATTTGCAGTTAAAAATAACATTTGGTTTGTACCTATATGCATCACATCACACAATCACTTACTAACTACACGTAC
Organism: Zostera marina; assembly: GCA_001185155.1. Lineage (NCBI taxonomy): Eukaryota > Viridiplantae > Streptophyta > Magnoliopsida > Alismatales > Zosteraceae > Zostera > Zostera marina. The sequence goes on along the minus strand of LFYR01001125.1, from coordinate 137,490 downwards.
AAAAATGCGTTTTCTTACGAGTAATAGGAAAATAAAACTTCACACTAGGAGCATTATTCATGATTTGGAAGCTACTAATGTTGCTCCAAGTCAACAGTACTCGTATGTCGCAATGTAAGATGGAGGCTTAGAAAATTGTTCTTTCACAAAGAGCGACTACTAAAATATGAGAAGAGATGACTTGAAAAATTTAAAGATTCACGATGTAGATTTGCTGTTAGAGAAATTGGAGTCACTAAAGCTTGACGATCCTCGATTTTATTCTTCGTATGTCGTGGATGATAAAGGTAAATATTACATATCTTTTTATTGTGCTAATACTACATGTTTAATTAGAATAACTTTTGCAGGTGCACTTAAACATTTATTTTGGGTTGATTCAACTTGTATTGAGAATTACAAAAAGTACGGTGCTACATTTACTTTTGACACTACATACAACACTAATAGGTAAAAATTGATTTTTGAGATGTTTTGTGGGGTCAATAATCATCATTGTTCAATTTTATTTGCATCCAGAATATTTGTCAATGAGGTTGTCGAATTTTTTGTATGGCTCTTTGCTGAATTTAAAAAATGCATGGGCAAATCACCCAAAACAATAATAACTGATGATCAAGACCCAGCCATGAATGTCGTTTTGGCTACTGAATTTTCGGATACATTTCATAGACTCTGCATATGTCACATTACTCATAAATTGTGTGATAAGGGTGGTGTCGTTTATAAAAAGAAAGACCAGATGGACAGATTTCATAACTTTCTACATTCTTCAAATTCTATAATGGAATTTGAGGGGAATTGGGATTCTTGGATACAGGATAATGAAATTGCAGATAATTTTTGACTTCAGACTATGTTCGGCATACGCCGAAAATGTTGTCCGATATATTTGATTGACTGCTTTTTCGCAGGAATACAAAGCACGCAACGTAGTGAAAAGATAAATGCTCTAGTAAAGTCAAAGGTACATAGATATTCTACTTTATATGAATTTGTTGGGTCCATTGAAACTGTGTGTAGAGGACAAAGGAATAAACAAGAAGCTAGAACTCGATCACAAAGATATAGATACACCACCAATGTTGATTACCAATTTACAAATAAAGGTATCCTTGCTTAATGTATATACATCTCATTCCTTCCAACTATATCAACATCATGTTCAACAAAGTCTTATGTACTATATTAAGCCAATTGTAAGTCTACATTACCCTAGTTGTTCTACTCAAGGTTTTAGCCTTTACTTACTAACCTCAAATACATTTCTATTTCATTTTTTATTATTAAGATCATTCAAATTATCAATCAGTCGCATCTACACACAATTGTTGTCATCAAGAATTGACGTCTCCAACGGAATAAATGAACTTAAATGTTCTTGTGGAATGTTCTTTTCGAGAAACATACCATGTCGTCATATTATATGTTTGTTCACCTTCATGGCGATTACCCATTTATCTTGCAGCTTCATATGCGATAGGTGGTTTCGAACGATGAAGAAAAATTCTCCATTGTCAATTTCAAGTCCGTCTTTACAATTGAATCAAATTTTCTCAAAATGCGTTGAAATATCTGTTCGAAGTGTTGATATGAAAAATAACCTAATTTCAGCATTGACCGAATGCATATTCCAATTTGAAGAAAAATATGACCTCCGGGAGAATTTGACATGTAATACGGGATCAATTATCAGATTCGATGATTTCGATAATTTCAAGCCTAACGTATCTAATCCGAAAACGACAAAGACAAAGACAAAGGGTAGTCGTAAGAATGTTGGTCAACCTAGTAAAACAACCATCCATTAAATCACAATCATTTCATTAAACATTCATCCACTTTTTTGTTTGCAACAGAATGAATAAAATGGCTTGTTTGAACATAAGATCATTAACTTACATTACTTGTCCTGTATTGATCATAAGATCATCATGAAATATTAACTTGTAGAATCATATATTTAAAAAAAAATCAATTGAGAATTTGATATCAAATTACAAATATATATGATCAAATTAAACTAAAAAAATGTAAAACAAAAATAACAAAAAAGAAAATAAAATTAAACAAATACTTTCTCTTTTACATTATTAATAAAGAAAAAGAAAATTTTCAAAAAAAACTCTAAAACCATTCGCTAAAATAATTGTTAAACATAAAAGATTCAACTGGATATTTCGTCTTCTCAACTTTTTGAACCGGACGAAGAGAAAGAGAAGGAGGAGGTGGTGGAGGAATCGTCGTAATCGTCGTAATGAGAGGTGGATTGATGTCTTGTTCTTCGACTTTGGCTACATTCTTTTTCAGATTACATGACTTCTGTTTCATAATTTGTTTATTTTCTTCGATAATTTGGGTCAAAAACACAAGGTCGAGCATTTAGTCTGTTACTCAGGTGATGGTGTTGAATTCAAAATGAATTGTAAATACTAAGAATGATTCTCTTGTTTATATATATAGGGAAGCCCCTCCTTCGTAAGTCAAAGAAAGCTCGTCCAATCTTAGTCACTAATTTCTAAAGGAAAAAGTGTGAGCTAAAAATAAAAATAAACAGAATGGATGGTTGTGAAAGGATTTCATAAATTTTTTCAAGATGGGAAGCTAAAATCACACGAACTCTTTTTGGCTCATTATAGAGTGATCTCCTGGAACTTTCTTCTATATATATATAGGGAAATTTTTAGGTGCAATATCCTTATTTGCCATAAATGCGCCGACTAAAATCCCAGCCGTGCATCTGACATCTGAAGGTCTTTATTCCGTAAGGCGGTTTTCACTCTCCACGCACGACACGTGCTCCAGATCTCGAGGTGTATTGGTGAAGTTTAGGGACCCTGGTTTATTTGTTGTGTAAAACCATGTTTAATATTTAATTGAAATAGTATTTTTTAGTTGTTTTTTATTAAATTTCGATCAACACATTTTCTTTTTGTGTGCTAATAAATGTTTGACTAGACTTAGTTATTTAATATTTTGTACGACCCATCATGCGTCTACTATTCACCATGTCTAACATCATTTTTTAAAAATTGTGTACGGCAAATATATCTTCATCCAAATCTCACGCATATATCTATTTTTTTCTTCCATTTCATCCATTCTTATCCATTTCTTTGCAATCTTCATGCTCTATTCGTCTAATGGTAAGCGTTTCTGCTCTGAGTTGCGATTTTTTATTCTTGGAATGAGGTCCGGTTGTCAATCACCATGACAATCAGACTGTGTAGGGGATGTCTTCCCTATTAAATTCTGGCTGTGGCGTCGTCGCCGTTGTTATCGCGTTACCCCCAAATCTGGAGTGGTCGAAATGCTGCGGAGTGGCCAGGGGAGCTGCTAGGGTTTTCCGCCCAACGGGAAAACTGAGCTCACCTGAATTAACTGTCGCTAAGAAAGGGAAAGAGGATTAAGTTTAACTATCCGTTAATCAGTGAAAAATGATTAACTTATTCATTTTGAATTAATTGTAAACCATACTTTCATTGTTATTTATTACAATCGATTAAGATATAATTTACAACTAATTCAACTAACTCCTAATTATCTGGCCCATACGTGATTGGTCCAATTAGGATTTTATTTAAAATATTGCACTTCGACCCTTTTAGTTTCTTGTATTCGTTTCTATGAGTCACAGTGAATTTTGCCTGCATAGTAAACCTTGAAACAAAATTGTTAATTCATATAAAAACAATTACATATTATATTTAGGTCCTGATAACAACTTTTTTTGAAACTTTTGTGAATAAAACCCTGGTAGTTGTTAACTATCGGTTTATTCAGTTTTATCATGACCTTAGTATTGTTTTTATCATACTTTGGTCCTAATTCTTATTACATGGTAAATTTATATTTTTACCCTGTATTTCAGCATATTCTTACACTCCCCCCTCAAGCTTTGGAATACATGTTATGAATTCCTAGCTTGACTGAGAATGTTGAAATTTCATTTTCTCCTAAGGACTTAGTGAAAATATCTGCAAGTTGGTAATTTGTACCTACTTGTTTTAATATTATTATTCTTTTTCTATCATTTCCCTTATGGAATGGCATGATTAATTTCTATATGCTTACTTCTCTCATGAAATACTGGATTGTTGGCAAGGTAAATTGCTGATTTATTATCACAGTATAGAGAAGTTGGTATTTCTATTTTGATTTTTAAATCCTTAAATAATTGATGTAACCATAGTATTTCACATTGTGCTTTACTTATGGCTCTGTATTCAGCTTCACAAGATAAAAGTGAAACAATGTTCTGTTTCTTGGACTTCCAAGAAATTAGTGATGTTCCTAGAAACATACAATAGCCTGACAATGACTTCCTACTGATTGAGCAAGAGCCCCAATCCGAGTCACAATATCCATGGAGGTTCATTTGATTTTGGCTTTTATACAAAATTCCTTGTCCAGGGGCATTTTTGAGATATCTTATTAATTAATTTGAACAAGACTTGGAGATGAATTTCATTAGGGTTTTCCATGAACTGGCTTAGCCAATGGACAGGGAAACTAAGGTCAGGTCTGGTAATGTTCCTGGTATTCTATGCGTCGTTTATGCGACGTTTACGCTCCGCATAAACGACCATGCGGTTTTCCAGACCCCCGCATAGATGTTCTATGCGTTTCGAGTCTGGGGCGGGTCGGGTAAAACCCTATTACCCGTAACCCATAGACAAAAAATAAAAAAAAAAATCAAAACCCAAAAACCAAAAACCAAACAAAAACCAAAACCCGCAACCCTCCCTTCCCCCTCCCTTCCGTCGGCCACCACCAGCAGCCATCTCCGCGAGCAAGCATCTCCAGACGCGAGCTCCAGCGAGATCAGTACATCTCCAGACGTAAACCAATTTCTCGATGCCTGTTTTAGGCCATATAAAGACTTATTTAGTTTGCACACCCTTTTATCTCCTTCACTAAGAAGTCCTTGTGGTGGTTTGAGATACACTTCTTCATGGAGATCTCCATGAAGAAAAGCATTATTCACATCCAATTGATAGATGTTCCATTTTTTGATTGCTGCAACTGCAATTATTGTTTTAACTGTGGTCATTTTAACCACAGGTGCAAAGGTTTCATAGTAATCAAACCCTTCTTTTTGAGTACATCCCTACGTTCTTCCGTAGGTGAGGTTTACTCTTTAGCCGATGCGTCTCCCGTCTAACTTACGTTCTTCCGTAGGTGGGGTTCACTTTTGAATACATCTCTCGTCTAACCTACGTTTCCGTAGATGAGGTTCACTCTTGAGTACTTCCCTCGTCTAACCTACGTTCTTCCGTAGGTGAGGTTCACTCTTTAGCCGATGTGTCCCTCGTCTAACCTACGTTCTTCCGTAGGTGGGGTTCACTCTTGAGTACTTCCCTCGTCTAACCTACGTTCTTCCGTAGGTGAGGTTCACTCTTTAGCCGATGTGTCCCCCGTCTAATTACCTACGTTCTTCCGTAGGTGGGGTTCACTTTTGAGTACTTCCCTCGTCTAACCTACGTTCCTCCGTAGGTGAGGTTCACTCTTTTCCTTGGGTGGGATACGCATCCTGACTCTGTTACCATTAAGACTTTCTCCGCCCACGTTCTTCCGTAGGTAGAGTTAATTTGGCGTCCTACTTTGTTACTGCGTCCAGTAATGGTAGGAGTTCAAATATCTTTATATGGCTCAGTTCATTTTGCTGCCGTATCGCCGCCCGAGTTGTGGACTTTCACGATTCCTCAGGAGCATTTCGTGTTACACCCTCCTGTCTTGGTGTGCCTCCGCAACTCCAACTTGTCTGGGTTCTTTTTTCTGCACTTCTTCTGAGTGGGAAGAAAAAGTCGATCCCTTGTTGAGTTTGGTCGACTTTTGCGAAATGTCGATCCCAGTGGTGTCTGTTGACTTTTGTCAAAAAGTCGATTCCCTGGGTCTTTGCATCGCTTCCCTTGTGAAAAAGTCGATTCCTGATGCTCTGGTCCAAAAGTCGATTCCTTGTGTCAAAAAGTCGATTTTGCCATTTTTTGTCCTTTTGTGCTGTCCTAGGGTCTATAAATAGAGCCCCTAGGTCCTCCTTTTCCTTCATCCATGGCTCTTCTTGTGAGTCTCTTTGCTGATTTTATTCAGGGAGAGATTGAGGAGCTGGATCGGATTCTGAATATTTTGGATCCTCGGTCGTCGGCCTTGGATCTTCCTTCTTTGCGCCAACTTATTGTTGAGCGACAGAGTGTTGCTGTTGCTGCTAGGGAATCTATTTTCGAAGAATGGTCTGGTGGCGATCTTCCGCCTACCTCTTCTTCTGTTGTCCCTCCTCGTGGCCGACGTCGGAGGCGTCCCCGCCGCGGTGCTTCCCCGCTGGATCAGGTTCCTCGCCGCTTGCGTCGCCGTATAAATTTTAATTAGGAACCTGTAATGTTCTTCATTCATCATTTTTTGTAATTTTGAATAAATATACTTTTTTACCTTTTCCTTTACTCGACTTACACCTTTACTCTGAAGTACGTCAGTGTAGTCGATGCTTTCTTTTGGTCAACATACTTTTCTGAAGATGTCAAAATTTATACAAAAGTCGATCTCGTCTCTCCCTGGAGATGTCGATGTTTGTAAAAAAGTCGATATCATCTTTTCCTGAGGATGTCGATGTGTGACTGCCAATTCTATCCTTTTCTGAAGATGTCGGATTTTTGACAACAAGTCGATCTCATTTCTCCCTGGAAATGTCGATGTTGCTCAAAAGTCTATCTCATCTTTTTCTGAGGATGTCGATGTCGTGTGATTCTATCCTTTTCTGAAGATGTCGGATTTTTGACAACAAGTCGATCTCATTTCTCCCTGGAAATGTCGATGTTGCTCAAAAGTCGATCTCATCATCTTCTGAGGATGTCGATGTCGTGTGACTACTGATTCTATCCTGAC